>JAVJAP010000379.1:0-104699 GCA_034770075.1 Aralia elata | reverse complement strand
AACCAGCCGCAGATTGATCTGCGGCTTGGCCGCCAGATTCCATCTTGCGGCTTGCTGGCCCACCCTCCCATCCGCACTCAAAAGCTGATATGGCGCAACGACCCAACTTGGCCCGCAGATACAATCACGCGGGCTGGCTGGCTTGACTTTCTCAATTCTCGTGATACGCCTCGATTTTTGTGCCGTGACGCTGCTTTTCGCTGACAGGTTCGTTTTTTACAGTCCGGGAATCATTGGGAGGCGTGCCACACCTTCCGGGAATGCCAAATTCGGATAGCCTTGCTGTTATGTCGATTTCGGTTGCAAATTGTCATGGTGGCTTCGAGCGTCCGTACCTTCTCTGTCTTTTGCTCTCGCAGGCCGGTCCATTTGACGAATTTGCCCTCCTGTCAAGGTTAGTATACGAAGTGCAAAATTTGGGTGTCTACACCAGGCACATGTTTTAAGAAAAATTCCAAAAATACCCTTTAGTCATGTTTTATAGGGAAAATTCCAGAAATGTCCTTTAATCATCAAAGTAATGCCTAAATTGCCCTGTTCTTCTAGCCACCAATCCAATCCCTCAATCAATTCCCAAAATGGGTCGCATCCACGAGTCTTCTATCTTGGAACACACGTGGAGACTTCCCCGGGTCCTAGCACATTAATTAGGTTTTTGTAAACCCTAATTTGTACATTTAATTAGGTCACATGAACCCTAATTTGTACATTTAATTTAATTAGGTCATGTAAACCCTAATATGCACTTGGGCCCACATTTACCACCCTGCGCGAGAGTCCACGATTCCTGAGAGATGCTTGTGCAAAATACTCCAAGCTTTCGAATGATTTTGTGTGACTCCCCTTGTTCAAGTCTTGAACACAAGAGTTCTAGAAGAGGGAAACCCCTAAGGGCCAAACCATTATGGGTTAAACCCTAAAGAGGCAAGACCTAGAAGGGCTCTTCCTTGAACCTCTTGGTAGATCATCTGAAAGCTTCCTCATTTTGTTTCAATATTTATTTCCTTATTTTCTGAGAATTAAAACAAGGAAGATCATCAGATATCACTAAATAAAATCCAATAATCAAATCTTATTTTATTATTTAGAAACAAAAATCTTCCTTTATTAGAATTTTATAAAGCAAGATTTTTTTCCTTAAGAAAATCAAACATTCAATATATTATATATATATAATAATTTTCGAAATTGTCCTACTGTTAGGAATAAAATATCAGATATCGAATAATATATATATTTTTTGAAATTGCATTAAAATAACCAAATTCTAAACAATTTTGAAAAATATATATATTTTATTTAAAAATAAGCTCAAATAAACTTATCTTCATATTTCGAAATCTCCCTTAAGAGGAAAATAAAGATTGCTTACTTTGCTATTTGCAAGCTTGTAGTTCGAATATATATATACATCTCCCAAGTCACTGATGCTAATCTTTTCATCGTGTAATTTTTGTCTTGGCATCTTCTCTTCTCATTCAAGTCTGAAGATCACCAAGAAGTTGTCAAGCAAATGTTCCTCATCTTGGACCACAGGTAAGAAAGCAATTCCCACCCCTATAGGGGGCCAAATCCTAAGGGTTGAACCTTATAGGGTCATCTTTCCTTCTTCTTTTTCTTTCAATTTTTTTAGTTTATTTGAGTACTTTTTTGCCAAACTTCTTCTTGACTTGCTTCTCCTACGTTTCTTCTCAGGTTATTGTAGCTTTTCTTTTGTCTTTCCGAGCCCCGTTAGTTGGATTATTATCTCGGTAGGGTTCCCTTGGATAATAAAGAAAAACACAATATTTATTGACAAAAAAGCATCCGTTCCGAAAAATTGATTTGTGGAGCATCAGAATTTTCAAGGTACACAAAAGAGATCTCCCCTAGGGGGTCGAACCCTATAGGGGGTCGAACCCTATAGGGGGCCAAACCCTATAGGGGAAATTAAGCCAATTTTTTTTTTTGCAGGAGGCTGATCCCTGGGGGGCGAACCCTAAGGGAGCCGAACCCTAGGGAGGCCGAACCCTAGGGGGCGAAACCTAGGAGAAAATGTACCAAAATTTAAACATTGAGAATCGCGATCACTGTTTTTGACCATAACTATTTTGTTCCGTTTGGAGTCTCGGGGCCCATAATATATCAAAACGACCGTTATCGACGAGTACTTCAACATTCATCGCCACGACCATGACCACATATTAACAAATGGCTCCGAAGGATGCATTTTGGTTGTCCGAAGTTTTTTTGGAAAAATTTCAAATCTTGTTTTTCTTTCATAATTGTGATTTTTGATCCTTCCTTGACTTCGTTTCTTCTTTTTTGGTATTCTCAAGTGAAAATCTTAGATTCTCCCCTTGTCATGGTAAGCCTCTCCTCAAGCTTATATGCTTTACTTGACATCCTTAGTATCCTCATGTGGAGTTTTTCCTTACTTGCAGGCCTCGTCTACCGGATGCTCTGAAGACTTTGAAGACTTTCCAGGGTAAACTCCCTTCGTCAATGATTGGGGAAAGGCTCCCTTTTTTGGGGCCTTTTTGACACTTTTTGGGAGCAAGTCCGGACTTATGATCGCACAACTTTTCCTTCACCAGAGAAAGAAGGCTTGTTTCTTTATGTCGCGGCTTGCGGAGGTTAGGACGACTTCCCCCATTCCGGTCGCATTCCCCGCATGTGCATAGAGAAACAAGAATACCCTTTCAGTCCCTTTCACTTCCTGTCTGACTCATCTAGCCGTCTTCAAGGATGGCAACATTGGACTGACGAGATCCTCGGGAATGTTGAGTATAAGGCTATACTAAAGAGCACGGGCATATATCGCTGCATTCAGCTATGTAGGGATCTACATATTCAGCAGGATCATGATGCTCTTACTATGTTGATTTCCCGCTAGTGCTCCTCTTCATGCACATTTGTTACTGCTTGGGGGGGAAGTCACCCCTACACTAGAGGATGTGTATGCTATCTACCGGTAAGCCTCTCCTTTTGTTTCTTTCATTCGTTCTTATTTTTCCCTCTCTTTTTTCAATTATGTGCTTATGTTGAGTTATATCTTGTAGCCTCCCTATTGTCGCTTCGAATCGGCTATCTTGTGACCCATCTAGTATGTCTGCTAGAGATGTTGAGTGTGTTGCCTACTTGATGGAGGCCTTCAAGTAGTCTTCCTATTATGTCTCACGATTCAAAGGTGACACACTCCTTCCAGATTTCGAGACCACTAGCCGACAGAAGACTTCTTGGTTATCTTGGGTGCGCTACTTCTTTCGGGATTACAAAACTAACCAGTGGGATAGTTCGACTTATGACCAATCCTTCCTTGTTTTTTCGTAAGGAGCCTTGTCCTTTTCCTTTGGCAGCCTATATGGCTATGTGGTTGTCTCGCTTTCTCTTTCCCGGGTCTCCTGTTGACGGTCCCTCAGTTTGTATGTTTAGTTTAGCAGCTCTGCTATCTCGGGGTTTGGAGATTCCTCTTGTTTCCCTCTTTTTGGGAACCTTGTATCGCCGTTTAGATGAGGTGGCATTCGCTTTGAGAGAATCTATTGGAAGGTATTCATTTTCATGTTTTCATTAGCCCAATGGTATGACTCGCCTCATAATTTCTATGAGGTCTAGAGTTTGATTCTTGATGGCAGCATGGAAAAAAAAATTCATCAAAGCTGATACTAAGAGTATGTTTGGGATTGTAAAAAATGTGATTACTTATTTAGAGGCCTTAACTATGCATTCTCTTCAGTTTGATATGTCATGGCCTTTAGATCATGACTTGCTGTAGTCTCTTTTTCCCTTTTCCTGTTTCAGAAACTCATTTACACATATTTCATTTATTAAATTAGAGTTTCTTTAACCTTGTTGATTGCCTTTGATTTGAATGATTCCTCAAAACTCAATATTTATCATTGAATCTCAAGTTACTCAAATTAATACTCTAAGGCAACAATAAGTATTATGAATAGATAAACATGAATGTTGTCAATAACATGTATATATATATATATATATATATATATCTTTTCGAAAAAAAATAAATGAAAGTTTGATAATTTATTGATGATCAAATTGCTTTTAACGAAAAGCATAACATTTTAAAATTTTCATGAAAAAAACAATAAATCTTGCTTTTGTCGGATAAAGCATAACGTTCGTCACTTTTAGAGATAAAGTGTAACTGTTTTTTTCAGGTTGAGGACTTATAGTCAGGTGCCTCGATTACTTTTAAAGTTTGAAAGTATAATTGTGAGGCTTATAGTCAGGTGCCTCAACTACTTTTGAAGTTGAAAGTATAACTCTCGTGATGACTATCTCATGTATAATATTTCTTTACCCATTTCAGGTTCAATGGGCCTGAGATAGCATTTGATCCCACGCGAGATATTTTGCAATACCCGCTTTCGGAGATCTCTCGTACCCTATACGGGCTTTCCCATTTGGGGTAAAATTTGGTGGTTGGTGTTCCCCTCATGACTTGATTTGCTGTCTTGAGCACCAAGTCCCCCACCAGAATTTGTCGCGGTACCACTACGGTATTGTATTGTCGTCACAGTCTTTCATGATACTGTTCCACTTTTTCTTTGGCTCGGTCTCGGAAGTCAGCTAAGGCCTCCAGGGTTGCAGGTCGGTTCTCTTCCTCGACTAAGCTTCGGAGTATCATCCTAGCCGAAGGGATTTCTATTTCGGCGGGCAAGATAGCTTCTTCTCCATAAACTAAAGCATATGGGGTTTCACCCGTAGGTTTTCTTTTTGAAGTTCGATATGCCCATAATGCTATCGGTAATTGCTCTGCCCATGTCTTCGGATGATCATCTAGGATTTTTGACAGAATCTTGATCAAGGTTTTGTTTGTGGCTTCTGCTTTCCCATTCCCTTTCGGGTAGTATGGCAATGACTTGTAGTGCTTCACCCTATATCTTTCCAACAGACTTTTAATGTCTCTATTGATGAAAGGAGTTCCATTATCTGACAGAATGATCTTCGGGATCCCAAAACGACAAATGATATGTTCCTTAATGAAGTTCGCCATTGCTGGACCCGTAGCCTTTTTCAAAGGGATTGCCTCTACCCACTTTGTATACATCTCAGTGGCCGTCAAGATCCATATGTTGCCTTTAGAATTAGGATGAATGGGACCTATAAGATCCATTCCCCATGTATGAAAGGGCCATGGTGTTGCTATGGTCCATAGGTCTACAGCGGGAGCATGAATCAGATTTTCGTGAATTTGGCAGATGTGACACTTCTTGACAAAATCCAAGCAATCTCCTTCCATCTTCTAGCAGTAATAACCATGATCAATAAGTTATTTGTATAATTTGGCTCCCCCTTGGTGCTCGTCTTTATGCATTTGATAGACCAAATCTTTGGCCTCTCCTACTTCCAAACACCGTAAGGGCTTGCCATTGAACCCTCTGCTAATCAATTCTCCATTTTGCAAGAAAAATCGTTATGACTTTCTTTTTATCAAGATTGTGTCCTTCTTTTCGGCGGACATATTGCCGCTTTGTAAAAACTCTATATAAGGGATTTGCCAATCCGCTATGTCATCAATGAAGGCGCATTCCTCCTCCCCAGGGTATTCTTGGCATGAAACACATTGTCGTTGAAGTGCATCTGCTTCCTTCTTTATTTCAGGCCAATAATACCTTTGGCGCTGCAACCTCCTATACAATCCGATATCTGCCAATCCACAATTTTCTACATGTACCTGATGCAAAACTCGCTGTGCTTCGAGCCTCCCCAAGCATCGTGTCAATACCCCATCTATTTCTTTATGGTACAAGACTCCCTTGATGATGGTGTATTTCTGAAGTTCCACCGGTGATATGGTCCCCTCCTTCGTTTGCAATTGATGGGAGATGTTATGTCTCCAATCAACTGACATGTCTTTGGGAAACAAGTCTAGCACCATGGTTGGGAGGGTTCTTTTCATTACCTTCACATCTAGGTCTTCTCCTTGGACATATACTCCAGATACTATCGTGGCTAATGCATCAGGTTGTTTATTTTGTCCTCTTGGCACGTACTCAATAACCACCTTCCTGAAGTCCTCCATCACTTTTTGTGCTACAATTCGATACGCTGCCAATATAGGCTCCTTCACTGCGAATTGCCCTCTTATTTGTTGCACAATCAAGTTTAAATCTCCCCTTACTTTAAGGCGTTTAGCTCCCAACTCTCGAGCCGCTCATAATCCCAATATGAACGCCTCACATTCTGTTTCATTGTTCGTGCAGGGGAAGTCTAACTTGTATGACAAAGCTACTTCCTTTCCTTCTTTGGTGGTCAACACCACGCCTGCTCCACCTTTCCCTTCAGTAGATGACCCGTCAAAGGCTAAATTCAACCATTCTGAGTCTTCATCTACTATGTCAATTTCTTCTACTTCTCCCCCTGGAAGATCCTCAGAGGGAGGTTCGTATTCTTCGTTTGGAAATTGAGCTAGTAGGTCTGCCAAAGCCTGACATTTGATTGCCTTTGGTGTTACGCATTAGATGTCATATTCTGAAAGTATCATCATCCATCTTGCAGGTCTTTCTACCGATGCTGGCCTAGTTAGTAGGTATCTGATCGGGTCAGTTCTTGTTGCAAGCTTCACTTCGTGCGCCAAAAAATAATGTCGCATACTGAGTTTAAGGAAAATTCCATGCCAAAAAATAATGTTGACCTAGGTGGGAAATAGTCACATGCCAGACACATGTTTTATGGAAAATTCCAGAAATACCCTTTAGTCATGTTTTATAGGGAAAATTCCAGAAATGTCCTTTAATCATCAAAGTAATGCTCAAATTACCCTGTTCTTCTAGCCACCAATCCAATCCCTCAATCAATTCTCAAAATAGGTCGCATCCACGAGTATTCTGCCTTGGAACACGTGGAGACTTCCCCAGGTCTAGCACATTTAATTAGGTTTTTGTAAACCCTAATTTGTACATTTAATTAGGTCACATGACCCCTAATTTGTATATTTAATTCAACTAGGTCATGTAAACCCTAATATGCACTTGGGCCCACAAGACTATTGCTTTAACTGCTTGATTATTCTTTCTTCAAGCTTTCCTTACTAAAACCTTGATTCACTTTCAATTTATTAACTCAGCTTCTTGAGACTTTGATGAAATTCAGACTTTAACTAAAATGGTAGTATGAGAACTTGAGATGGACAAAGAAACTGGGAATTGCAGTCTGAGGATTTGTTCTTATAGAGAATTATTCCTTGCTTAATATTGCATAGCCTTGCTCAATACGAAATAGGAGAGCTGAAGTTGCGACCTATATTATCAGTCTAATGCCAGCTCCTACTCTAAGTTTACAGACTCAGCTATTAACTTACTTGGAGGCTACCTTTTCATGTTCACAGTACAACATATGCACTTATATTATATCTGTTCACATACATAATACATACATACATACATACATATATATATATATATATATATATATATATCATATTTATATTATTTATACATAAATCGATTAGCATTATTATTTAAAATGGAATTAATACATTAAATATAATAATGTATTATTATCATAATATTTTTTTTATAAAAATGAAATCTATACATTAAATAAAATAATTTATTTAGTGCAATAATTTCACCATATTAAATAATTTAATAACATAAATTATTTAATTCAACTTAATTAATGTACACCATAACTTGGTATACACAATTTAAAAATTATTTCCTTTTTATGTATAAATTGTTTCTAACCATTTATTTACCTTCAGTAAATATATAATTATATAATTATATATTCACTCCATCACAGATATACATATTACACTGTAAATATTCACATATTCATTACAATATGATAAATTATTAAAAATAAAAATTTATTTTATTAAATTCTGAATTTTAATAATTAACCGAAAATTCAAATTGTTACGATGGATAATGAGACTGTAGAGTTAGACTTGTTACAAAGTAGTTATTAGATAAAACATATTAGGCTAGATTAAGTGATCACAATACAATACATAAGAGTGAGACAACAGAGGAGAAAGATAATGTGATAGCAAAACTAAACTCCTATAAATATCTTTCCACTTTTTCCTTTCTCTTTACCACAGAAAGAGTCTTATTTAATATATGCAAAAATTTAGTGATGTATTTTTATTTCATATTTATCATCAAATATAATGAGTTGTTAGTTTAATAGTGGTGAAACAATGAAAATATTGTTGGAAAAATAGTGGTCAAAATTAGGTTTTACAATTTTATCCCAATATCGTATTTATGGAGCAAAAAATGGAGTATAACGATCACAAAGAGTATAACAAACTTCTTGTATTATAAAATGAAATGAAACAAGCTAGGAATTGAACTTGTAACTCGAGCATCACTACCCATGGTACAAGATGCATTTCCAGCCTTATTACATTTATATATCAAACACCTAAACAGTAAAACATTACAATCAAAATAATTAGTTGAACTATAAGTATGTACACTGCAAACCTAACAATCCCTAACGTGGAACATATTGGGGTTTTTTATGACAATATCATACATGTGGACCGAATTGAACTTGGAGAAGTCGTTAGGAAGTGAAATAAGATCAATGGAAGATCGCTTGTGGAACTGGAAGAGATCGATGTCACCGCCATAGTATCTCTCCCATCCCAACTCCCTCAGCATTCTCTCGAGAGAGTTGTAGGATGAGACCACCTGGCCTGTTGGTAAGTGCACCAAAACCTTCTTTCGAGTTGATTGGTGATCTGATGCCGAATTGTCATTAAGGCGTATAACGCCGTTCTGGAACACCCAGACGCCGGACATTTTCAGAGAGACGAGAGTGAGGAGAAGAAAGTTGGGTTGGTTGTGGTGGAGAGAAAGGAGAATAGGAGTTATTTATAGGTGATGAGACATAAAAATATGAGGAAATACTCTTTAAAGAGGAGCGGGAAGAAGAGTAACTTTACGGTCTCATTTCTTCTCTCATTTAATATCTTACTGCTGTTCACTTAGATTGTCCTATATATAGATATACGTATTTTTATAAATGAGTTATATATATATATATATATATATATATATATAAATGAAATATGTGATTTGTCACAATCAAGCTTGGTTATAAATCAAGCCTAAAAGGATATAATATTTAATAATAAAATAGTGAAATATATGTAATACAATTAATGAAATTGATGAAAAGACAATGACATCATTAATGAATGAGTGCATCTACAGTCTTATTTAAATATGACAAATCATATATTCTCTTTTCCCTGTATGTAATATTTATATAACAAATATCCTTTAAAATGCAATTTATCTGCTACATCAACTAAATTCGTTTTCTATAAATTATCTAAATGTACTATCCATTTATAACTGCTTAGAATAAGAATCAGATTTGAACACTTGGAATGAGGATCCGATTTGAACTCTTGGGATGAAAAGGCTTTGTAATGATAGGCTTGTTTGGCTTTGGTGGAGAATATAGATATTGTGGGACCTATGAGGGTTAGCTTTAGGGCACAAGTACCACGCAACCGTGTGGGTTTTGTTAAGGAAAAATCTGGTGGGTGCTTTACGGAATCTTAATATGGGCACTGTTTTGTTACTAAATTTGCAGCTGAAAACCCTCAAAGTCCATGGGAAAGAAATTCGTCACCACTTAAATCACGTGCGTTACACGTGATGGGAAACACTCTCAAGAGCGGTCCATTGCCCCAATGGCCTCCTTTCATGTTTAGTAGGTTATCTAAGCGCATATCTAAAGGTATTTTTAAAGGTGATACAAATTAAATGTATGTAGGGTTAACATATAGAAATAGACATCCGATGTATTCAAACTGCAGGTCACGTGAATATGAACATGAATAATATTGACGGAATAATAAAGAACTTAATTCTGATGCTATGTTGAAGTATTTAATTTGAAATTAAATGAAGTACTAAATGGAAACATCTCTCAAATATATTTAGTAAGTTTTCAGGTCAAATTTAGTTAGTGTAAAACTTTAACCCAATATATAAATTTGTTGTAAATACTTATAACTTTTGACTAAAAAATAGGATAGTAGAACATATTGGTAAAGTTTAATTTCACTGTGGATTAGCGGTTGAATTACGTAAATTTTATATCTTATATAATTATTTATTTTTTGATTTTTATCGTTATTTTTTTTGAGTGCCTTATTATTCTCTAACACATGTTTTATGATAATCTAGATTTAGAGTCAATGAGTTAAGGGCAAATTGACCATCCTGAAGTTTAGTAACAAAAGTTGCACTTGTGCAGAAGTGGCCTGTATCTCCTTTACCTTAATTTGATGGCCTAGCTTTCATACAAAACATGATAAATATAATACACACAATTCCATGCTATACAAGTATAACTTTTTGCTATAATCTTATGTTAATCCCAATTCACATGAGCTTGGATGTGGTACTCTCGTTATCATTCTCATAAGCTTCACGTGTGCATCATGTGATTTAAGTGGGGTCAACATACTTTCTCATTACCTAAATAATTTACTTACAAATTAAAACAGTGTCCTAGTTAGGCTCAAACTTCTCTGGTTCTGATAGTAACGCTACCAGCCTACCAGTTATGCCTACACCGGTACACCCACAAGATTCTCTATTAAACAACCCCACAAATGGTATATATATGTGCCCTAAAGGCTAAATATTCTAACCCTAAAAGCATTCTTATGCCCTCAATATTTTAAGCACATAGGCCCCACAAGGCCACAATATCTATATTCTCCGCCAAGCCAAACACGCCTGTCATTACCCAACCTTTTCATCCTACTCCTAGACTAGCTATTTCGTGGTTTTTCTCCATCTCATGTCCTATAATTAAATATGTTGTCTCATTTCTTATTCTATTGGTTATCCTATTTTATGTATGATGAAGTTACTTTTCACCGCCTCTACCATTGGACATTTGGTGTTCCGAGTAATTTGAAAATAACGGATGCGTAGAATAATTTCTTCTGAATCCGTCTCCGATGGTTAAAGTCAGTAATAACTTCTAAGAGTTTTTTAGGATTCTCAGAGAGAGAGAGAGTTGGGAAGTTGTCGTCAAACAAACCAAAAATAAAAACCTTACTTAACTCTACGAACTCAAAACTAAGCACAGTATAGCAGTAGCAAGAGTCGATCCCACAGAGAACAATGTTGATTTTTTAATTTATTCTAATGCTTCTAACAGTTTTAACAGTATATAAAAGGTTGGGGGTTTTGAATTTGTCTAACTAATTAACAAAAATAGATTTAAAAATAATGAAATTAACCAGTGAATTAAAACTTCAGTTTCACCTTTTCATAGCAATAGATCAATTAAGCATAACAATATTCACCCTTCAATGAAACTAATAGTCCTAGATAACAACAAGCTCTGTTATCCGAAATTCATCTTAGATTGTCACTTAATGAAATAAGTTCTTCACAAGATTCTAACTATCATATAACCTAAAACGAGCTCTTTAGATTTAATATGACAGCAGCATTAAGAACTAAGGAATTAGACTATTCCAAGCAACAAACACATAAGCTCGATTTGTTTAATCTATCTCCTGATAACCATAGCAATAAACCAAAAACTTGACCACAATCAGTATCGCTAACTGCTATTTATGATTAGAAACAATATCAATTACGTAATACTATTCCTGAATCTAGCATACATTATCAACTAACCAATTTAATCCTGCAGAAACCAAATCAGTTAATCAAATAATATTTAACAATTAAAATAGGTTATCAGAATAAGCTTCATATAAGAAGGAATAAATACTATATATTTAATCAAACCATAAATTGTTACTAAGGATCCACGTCCCCTTCAAACTAAATAAAGAAAAACTAGCCTGACATGTTTCTATGAACTCTCTGAATTTGATAAAACTCTCTCTATGATCTGATGATTAAATTCTAACAATTACAAGTATTTATAGATAAATATCTAAAACTTAGAAGAATTCTAATCCAATTCTGCTTCGGAAGTCTTCACTTTGCAAGTATGGTAGGATTATAAATCCTCTTTGAGCTCTGAAATCCAGTTTTAAGCAGCTTCCTTATCAAATTAGATTTTATTTCCAAATCCAAGTCTTCTTCCATTTCCTTTTCTAGTTCGGCATCAATTTCCATATTTATCTTCAACTCAAATTCCATATCAAACTCTACTTCCCATAGTCAGAGATACTTCCCATGGATGATTGTAACTTCATCTCCAAATCCTGTTAGGAATCATATCTTTAAACTTTAATGCTTCAAATCCTACTCAGAATTGGAAATCTGCATGTCGACCAAAAACGTAGAGTATACTTCGCACCAACACTTATCGCGATCGTAAAGTAAACCTCGCGATCGTAGAGTAAACCTCGGAATCGTAGAGTAACTAGCTGCCAAGTAAACTTGCCAATCGTAGAGTTCTCTCGTCAGACGTAGAGTAACTTCGCTCGCTCGACTGAAAACGTAGAGTGTTGTGCCTGGTCGTAGAGTCCTCAGCCACCCAGCCATATAGCTCTCACTCTACGAACGTAGAGTACTAAATCAAATCGTCGCGTGACTCTGACTTAACCTTCCTGCGATCGTAGAGCTGTCAGGCTTCCACTGTAACACTACGAACGTAAAGCCTTCACCCAACGATCGTAGAGTATTCTGCAAAACAACATAAAACTCAACATTAAAATATATTTTTGCAAAATCGCATCTATTCTTCATAAAATCTATAAACACCTTAATTAAGCTCATAAACACAGAAAACATATAATAATACTAAGCATAAAGGAACTAAAAACATAGAATATTTTGCACCTATCAAATTCCCCCACACTTAGTCTTTACATGTTCTCATGTAAACAGAAATCAAAAACTTATCTGACTTATTCAACCAAGATTTCAAAGGCCTCAATAACATCATGGAGTACTAACACCAATCACAGAAACCTGACCAACACCTCATTAACCAACTCACAACAACAACTCTGTTATTCCCACGGAACATTATCCAAATCAGAATACCTCCACACAAATATCTATCATATGATCAACACAAATACCCAACTTAGCTACTATGAAACATCAACTATGCACACTGACCCATAACTCAAAACCTGATTATCCTGCACTTATTATAGCACCAGAACCTGCAATTTCCACTTTCTCAGGTGAATGCATTTTATGCTCCATTTCACCTTCCAATTTTTTTCTTTTTAAGTGAGTGCATTTTATGCTTCATCTCACTCTTTTGCCTTCCAGCGAGTGCGTTTTACACTCCATCTCGCTCTTGTGTTTATGGGTGAGTGCGTTTTACGCTCCATCTCAACCCACCACAAGACATCCACATTTTTTTTTCTTGTTTTCAACACTGTTATAACTTCCATCTTTTCGCTTCCTTTTTTTTCAAGGTTCTGTAAACAACATAAATAGTCAAAACAACTCCTGAGTCACAAAATCAGTGCGCAAAGTATAATTCCACAAATAACTTAGTCAGATAAACATGCCTCTCATATTCAAGTATTCATGCAAAACAATCCAGATTCAGAATTAGTCCATGGATCCTAACTAAGTCATCATTATTCATTAGTCAATTAAGCATCAAATCAAATTCTGAAAATAAGCATCAATATTCACTCTACGATTTCAACCTTCAAGAGTTCAGCAGAACACTTCGTTCGTAGAATCAGAAAAATTTTCAAAACTTTTCTCAATTTGTCAACAAAATCTTTCAAAATCTTTTGTTTTTTCCACTTTAGAGCATCATATCCAGCATGTCATATCCTAAATAACTCAAATAATAAATAATCTTAACCCCTCCCCCACACTCAAACCTTACATTGTCCCCAATGTAAGAAAATCATGCAAAGAAGAAAGTAACTAACTAACATGCAACTAAAAATAAAAAGTAAAGGGATAAAAAATCAAATCTGATTCATGGGTTGCCTCCCATGCAGCTGCCCTTGTTTAATGTCATTGGCTCGACATCTTTCCTTTCTCAATCTCCATAAACTGGTTCCTCCAATCCAACTGTCTCAACATCTTCCACTTGATACCCTTCATAGAAAGGTTTGAGCCTATGACCATTGACTTTAAACATCTTCCCTGTACCTGGACTCTAAATTTCTACTGCACCATGATGAAAAATGTTAGTAATAATAAAAGGTCCAACCCATCTAGAACGCAGCTTACCTAGAAATAATTTAAGCCTTGAATGGTAGAGAAGAACTTTCTGTCCCACACCAAAATTTTTCCTCAAAATTTGTTTATCATGAAAGGCTTTAGTTTTGTCGTTGTAAATCTTAGGACTTTCATAGGCTTCATTTCTTAACTCCTCTAGTTCCTGCAACTGCAACTTCCTATGCTCTCCAGCTTGATCTATATCCATGTTGCATTGCTTAATAACCCAAAAAGCTCTATGCTCCAATTCCACTAGTAAGTGACAAGGTTTTCCAAATACAATCCTATATGATGACATACTAATAGGAGTCTTGTAAGCTGTTTTGTAGGCCCATAGTGCATCTAGCAACCTCAAACTCCAATCCTTCCTGTTAGGCTTAACCACTTTCTCTAAAATGGATTTGATCTCTCTGTTGGATACCTCAGCCTGACCATTACTCTGGGGATGGTATGATGTGGAAACCCTGTGCATCACATTATACTTTTTAAACAGTGCTGCCAGCATCCTATTGCAGAAATGGGTCCCTTTATCACTGATAATGGCTCTTGGGGCTCCAAACCTGATAAAAATATTAGACTGAACAAAATCTGCAACAACTTTAGAATCGTCAGTCCTTATAGCCTTAGCTTCAACCCATTTAGAGACATAATCAACGGCAAAAAGGATATAAGTATTACCAAAAGAAGAAGGAAAGGGTCCCATAAAATCAATTCCCAGACATCAAAGATTTCAACAATTAAAATGGGGGTATGTGGCATCTGATTCCTATGTAAAATATTTCCAGTCTTCTGACAATTTGCACATGATTTACAAAACAGATAAGAATCTTTAAAAATGGTTAGCCAATAAAAACCAGATTCCAAAATCTTGTGAGCAGTTCTTTTTGGTCCAAAATGACCTCCACAAGCATATGAATGACAAAAAGATAGAATAGAATGAAACTCAGTATTAGAAACACATCTTCTAATTACCTGATCAGCACAAAATTTTCACAGATGTGGATCATCCCATACATAATACTTTGCATCACTCCTAAGCTTATCTTTCTGAGGTCTAGAGAATTTGTTAGGAACATATGAACTTGCTAAGTAATTTACAATGTCAGCATACCAGGGCCTTTCCTCAGTGATTGCAAGCAGATGCTCATCTGGAAAAGAATCTTGTAATGGTAGTGTCTCCTCATCCCTCACCAGTCTGCTCAAGTGATCTGCAACTAGGTTTTCTGCTCCTTTCTTGTCTTTAATCTCCAAGTCAAAGTCTTGTAGCAGCATAATCCATCTTATAATTCTTGGCTTTGAGTCCTTCTTAGTTAAGAGATACTTGAGAGCAGCATGGTCAGAATAAACTACTACTTTAGTTCCCAATAAATAAGATCTAAATTTATCTAAAGCAAAAACAACTGATAAAAGTTCTTTCTTAGTCGTAGAGTAGTTTATTTGAGCATCATTGAGAGTCCTGGAAGCATAGTAAATGGCATGGATAGTTTTATTCACTCTCTGGCCCAAAACAGCTCTTACTGCATAGTTGCTTGCATCACACATGATCTTAAAGGGTAGTTCTCAGTTTGGTGGTTGGATCACAGGTGCTGAGGTCAACAATTTCTTCAGCTTATCAAAAGCCTCCCTGCACTCTTCAGTAAACTGGAACTCCACATCTTTCTGCAATAACTTGCACAAAGGCAAAGATATCTTGGAGAAGTCCTTGATAAACCTCCTATAGAAACCTTCATGTCCAAGAAAAGAACGAATCTCCTGCACTTTTGCAGGGTAAAGTAATGCAACAATAATTTCTATTTTAGCTTTATCAACTCCTAATCCTCTAGTTGAAACAACATGGCCAAGTACTATCCCTTGTTCTACCATAAAATGACATTTTTCCCAATTCAGAACAAGATTAGTTTCTAAGCATCTATCAAGCACTTTAGTCAAATTATCTAAACAAGCATCCAAAGAATCACCATGAATTGTGAAATCATCCATAAAAACCTCAATGCAGCTCTCTAAAAGATCAGAGAAAATACTTACCATGCATCTTTGAAAAGTACCTGGTGCATTACACAAGCCAAAAGACATTCTCCTATAAGCAAAAGTTCCAAATGGGCATGTGAATGTGGTTTTCTCTTGGTCTTCTGGTGCAATCACAATCTGGTTGTAACCTGAAAAACCATCTAAAAAACAATAATAAGCATGACCTGCCAATCTTTCTAACATTTGGTCAATAAAAGGAAGGGAAAAATAGTCTTTTCTAGTTACTGCATTCAGCTTCCTATAATCAATGCACACTCTTCATCCTGTTTGCATTCTTGTTGGCACCAGCTCATTGTTGTCATTCTTGATGACTGTGATTCCAGACTTCTTTGGTACTACTTAGACTGGACTCACCCATTGACTGTCTGAAATTGGATAGATTATACCTCCATCTAACAACTTCAGAACTTCTTTCTTAACTCCCTCCATCATGGGTGGATTCAGCCTTCTTTGTGCTTCTCTGGTTGGTTTAGCTCCATCTTCCAACAGAATTCTATGCATACACATGGCAGGGCTTATTCCTTTGATATATGCTATTGTCCAACCAAAAACAGTGATGTGATATATGCACTTAGTTTTAGTTGTGGAGTGTCTTATGCATTACCCCTCGACCATACCATGTATGCTTGGGTTATTACATGTTCGGGAGGACTATACTTTTTATTCTATGCATGGTTGATGTAACGCCCCCAAATCCGGGTACTTTCAAACCTGTATTTAGTGCTACACGATGCCATTCATTAAACATACTAACCTTGTCATAAAAGCAATTACTAATTATTACAATATATTTAACTTGTCAATCCCAGGTTCTCAAACCTTTAAAATCTTCATTACATGATAATAAGATATTATTACAAAATACCTAACTATTACAGATAACGGTCTTCAACTACTCATCCAATTTTCTCTTTCCTTTGTCTTTGTCAGACCCTTCTATATGTTCAGGTTTTGCTGAAAACATTTAATTCCAAGCAAGGGTGAGCAGTTAATTGCCCAACAAGTAATAACAGATAATAAAAACAACATATATCGGAATTAAGTATTTTCATTAAAGAATACTTCAATAACGAAACAATTATTGTGAAGACATTGAATTAATTCTGAATAACAAAACAAAACGTTTATCATTTTTGAAACGACACACGGATTAATCATGTGGAGCGGTCACAAGACCATGAACTTTGTTTTTCTTGCTGTGAAAAGGTCTAGTAGTAATTCAACTATAAACCGTCTAACTTACGGGCACGGTGGGTGATCAGCCATTTATGCCCTGCGTTGATCAACACTACTTGCGTTATTCTCACTGCTTTTCGGCACAATTAAAAGTTTTCCCAAATAAGGGATGTTCGTCTCAGACTAAAATTCCATACCAAAACAATTCAGTTGGAACACTCTATCTAATCTCAATAATATTTCAAGGCTTGCAGTGGATAATGAAGAATTATTTTACTGTAGTCTAGCCGAAACAATAACATAGATCGACTTGTTTCTTAACAGTTCATGTTCAATAGGACTGAAAGATATTTCTTATAGCAAAGCTTATCAACAAATACATCGAATCTAATTAGGAAACTTGAAATGAATTAGAATACTTGCATTCAATGTATAAATTGAATGAAGTTAAAGAATTTACAACGAGTTAGGATACTTGCCTCTTGCGTTGTTCAAGATGCCTGATGTTAATCGCCTTTTGAGAGTTCTATATATTTAACGCACACACATACTAATTAGCCATCAGTAAACTATCATGTATTGGTTTGAACTTAATTTAGTTTTTATTTTATAATGTCTACATCCGTTAGTTAGTTAGTGTGAGTTATTTTTACTTTACTCGGCATCGCGACGTCTGAAAACGGCACGACCCATAAACTTTCCTCTCCAATGGTTTACTTTTATTATATGTTAATGTTATGGTATAAACATACTAAGTATGGAATATAATATGTTTATAAATTTAACCGCTTTATTAAATTAGTGATTTACTATATTTTAAATAATTCCATGATCAAAATGCTTCAAAATAGCTTCTTCTTTTTTGTTAATGTGGAGTTTTCCAACCGCAGTTGGACTAATCTCCCCACCCCGGGTCAGGCTTTTCATACGGGTTTGCACCGGCGTCCCCGTGGCCCCATTAGTGTTTTTATTGCGTTTGACAATTGTTACAAGTGGGATTTGATCCTAGGATGTCCGGGTCTACGGCTCATCCCAAGACGTCATTTGAACCACTGCGCCAACTGCTGGGGTTCTTCAAAATAGCTTTAGTAATATCAATACATGAATACATCATGCATTCATACATAAACTTAAGTTTACATAGTGAATTCTAATTTATTTCATGTGTTGAATGTATTTATAATTGTATATATATATGAATTATAATTAATATATTATTTTATATATACGTATTGATTTATTTCCATTTTTCATAATCTAATTATCAAATTCATCAAAAATATCACACAAACAAGCTAACTTGCTGCTGCAGTGCAGCACATCCAGCAGCGCGCTGCGTGCGACTGCTGCTACCTGCAGAAACGGCTATGTCCTGCTGCCCACTTCCCAATTTTATAACTCTCAAACTATAAATCCAATCACGGCAAATTTTTAATATGTTGTATTTGGTATGGTAGACTATTTTTAAAAAATATAAACCATCTAATTTAGACATTATAGACTAGCTTAACAGAGCCCCGAAACTGCCTTGTTGCAACTGTTTTACACCAAAAACTAACATGTTCTTAATTTACAAAATAGATTCAAATTTCAATTTTACTTGTTCAATCCACTTAAGTTATTACATAAAATAAACATAAAGAGTTTATAAACCATAAACTCAACCAAATTCCTTAATAATACCCAAAAGCTTCTCAGAAACCTTTTATCAAACATAACATAAGCATTAGATTTTAGGACAGATTTCATATTTGATTATACATGTATAAATCTAAAATTTCTCCCCCTTATTACTCCTCACAACAACTAAACTCCTTTTTTCTAATTCATAAATATCATAGTCACAGTTATACTATTTTGCAAATAAATTAACTAATTTATATAAACTTTATAAAACCCATACTTACCACTTGTTTTGCTGAAAATTTCAAGCTTAATGATGTTTTAATATACTTTGTTGCTACAAATAGCTTCCAATTTATCAACAATTTCAGTTTGCTTGCTTAGCTTCTCGCGAAATTGGTAATTGTTTGCAATATGAGAATATTGGAATTTGATATAAGGCTTGTTATGGAACGGATGGAAACAAAGAGAAGGCTGAGAATTAAGAATTGATTTGGTTCTTATTTACTGTCTGTGTAGCTTAGCTCGGTGGATTTATAGCTATGCTTAGTAATCTCCAATTACTCTAACCTGTTGGCACCTCCTGCTAGACTTAAATGACTAAGCCTTATATGAGTCTGAGTACTTCCCACCTCATGATTAGTGTTATTTCAATAGCTTAAAAGCCTTGCACCTCTTACTAAGCACTAATGACTCAGCTCTCTATTCTAAATTCCAACTCTTGTTAACTTATGTGTAATACATTATAATACATACAATATATAAGGTAATGTATTATAATTACTTAATCTTTCCAATAAAAATGAAACTAATATATTAAATAAAATGACTCATTTAATGTAACAAAAATATTATATTAAAATAATTAATATTTAATTAATTCTCTTAATTCAAATATTTAATGTATGCAACTAATTTGTATAATTAAATATAATTATCTCATTCCTTCCATAAATTATTTTCTAGCAATTTATTTACATTACAAATATATAATTTAATATATTCCATACTTTGTAAAAAAAGGAAATTTAATTTACATCCATTTTCCCTAATATTAAATTTTATACTACTATTTATGCTACAAGTAATGATTGTAACATAATTATAACAATCCTTATTAAATAAACAAATTTATTTATTTATTTTATTAAAATAAACATTTTAATCCACAAATTTTTAATTAGTGGATTACCTTTCTCATTTCATCTTGTAGCCAATTCAAGCTAACTTATTTAATAATTATTAAATAAATTCTTCAAATAAATGTATACTTTCACATTTATTATACACATCTAATTCATCACGAAAAATCACCGCACAAAAATATTTATGCAGACAAACACACTTTAACATATCTTGAAATAAGAAATTTATTTGTTATTTTTTTTATTTTAATAATATCTGAATATCCGGATTGTCACAGTTGATATTAAGAGGCTTGGGCAATTATTGTACGGAGTAAGCATGTGCATTATAATGCTTGATGGGTTCGGGTACTTTAAGAATTGCCTCCACACATGCTCCCTATATACTTTCCTTGATCCGTGCCAAGGAAATCGTATCTCATTTAAATTAGGGTTTCGTGTGAGCTAAGGAGGAGAGAAATTTATGAAGAGTACGGGAATGATTGAAGAACTGAATAAGGGAGAAGAACATGTAGGCAATTACTTTAGCAACACGTGATAGAACTCTTAGAGAAAAAGAGCCTTCTTTAGAGTCTTGTATATAAAGAGAATCAAAAGTCCCTTCTATTGAAATGGAGGGAGTATTTATAGGGTTTCCTGGTAAGTGATCATGTGTCGGGTACATGTCTAGGACACGTGCCTGGCATGTGACCTCAGGTGAAATTCCAAAAATACCCTTAATTACCCAAGTAATGCCCAAATCGTCATGTCCTTTTAGCCGCCAATTCAATCCCTCAACCATTTTTCAAAACGAGTTGCCTCCATAAGCCTTCTACCTCGAGACTTATGGAAGCCTATCTCAAGTCTCGTATTTCAAGGTCTTTGTTGTTCAATTCATGCCTTTATCTTCTTCTTTCTTTATCTGAAAATCATATCATTTGATCTCATTGTCCAAAACTTTTGAGGAGCTTGGCACGAATCTAGAGAGGCCATGCCTTAGGGGTAGAACCCTAGGGGGAGGGATGAACCTTAGGGTGGCCAAACCCTAGGTTCGTGACTCTTTTGATCCGCTTCGTTCGTCTTGGTCTTTTCTGCTCAATTTTTATCATTTTGTCATGATTCTTGGCCTTGTAAGAAGCTTCTCTTGTCATGAAGGATTCAAGGAAAACCATTCCTATACCCTCATAGGTTTCTTTGCCTCTTTCCTTGGTTTGAGTTCATTATTCCGTTATTGCATCACTCCAAGCTTGTCTGGTAAGACATTCGAGAGTATAAAGAGGTGTGCCCCATAGGAGGTTGTTGGTCGATTTCGCAATCGATAAACACACACGTGCAAGTATACACGACCCACAAGTAATATATGATAAGATAAGAGTCGAACCCACAGGGAATTGTGACAAATAATAACCAAGTACCAATCGTATATCAATTTGATCTAATTTAAACGATGAAGGTTTGATTGTTTGTTGATTGGTTGAGTTCACAAGTCAAGTAATGAATAAAACGCGGTGAAATATCAAGATAGAAAGTTCTAAGATTACAATTTCCCCCAACACGTCATTTGAATCTCCTAACTCTCTCTTTTCAATCAGTTATGACATGCGAATTGACAACCGAGAAATCAAAACTACATAAGAGCCTCTGTCGATGGTCAATCACAAATCTTCCTAAGCGGTGCATAGGTATATGTCTATCCTATGCACTATCAAGAGACTAATTTCAGGAATGATTAATAGACACGTGTCATCAAATCTAATTAATCCTCCCTTCAATTACCAACTTTCACATCGGAAGTCATTAAGACTAGATTCTCAATTGGTTGCATGCGGTAATTAGGTATATATCTATCCCAACTACTATCAAGATACCTATTATTGTAGATAATTAATAAGACACACATCACTTAATCCGATTAATAACCCACAACAATCTATACTCTCGCATGTTATCATAACTAGGTCTTAACCTATAATCCGTTCATCAAGTTCATATAGGTTCCCAAGGTAATTACGGGCCAAGCAATTAATCTAGGAAGCAAAGGTTATGACAATCCATTCACAAATGCATAACTAAAATTAATAGAGAGAGAATTCAATTCAATTTAAGTGTTGGGTTCCATTGCAATCTTAGAATAGAAGGTTAGTTCATGATAGCTACAATAAACATCATTTTCAATTGATACATTGTCAAATTCGAATTACAAAGGAGATGGAAATCTAGAAATGAAACCACTTTTGAAGCTATTCAGCTGATATTCCTTTGGTTGTTGTTGGTTTCTAGCTCTCCACCTTGGCCTTGCAATTCTTGTTGACTGAGTTCCTTGGCTTTTGGCTTGGTTCAGCTTGATTTGCAGCCTTGAGCACTGTTGGTTGATGTATTTTGTAGCCTCTCTCTCCCTAGATGTCTGATATGAGGCATAGAAAGGAATATATATAGTCTTAATCAAGAAACCCTAGCCAAAATCGGACAAAATGCAGCTCAGATCGCATTGAAGGTATGTCAGATCGCACTCAGCACGGCGTCGCGCGACCGCACGCGGCCTGGTGCGCGTGCGCCCAGGGCCCTGCCTGCCGCACGCTGGCTGCCGAGTGGCTACTACACCCCCGCGCGCGCGCCCGCGCCCGTGCGCCTGTATGCCGCCCGCTCGCCCGCATGCGCTGCCGAGTCCGCCGAGAGTTCCTGTACCCGCGCGCGCGCGCCCAGGCGTGCGCCCGCACGCCCGCGCCTGTTGGCTGCCGAGCCCGCCCACGCGCGCCTACACGCCAGCGCCGCGCGCCCGCGTGCTGGCGCCTGCCGAGTGTCAGCGCCCAATGCCAACGCCGTGCGACACGCCGTCTGACGCCGTGCACGCAATCCAACGTCGTGCACGCCCAACTTTCACATGTCATCAAATTAAGCTCCAAGCATCGCCAAACATAAATTTTCACCTTGTTATCATTCAGGCACGGATATCTAAGCACGGGCTTGCCCACGCGGCTTGGCCAACGCCGCACGCCGTGCACGCCTTCCGACGCCGTGCACGCCCAACTACCAAATGTTGTCAAATTAATTACCGAGCGTCGCCAAACACAAATTTCCATCATACTACCATTCGGACGCCGACGTTCAGGCACGGACAATGAGTCAATCCAAACAACGATCCGAGCGGTTTTTATTACAATTCCTACAAACATAATAAAAATGCATCAAAGCAAAATAAAACATGTAAAAATAACTAAAAACTAATTTATGTAGAAATAAGATAAAAATACATAAAACCATATAAAATGCCTAAAGACTTACACATTATGAAGGCCAAAAGTACCCAAATTGTGTGTATAAAACACACTCATCAAATACCCCCAAACTTAAATCTTTGCTTGTCCTCAAGTAAACAGAGATATACTAATATATTCAAATGAACACAACAACAACTGAATTAGAGGAGAACGACTCCAAGAATTGGCCTCAAAGGAAAAAGATCAAAAGGAACCCAAGCATAACGTAAAGTTATAATTTAGCAAAAATTCTAAGCACACGGCTACTCAAGATCTCTGCAGTGTGTGTGTGTGTGTGTGTGCATGATATCTGTTTATGCGAGTTAGGAAAGAGCTAACGCATGAACTCACATATGAAGGATTATACTATAAATCTACAAACTCGTCATTACCTTGATAAAATCAAACAAAACGACCATATAAGAAAGGGGGTTCTTAAGACATTGATGCAGCAATGAGTAATCACATTGGTGAGTGCGTTTTACGCTCCATCTCACCTTAACTAATCGTATGACCGTGCAATGTCTAATCACCTTAGGCTATTCAGAGCTACCCATGTAACGAGTGTTTGATCAACGACTCCCAAACCAGATGGTTTTAGGGCATTAGGTGTAAAACACCCCAACGGGTCTATTAACTCGAGTAGCAAAGGCCACATAATTAAACTTGGCCAAATATATATATTTTTTTATTATATTTATATTTTCCCCCAAACTTATATGAAAGTCTAAAATAACAGAACAGGTTGTTGACATGAGTTCAGTACATTTCAAGTATAATCGCCCAAGCATATAAGTAAATGAGATTTCTCAATACTAACTAACTAAACAGGCATGCTGAAACGTGAGGAGTTAACGTAACCAAGAGTAGGGTAGTTAGCCAGAATGTTAAGCAGTAACTAAGTATGCTCGAGCCTTACTTTAGATAGAAACACCTTAACCAGCAGAATATCATTAGCCATTCTTGTCACACACACGACTTGGATAAAATAAAATGACTAAATTAAACTACCACACACCCCCAAACTTAAAACAAACATAGTCCTCGATGTTTATAATAGACAGAATTAAAACAGAGAACATCACCGGGGAGCTCAAGCAACGTCATCGTCATTATTGCCATTTGCGTGACTCCCTCCATTTGCATCATCATCCGAATCAAAGTCATACTCCGGGAACATAGGTGTCATGGGAAATTGGACTGCGTTGGGGCCGGTATTAACCCCGCTGTTGTTGATCAACTGTGCTGCCGCGTTACAAAAGTCAGAAGTGTAAATGCATAAGGAGTTGACTTGCTGAATGGAGTGATCAAGGCGACGGGACATGCGCCTATGTTCACGCTTCCTCTCCTATGCTTCCATTTGTCTCGCTTGCTCATTCTGTTGCATTTCAGCCCTCATCGTATGATTTTCACGCCGCAGCTCGCGCATCTCAGCAATAAGTAGGTCAATAGAAGAGCTAGATGCCTCGGCGTGCTCAATGCTGGGTGGTGGAGTTCCGACACTTGCCTCGGGCTCGTGAGGATGCAACAAAGGTAGGAACCCAGCTCCATGTGGTTCCGGTGCCGCCTCTTTCCAGACCTTGTAGAGGCCTATAGCTAGGCTGTCAATTGGTGTCAGTGGGTGCTGCAGTAACTCGTGGGCATGCACCCTAACATTGGCCCTCTTGCATAACCCACAGATCAGGGATGGGTGTGGCAACCCGCCTGAAGACTTCCCATTAACATATTGGAGAATGGAGTTTCGAATCAGTCGTCCCACGCTTATGCTCCGCCCAGTCACCAAACAAAACAGGATAAGTGCCCGCATTAGAAATACTTGAGTTGCGTGTGTGGTGGGCCATAACTTGGCATTGATGAAGTATAACCATGCTTTCCCAAAGTGGCTTAAATCGCCCTGGCGAAAATGCACTGGCTCTCCCCTTGTCAAAGCCCAACGAGCACCGGGTTTGCATAAGGTTGAAATGATCTCATCCCAGTCGGGCTTGTCGGCTCCATACTTAGTAAGGTCAACTTCACCATGGCTTTTAGGAAGTTTATAGTATTCTTCAATGCTCCTTTTTCCGAATGAAACTTTCTTCCCCCTAACCGTGACCACATATTTTTCAGCTTCCAGCGCATTAGCGTAGAATTCCCTGACAAGAGGTATACATGCAGGCTCAGGCTGAGCGGCTAACGTTTCCCATCCTCTTTCCTTAATTATGTTTGTCAAACCCCAATTATTCACCGGGTCTGGAAGAATGCCCCTCTCAGGAATCAAAGATTTTGTGACCATGGTGGTGTGGTAACGCTCGGAGGCCTCCGTACTGACAAACTTTTTCTTGTCATAGGCCTTGGATGCCTTAGAAGAGGAAGATTCACCCCTTTGTCGTTTGGTAGCCATCAAGACCAGAGTTGCAAGCAAAACACTCAAAATAGCCAAGAATTCGTTCTCAGGCAATTTATCGAACAGGTGGTGTGCACTCTTAAAAATCACAAGTGTAAGTGCAATGGGGACTAGGCCAAACCTTCCATAAAGCCTTGCAATGGGAGCTAGCTATGTACCTGCTAATCAAAATTACCAAAACACAGCACCCAAGCAAGAAAGATTGGAAATTTATAGCCCTTTTTACCTTATCTTGGAGAACTTGTGAAAAACCATAGAGATCCTTCAAAAACCTTCAAATTGTTGTTCAAATCCAAGGTAGAAGGTGAAAATGATGATGGGTTACCACAATTTGGTGTCAATTTGATGCAATGAGGCACGAAATTAAGTTTGGGTAAGTTGTATGCAAGTTGGCTATGGAGTGGGAGGAGAGAGATATAAGAATGTAATGAAAAAAATGAGCCTAAGTGTGATTTAAAGAACCAAGCCCAGCTGCCCATGTGCGGCCGCATGGCCTGCTGTGCGCCCGCCGCGCGTGCCTGGCTGCCGCCCAGCGTGTGCGCCTGGTGCGCGCCTGGCTACCGGCAGCTGTGCGCCAACCCGATCGACTGCCCAGCGCGCGCCCGCATGCGCCCCCTGCACCCGTGCCTGCCGTGCCCCGATCCTGCCGAATGCCAGCGCCCGTGTGCTGCGCCTGGGTCACGCGCGCCCGTGCGGCGCCTGGTGCGCCCGCACGCTGACGCCTGCCTGGGCTGCTGGCGTGCTGCGTCTGGCGTGTCGCTGACATGAAGCTGTGCTGACATGCAGCTGTGCTGACATGGTTCGCTCAAATTCCGAATTGGACTAACACACCTACTTGTAGTACAAAATTAACAACATTAGGAACAATTAAAAATAAAACTCATCCTTATGAAATCCAAGCCAAAATGCTTTTTTTTTTTTAAATTAAAAATAATTTGACTTAAACAATAAAATGAAACATTGGGTTGCCTCCCAATTAGCGCTTGAGTTAAAGTCCTCAGCCTGACTATACCTCCATCATATCAGATCAACGAGACTAGTTGAGGTCGTTTGGCGCTCGATGTCGCCACCCCAATAGTGTTTAATTCTTTGTCCGTTCACCTTAAACAATTGGTTTGTCTTCTCATCCCGCAGTTCAATTGCACCATGCGGAAAAACATGATTGATATAGAATGGCCCTGACAATCGTGATTTGAGTTTACCGGGAAATAGCTTCAACCGAGAGTTTTAAAGTAGGACGGGTTGTCCAATCTCAAACTTTCGATCGATTATCTTCTTGTCGTGCCACCTCTTGACTTTCTCCTTATAGAGCTTTGCATTCTCATACGACTGGAGACGGAACTCGTCCATCTCATTGAGTTGTAAGAGGCGCTTCTCTCCCGCATCATTCAAATTAAAGTTTAGCCTCCGGATGGCCCAATAAGCACTATGTTCAAGTTCCACCGGTAAATGACATGCTTTCCCATACACGAGCTGATATGGTGACCTCCCGATAGGAGTTTTGTATGCCGTCCTATACGCCCATAAAGCATCATCCAACTTCAATGACTAGTCCTTTCTATTCGCGTCATCCAGCGTCATCCTTTTTACTTGTTTGGGGATGATAGGCCGTGGCAATTTTATGGGTTACCCCATATTTAGCAAGAAGGGCATTGAAGTTCTTGTTGCAAAAGTGCGACCCTTCATCGCTAATTATTGCACGCGGAGTTCCGAATCTTGTGAAAACATTTTTTTGAAGGAACTTCAGCACGACCTTGGCATCATTGTGGGTGTCGCGGCTGCTTCAACCCATTTTGACACGTAATCAACAGCCACAAGGATATACAAATTGTTGAACGAAGAAGGAAACGGACCCATAAAGTCAATACCCCAAACGTCAAATATCTCAACCTCTAGGATTGTGGTTAGTGGCATCTCATGACGCCTAGAAATGTTCCCTACTCTTTGACATCGATCACATTTCAGCACAAACACATGGGCGTCCTTGAATAGCGTTGACCAATAAAAACCTGACTGAAGCACCTTCGTTGCTGTTCTCTCTCCGCCATAGTGTCCTCCAAAAGCTGAGGCATGACATTGTTGCAAAATACTTTCCATATCAGATTGAGGTACACACTTTCGGATCAGTTGGTCAGCACATTGCTTAAACAGAAAAGGTTAGTCCCAAAAATAATGCTTCACATCGTACAGGAATTTCCTTTTTTGTTGATAGCTTAGCTCCGGCGGTACCACATGACTCACCACATAATTAACATTGTCAGCATACCATGGTACCTCATGTGTGATGGCGAAAAGTTGCTCATCGGGAAAAGATTCATTAATTATGACATCCTTTCCCACCTCACGGTCCGCATTTTCCAGCCTTGACAAGTGATCCGCCACTTGATTCTCGGTTCCCTTCTTATCTCGAATCTCGAGATCAAATTCTTGAAGCAATAAAACCCATCGAATCAAGCGTGGCTTTGCGTCCTCCTTTGCTATTAAGTACTTTATGGCTGAATGGTCCGTGTACACAATGACCTTGGTGCCAATGAGATAGGCATGAAATTTGTCAAAAGCATACACGATAACAAGCAATTCCTTCTCCGTTGTTGTATAATTAAGTTGTGCTCCAGTTAGTGTCTTGCTAGCATAATAAATCACATGAAAAACCTTGTCCTTGCGATGGCCCAAGACGGCACCAATTGCAAAGTCGCTAGCGTCGCACATCAATTCGAACGGAAGGTTCCAATCCGGGGCCATGATAATAGGAGCACTAACAAGCTTCTTCCTTAGTAACTCAAAAGCCTCTAAACATGCATGATCGAAGACAAATGGAGTGTCTTTCTCAAGGAGACTACACAGCGGTTTTGTAATTTTTGAGAAGTCCTTGATAAACCGCCTATAAAATCTAGCATGTCCATGGAACCTGCGAATGCCCTTGACGTTGGTTGGTGGAGGAAGTTTCTCAATGGTCTCAATCTTGGCCTTATCAACCTCCAACCCTTTTGAAGATACTCCATGTCTCAAAATAATACCTTCTTGCACCATGAAGTGGCATTTCTCCCAATTTAGCACCAAATTTGTTTCGACACATCGTTTCAACACTTTCACAAGGTTTTCAAGGCATAAGTCAAATGAATCTCCAAAAACCGAAAAATCATCCATGAAAACCTCCAATCCTTGCTCAACCATATCGGAGAATATAACCGTCATACATCTTTGGAAAGTAGCAGGTGCGTTGCATAGCCCAAACGACATTCTTCTGAACGCAAATGTCCCATATGGGCAAGTGAATGTCGTTTTCTCTTGATCTTCGGGGGCAATGGCAATTTGGTTGTAGCCCGAATATCCATTTAAGAGACAATAGAATTCATGTCCCGCCAACCTATCTAGCATTTGATCAATGAATGGAAGCGGGAAATGGTCCTTGCATGTAGTCTTGTTCAACCTTCTGTAGTCCATGCAAACTTTCCATCCGGTGACAGTTCTAGTTGGGATCAACTCGTTGTTTTCATTAGAAACCATTGTCATGCCTCCCTTCTTTGGAACACATTGCACTAGACTGACCCATGGACTGTCTGAGATGGGATAGATGATGCCGACATCGAGCAATTTGATAATTTCCTTCTTGACCACCTCCTTCATGACGGGGTTCAATCTACGCTGATGCTCAACCACAGGTTTGGCCTCATCTTCCAATCTGATCTTATGCATACAAAATGCAGGGCTAATTCCCTTGATGTCGGCAATGGACCAACCTAGAGCTGTTTTGTACTCCGTAGCACTCTTAGCAATTTATTTTCCTGCACATCATCAAGTGAAGCAGACACAATAACAGGCAAAGTACTAGCATTACCCAAATACGCATACCTCAAAGTGGATAGGCAATGGTTTGAGCTCCAAGGTGGGTGGCTCTTCCCATGAGGATTTTGTAATGGCACTAGAACTGCTCGATCTATCTAACGGTTCAAATGGTTGCTTATACTTGATAAAACGTGGGGGAACATTCAGCACATTCACCATCTCATTAAGAAAAAGAGGTTCACTCTCAAGTGATTCTCCCAGCAATTCCTCAAAAGGGTCAACTTCATAATTTGCTATGAACATTTCATTCACTGCTTCGTCAATCAAGTCTATCCTGAAGCATTCATCCTGCACATTAGGAAACTTCATTGCTTTAAAAACATTAAAAGTTACCTCTTGGTCTTGGACACGCATGGTTAGCTCTCCTTTTTGCACATCAATCAAAGTTTTGCCTGTGGCTAAGAATGGTCGCCCAAGAATGATAGGTATCTCCCTGTCTTCTTCAAAATCGAGGACAATGAAATCTGCTGGAAAAATAAACTTATCCACCTTGACAAGCACATCTTCAACTATGCCTCTTGGGTATGTGAGAGACCTATTCGCAAGTTGCAATGTAACATTTGTAGGTTTTGCCTCACTTAATCCCAATTGTTGATAAATTGAGAGTGACATTAGATTGATGCTTGCCCCCAAATCACATAGGGCTTTGCCGAAGAATTGGTTACCAATTGTGCAAGGAATTGTGAAACTCCCCGGATCTTTCAACTTTGGTGGTAACTTTCTTTGCAAAACAACACTACACTCTTCGGTTAGTGCCATCGTCTCAAACTCCTCGAGCCTTCTCTTTCTTGACAAGATTTCTTTCATGAACTTGACATAACTAGGCATTTGTTCCAATGCCTCAGCGAATGGTATATTTATGTGCAATTTCTTGAAAACTTCCAAGAACTTAGAGAATTGCTTGTCCAACTTTATTTTCTGTTGACGTTGTGGAAACGGGCATGGTGGATACATAGGGCCTTGCTTGCTCCCTTCTGGTTTTTGCACTGGCTCCTTTTCCTTCTTTTCTACATCTTTTCTCTTTTCTTCCTCTTTCTCCCCAATCACATCCTCAATCATTGTTTCTGATGGAACCTCATTCACAACTTCCGGTAATTCCTTCCCACTTTTCAAAGTCACAGCCTTGCAATGCTCCTTACCTTCTCTCTTCGGGTTAACTTCAGTGTCACTAGGTAAGGCACCCGGAGGACGAATATTCATAGCACTAGCTATCTGCCCAAGCTGAAGCTCTATGTTCCGTATCGAAGCGCTATGTTGTGCAACCAATTGAACCAATAAATCATCCCCACTAGGCTTTTTCTCCTGTTGTGACAAGGGTGGAGTTGAGGCTTGTTGGTGTGATTGGGGTTGATGGTGTGGTTGAGTTTGATTTTGAAATCCTGGGGGATATTGATGTCTAGGAGCTGAATATTGGTTTTGGGTATTGTTGTTATTGCTCCATGAGAAATTTGGGTGATTTTTCCATCCAGGATTGTAATGATTTGAGTGAGGGTTATTTTGTTGTCTATTGTAATTACCCACGAACTGTACGAATTCTGCATTGATGGCACATTGCTCGGTAGGATGATTTCCAACACACAACTCACAGGTTTCAGAAATGCTTTGCACAGATTGAGCTCCTAAATTTTTCACTTCCTTTGTAAGCGCGGCTAGCTGTGCGGTTATTGAAGTGAGAGGATCCACCTCAAATTTTCCTGTTGCCTTCTGTGGCATTTTCCACTTCGAAGGCCATTGATAAATATTAGCAGCCATGGTTTCCAATAGTTTGTGGGCATCCACAAAACTCTTTCCCATTAAACTACCACATGCAGCTGCGTCGACACTTGAACGAGTGGCATTAGTCAACCCGTTATTAAAAAATCTCAACTTGCAACCATTGAGGCAAACCATGGTGTGGACATCTCCTTATTAGATCTTTGAATCGTTCCCAAGCTTCATACAAAGACTCGGAATCATATTGAACAAACGAAGTGATGTCATTCCTCAATCTTGCAGTTTTCACTGGTGGGAAGAACTTTGCCAAAAATTTCTGGGCTAAGTCATCCCATTTGGTAATTGAGCCCGAGGAAAGCGAATGCAACCAACTCTTTGCCTTGTCACGGAGCGTGAAAGGAAATAGTCGGAGTCTAATTGCATCATCAGTAACTTGAGTGTACTTGAATGTGTCACAAATTTCCAGAAAACTCACCAAATGAGCATTTGGATCGTCATTAGGCAACCCACCAAACTGCAAACAGTTTTGGACCATTTGGATGGTGCCTGGCTTAATTTCGAAGTGAGTGGCCTCAATGGCTGGCCTGGAAATGCTTGAGTGCATATCTGTGTCAAGAGGCATGGCATACTCCCTCAAGGATTTAGGCTCCTCCTCAGCCATGGTATTTTGATTAGGTATACCCTAAACTCGTTCTCTATGTAGTCGTCGAATATTTCTCTCGATCTCGGGATCGTAAGGAATTAACTCAAGACCACGTGAGTGTGGCATACAAATCAAGAATACCTACAAAACAAAATGAAAATTATATACAAGTCTAAAAAGAGACCAAGTTGATTGAAATTGATATTGGCATAATTATTAGAAAACAATTCCCCGGCAACGGTGCCAAAAACTTGTTGGTCGATTTCGCAATCGATAAACACACACGTGCAAGTATACACGACCCACAAGTAATATATGATAAGATAAGAGTCGAACCCACAGGGAATTGTGACAAATAATAACCATGTACCAATCGTATATCAATTTGATCTAATTTAAACGATGAAGGTTTGATTGTTTGTTGATTGGTTGAGTTCACAAGTCAAGTAATGAATAAAACATGGTGAAATATCAAGATAGAAAGTTCTAAGATTACAATTCCACCCAACACGTCATTTGAATCTCCTAACTCTCTCTTTTCAATCAGTTATGACATGCGAATTGACAACCGAGAAATCAAAACTACATAAGAGCCTCTATCGATGGTCAATCACGAATCTTCTTGAGCGGTGCATAGGTATATGTCTATCCTATGCACTATCAAGAGACTAATTTCAGGAATGATTAATAGACATGTTTCACCAAATCTAATTAATCCTTCCTTCAATTACCAACTTTCACATCGGAAGTCATTAAGACTAGATTCTCAATTGGTTGCATGCGGTAATTAGGTATATATCTATCCCAACTACTATCAAGATACCTATTATTGCAGATAATTAATAAGACACACGTCACTTAATCCAATTAATAACCCACAACAATCTATACTCTCGCATGTTATCATAACTAGGTCTTAACCTATAATTCGTTCGTCAAGTTCATATAGGTTCCCAAAGTAATTACGGGCCAAGCAATTAATTTAGAAAGCAAGGGTTATGACAATCCATTCACAAATGCATTACTAAAATCCATAGAGAGAGAATTTAATTCAATTTAAGTGTTGGGTTCCATTGCAATCTTAGAATAGAAGGTTAGTTCATGATAGCTACAATAAACATCGTTTTCAATTGATACATTGTCAAATTCGAATTACAAAGGAGATGGAAATCTAGAAATGAAACCACTTTTGAAGCTATTCAGCTGATATTCCTTTGGGTGCTGTTGGTTTCTAGCTCTCCACCTTGGCCTTGCAATTCTTGTTGACTGAGTTCCATGGCTTTTGGCTTGGTTCAGTTTGATTTGCAGCCTTGAGCACTGTTGGTTGATGTATTTTGTAGCCTCCCTCTCCCTAGATGTCTGATATGAGGCATAGAAGAGAATTTATATAGTCTTCATCAAGAAACCCTAGCCAAAATCGGACAAAATACAGCTCAGATCGCACTGAAGGTATGTCAGATCGCACTCAGCACGACGTCGCGCGCCCGCACGCGGCCTGGTGCGCGCGCGCGCCCAGGGCCTTGGCTACCGCACGCTGGCTGCCGAGTGGCTGCTGCACCCGCGCGCCCAGGCGTGCGCCCGCGCCTATGCGTATGTAAGCCGCCCGCTCGCCCGCATGCGATGCCGAGTCCGCCGAGATTTGCTGCACCCTCGCCCGCGAGCCCATGCGTGCGCCCGTGCGCCTACATGCTGCCCGCTCGCTCGTATGCACTGTCGAGTCCACCGAGAGTTGTTGCACCCGCGCGCGTGCGCCCGCACGCCCGCGTCTGTTAGCTGCCGAGCCTGCCCGCACACGCCTACACGCCAGCGCCGCGCGCCCGTGTGATGGCGCCTGCCGAGTGTCAGCGCCCAATGCCAACGCCGTGCGACACGCCGCCCGACGCCGTGCACGCAATCCAACGCCGTGCACGCCTAACTTTCACATATCATCAAATTAAGCTCCAAGCATCGCCAAACATAAATTTTTACCTTGTTATCATTCGGGCACGAATATCTAAGCACGGGCTTGCCCACTTGGCTTGGCCAACGCCGCACGCCGTGCACGCCTTCCGACGCCGTGCACGCCCATCTACCAAATGTTGTCAAATTAATCACCGAGCGTCGCCAAGCACAAATTTCAATAATACTACCATTCGGGCGCCGACGTTCAGGCACGGACAATGAGTCAATCCAAACAACGATCCGAGCGGTTTTTATTACAATTCCTACAAATATAATAAAAATGCATCAATGCAAAATAAAATATGTAAAAATAACTAAAAACTAATTTATATAGAAATAAGATAAAAATACATAAAAACCATATAAAATGCCTAAAGACTTGCACATTATCAAGGCCAAAAGTACTCAAATTGTGTGTATAAAACACACTCATCAGAGGTCAACCCCTTGGCTGGTTGAACCCTACGGTGCCTAGGGGGCCACCTAAGTTTTCTTGTTCCTTCTCCGTTTGTTTTCCTTGTTATGTCCTTGTTTCGTTCTAATAGTTCAAGTCAAGCTCAATCAGGGAACTCATGGCTGAAATTTATCACAAGGTGGGACCACCCAAGGGTGGCTGAACCCTAGGGGGCAAAACCCTAGGTGTTCCCTCTTTTGTTCATTTATTGCGTGTCTCGTTCATTTATTTTCGTCTTGTTCATTTATTTTTAACTTTTTCGTCTTTCATTCAATTCTTTAGGTCACATGTGAACCCTAATTTGTACTTGGGCCCATATTTACTTCCTACACGTGAGTCGCACCCTTTTGGGTGACGAACGTGCACCACACTTCAAGTTCTAACTTCTGATTTGATTTTCTGAACAATCTCTGGTACATAGCCATAAAGTGTCGGGAAAATGAAGTCCCTAAGGGACGAACCCTAGGGGGCGAACCTTAAGGGGAATCCTTCATAGGGGATATTGCTCGATCTTTATCAAATCTTCCAATCTCCTTATTTTCTTAATTTTTTTGAAAGCTAAATCAAATCAAATCAAATATTTCTTATCCAATTTTTGGGAAATCAAATATTCATTATCTATTTTTAAGGAAATCAATCAAGTTTAAAATTTTATGGAAACAATATATATTCCATATATTTAATAGATTTGGGGACTATATTGTTTCTATATTTTATGGAAACTAAAAATCTTTTCTAGGTTGAGGGAGATCTAATCAAATCCATTTTCTTTTAGAAAGTGGATTATTCCCTTCCACTACATATACACGTATCCTTTTGACTTCATCTTCTCCATTCTCTCTAAGCTTTGAACAGGGTCTCTTCTTATCTTGATCTCTTGTCTTCCCTCTTTTAAGAAAAGAAAAAAAAGTTAAGATTCCACCTGCTCGTCTATCAAGCCAAATAAAGAAAGAAAAAAAACAAAGGTAAGAGGGAAAACCCCCTAGGTGGCCGAACCTTGGGAGGCGAACCCTAGGGGGTTTTGGCCTCCTTCCATTTTTTGACTTCTTATGCTTGGGTTTTTTCTTGCTTCTTTTTTCTTTTTTTAGGTAACTTCGATCTTTCTTTTCGGAGCCTCATCACCTTGATTATATCTTGGTTTTTTCTCTCAGATATTTTCAAAGAAAGATTATACCTTTGAGACCACAAGGCAACAATATGTTCCAACAATCAAAGAACGAACCATGAGAGGAGCCAAGGTAAGAAGATAGGACCATCATAGGTGGTCGAACCTTAGGGGACCAAACCGTAGGGTGGCCAAACCCTAGGGTTTTTGTCTCATGTTCATTTATTTTTCTTCTTTTCAGGTGTCATTAATCTATCTTTTATGGGCTAAGTCTTCTCATTTGAGATTCAGACTTTTTTCTGCTTAATATTCTCAAAGAGAGATCATTCTCAAGGCAGCCTCATTACTCGGACTCGGGATTCGCCGCTTTTCTTTTCATTCTGGTAAGCACTTAATTTCAAATGCTTTTTCTTTCTTTTTTTATCACGTAGAGTTCTCATATTGGGTATCCATTGTTACTGGCTAATTCTGATGAGCGTTTTATAAACCCAAAAACTGCCAAGGAGATCCCCTTCCTCACGGAATAGGAAAAAACTCCTTTTAATGGGCCCCTTGATGTTTTCAGAGATCGTGTAAAGAACTATGATTGTTTGGCTTTTTCTCCACCTGACAAGGAAGGCCTGTTTCTATATGCTACGACTTATAAAGTCGGGATAATTTTTCTCGTTCTAATAGTATTCTCCATATATGTATCGAGAAACAGGATTATCCCTTCAGCCAGGTCCGCTTCCAATTCGACTCTTGTAATCGCCTCTAAAGATGGCAACATTGGACTGATGAGATCCTTGGAAACTTCAAACATGTGAGGATGTTTAAGGATACTGGTATTCTCTGCTACATTCAGCTGTGTCAGGACTTTTGTATTCAACAGGACCATGATGCCCTTACTTTGTAACTTTTTAGTTGGTGCTCCTCTACTTGCACCTTTGTTACTGCTTGGGGGAAATTCACCCTTACTTTAGAGGACGTTTATGCCATCTACCAGTAAGTTTCTTTTTTCATTCTATCGTTTACAAATTTCATTTCTCCTTTAAGCTATGCATTTATTTTGATTTGTATCTTGTAGCCTTCCTGCCACCGCCTCTGTTTCATGCGGTCCATCTAGTTTATCTTCTAGGGATGCTGAGTGCGTAACATATCTAATAGAAAGCATTCAAGAAAGACTCCAGCTAGACCTTGCGGTTTCAAGGAGATAAGCTCCTTCCTAACTTCGAGACTCCTAATCGACAAAAGACCTCATGGCTTTCTTGGGTGCATTATTTCTTTCGAGACTATAAACCGGGTCATTGGGATAACTCTATTCATAGCGAGTCAGTTCTCGCCCTTCGTGGAGAACAGTTCCCTTTCCCACTAGCTGTGTACCTAACCATGTGTTTATCTAGATTCATTTTCCATGTCGCATCAGTAGATGGTCCCTGGGCCTGCATGTTCAGTTTGGCCGCTCTGTTAGCTCGTGGCTGCAGGTTCCCCTTACTCTTATCTTTTTAGGGACTTTGTATTGCGGTTTAAACGAACCCATTCTTGCCATCCTTTATTCACCTCAGAGAGTCATGCGATAGTTTGGCTTCAATTAGCACCGACCTTTTGACTATTTTTGCCATGAAGATTCTGAGAGGGCACTTGATAACTTTGTCCCTATATCTAACACATTTGTATGTGAGCTTCTGAGACTACCTACTGCTTACTATGATCCTCTTCTCTTTGTCATTCCTGATGCTTCCCAATAGGGACACTATGCTATTAGCGAGTGTAACTTCTGGTTTGTCAACCTTAAAATATGGCAAGATGATACTATGATATGCTCATTGCCAATTTCTCCTCCTAAACTTCTCTGGTTGACCAAGCTATTATTTTCTCCCAAGTTAAACACTCATTTAGAAAGTTGGTCGACTAGTGGTATATTTCTTGAGTGGGAGGCCTCAATGCCCAAGTTTCTTCCCCTTCTTTCAGCAAAAAATCTCCTCTGGAATCCTCCAGATGCTTCTCTGGTTCGTACTACTACCACCTCCAAGCATCCTCCCCCAAGAACTTTGTCTCAGGTACCTCCTCGAGCTCCTCCCTAGAGATCATCTGCTGCCGAGAAGATGAAAGTTACTCCAGAGGAAAGGCACATATGACTCTTACTTCTGAGGTGGTTCCCCCTACAGGTCCTGCCATGGGTCCGGTTGACCATAATGTCATCAGACAAACGATGAATAGGACCACTCTTATCTTGAAGCCCTTATCAAAGTGCCCACATGATAATGTTGATTCTAGCATTCTGATATCTGAGGATCCAGTTAAGAGACGTAAAAAAATTGTGGTAAGCTTTATGTTATTTTTACTTGTCTCCTTTAATATTGCCATAATCGCCTTCATATTTTCTCATGTCACTACTACCTTATTTTTTAGATTGTCGAGGATGATGATGAAGGAGATGATGATGCTGATGATGATGATGATGATGTCCCCATTAGATTTCTTAGGGGTATTGCGAATAAGGTTGCGGGCTCCACTACTTTTTGAGCCTTAACGACGACCTACCATGATTGCTCTCGAGCCTACCTCTTCACACGATAACTGTGTCAGCCTTAATGCTGATGACTCCTTGTTAGATGTGGGCTCGAGTCCTATTGTGCATAGTACAACCCCATCTTCACGCCCACATACAACATCTTCTTCTGCAGAGGCAAAGGGAAATGACAGGGCTTCACCTACTCATGACAACCTTGAAGGTACCGGTGACACCCATGCTGATGATACTATTGCAGTGAATCCTCCTCCCTCAAGGGAAAATCCTTCAGAGCTAGTTAGTGATTCCATCCTCCCAGAAGGATTCTGTCGAGATCTCATTTAACAGGGAAGGTACAATTACTAACTCTTTGGGTGGGACAAACGATGTTCTACTTTTTATGGAGTCACACGACATTTTTTCAATTGGGTACCTTGTGAGTGTTCTCCTTAGTTGACATGCACCTATCCTTTAAGTTTTTCTTCCTTTCTTCGCAATTTGTTATGCCATTTCATTTCTCTTTTTAGGATGATAAAATGAAGGATCTACCATTGTCCCCTAAGGGGCTCGCCTTATTTGACCCTCTTCATCTAGATTCTGCCACCTCACCTTTTAGTGACCTCAGCTATCCACCCAATAGTCAGTATCTCGTGGAGCTACAGGCAATTTCTAAGCCCATGATTTGTGCAACTCCTCTCCCAACGAATGCCATGATTGCTTCTAAAGTAGCTCATACTAGAAATTCCTTTAATCTAACCGGAGAGCTTGTTACTTGGAAGGGTTTCCAGGTTTCTTCCTCTAGCTAGGAAAGTCTCGAGCATCTCCTAGTTCGGTTCCTATAAATGCTTGATTGACTACATGTTTGTGTGGCCTCCTTTCAGAACATCTCACTAGATCGCCTTGCGAACTTTGTTCTTGAAATACACAGTCTTTTTCTCCATTCTTTGCGAACAGAGGACTTGGATAAGCTGAAGTGAAAGGTTGATGACCTTTCCCTTATTGGCCTTGACATGTCTCCTTTTTGTGTTAGGCTGGATCTCCTCACTTCTAGTCATCATGTTGTCGAATTATGTTCGAAGGTCACTTCACGACATCATGAGAATGCCTTGCTTTCGGGAGAGCTTTTGAAAATTCAAGATGCCATGACAAAACTGAAGACCAAGCTTTAAGAATTTGAGTCCATTACTCAATACCTTGAGGGAATGATAGCATCAAATATGAAGGCTCGGGATACGACCATCGCCAACTTGGAGGCTTTATCTATACCCCCTGTGACAACCCGAAAATTTAAGAGAATTATAAATAATCTTAAATGATTAAATAAAGATTTAAAGAATAAAACCTAGATTGGAAGCAGAGGAATGATTAAAAATTTTTAGAAAAACCCATATGGTTTGATATTTGAAAGAATGTAAAGAGAATGTGAACGATAGAAAGGTTGAAGAATAAGATTACTAATGGATAAATTTAGCAAACCATATTCAAGCCAAATATATGAAAATCAAGATTTAGCTATGTTATGTGAAATTTTATTGCATAAGTGAATATTAGCTATGCAATATGAGATTTTGGAATATAATAAATATATTAGTATAGATATTTATTATATGTACGTGAACGGTAGAAACAATTTCTAAAAGGAAATAAGATGAGTAAAATTAAAATAACTTATTATATAAAGTTATTGGTGGCATTAAATATACTTAAGGTATAACTATCATTTTATTGAAGAAATCATATATTATATGATTGAGTGTAAAGTATGTATATTTTTAATGTACTGAATATATTATTATATTTACTACAGTTAAATTGTTGAAAACAATTTATAGAAGGGAAAAGAAAATAATTAGTTTTAAGTATGCTAGAATTATTGTATACTTTAAATAAATGTTATTAAAATAAATTCTAGCATTGAATTATTTTAAAAAGAAGATATTATTTTAATATCTTATTTACTGAATAAATTGTCATTTATAAGGTAAATATATTAAGTTATATTTACTATATGTAAATAAATTGATATAAGCAATTTATAATGTAAGAAAATAAATTTATTATTTATGTTCTATATGTGATGTGAGTAAATGTATGACTACATGGATATGATGAATATTTATCAATGTTGATAAATATATTATACTTATGTGAAATGTGTATGACATTTAATAAATATTATATATATATATATATATCTATATATATATTTGTTTTAATACTTATGTTTTATGGGTTGTTTACATAAGTATACAACAATTAGTAAAAAATTACAAGAATAGTGCACTAACAAAATAATTACAAAAAGAGTGCAACAAGAATAAACCCATTAAATCATTATCCCTTAAATTAAGGAAAACTATAACCACCCTATTTACTCCTTTCTATTTAATGGCACTTTCCCTCACCGCCTCCTCCCGCCTCCCTCCTCCCTCCCTCCTCCTGCCTCCCTCCTCCCTCCTCTGCCTCCCTCCCTCCACCGCCTCCTTCCTCCCCCGCCTCCCTCCTTCCTCTCGCCTTCCTTCCCCCTCCCTCCACCGCCTCCCTCCCCCACCATGGTAGCGTCAATGGAGTCTTCAAGCTCATGGTGGCGTCAATGGAGTCTTCACATGTCAAGGTAACCAATCCTTCATACCAAGGTAACCAATCCACCTCTACAACTGCAATTTTTTCAAAGTGCAGTTGGCAACCAAACATTCATACCAAGGTAACCAGACCTTCATACCAAAGTAACCAATCCACCTTTGGTTACTTAGGTTTAAATTAATGAGTTGAAATGGATTTAGGTGTGTTTCAGATTTATGGTTACTAATTAGATTAATTTTGGTTACTGTATAATGTTGAGTTGGTAACCATTCATAATATTGGTTACCTTGGTATAAATATTTAATTACCTTGGTATGAATGTTTGGTTACCTTGTTATGAATGTTTGGTTACCTTGCTATGAATGTTTGGTTACCTTGCTATGAATGTTTAGTTACCAACTGCAATATGAAAAAATTATGGTTACAAATTAGATTAATTTTGGTTACTGTATAATGTTAAGTTGGTAACCATTCATAATATTGGTTACCTTGGTATAAAGGTTTAATTACCTTAGTATGAATGTTTGGTTATCTTGCTATGAAGGTTTGGTTACCTTGCGGCGGGAGGGAGGGGGCGAGAGGGAGGGAGGGGATTGGGGCGAAGGGAGGGGTGCGGAGGGGCGGTGGGGGGGCGGCTGGCGGCAGAGAGAGGTGGTGGGGCGGTGGGAGGAAGGGAGGGGAGAGAGAGAATGGGTATTTTATTTTTAAAAAAAAAACTGATATGGAAACTAATTGAAGGGATAGAGTGGAGGAGAGAGAAAGTGATATTATCCCCTAAATTAAGGAATCCTAATTGCACTAATATTGTCAATAAATATGAAAAAAGTGTATTATTTTTGTAATTATTTTATCTATGCACCATTATTGTAATTATTTCTAAAAATGTACTACTAAATGTAAATGTCCCTATTATATATTAGGTATAATAATTAAATAACCTAATGGTTATGGTATTGAAGAATTTTAGTGTTTAAATTATATACTAACCTAAGAGATTAATTTTATTGTCTCAATTTATTATTTATTTTAAACCTAATTAAAGAAAGTTTAATTGGGTTAAAAGATTAAATTAACATGAGTAATTAATTAAATTTCTAAATGAGTGGAATAGAAAACTCTAATTAAATAATTAAAGTAAGATAAAATTTATGTATTGAATTATGATATTTTTACATGGCCCAAATAAATTAATTTGGAAAGCCCGAATGAATTAATTGGGAGCCCAAAACCAAGACCCATGATCCAAGACTTGACCCGTGTGGGAAATGGGTATAAGAAAGCAATTTGGGCAAGAAGAAAAGGAACATTCAGATAAGGATGGAGTATTATGGCATGTGCCTAATTATTTTATTTAGCTTAGCAATTAAGGAAGATAAGGATAAAAAAAAAGAGAATAGAAAGAGAGAAGAAAAAGATAAGGATGAAGGGATAAGAGAGAGAAGATAAGAGATAAGAGAGAGAGAAGAAAAGAAATCAAGAGAGAGAGAGAAGAAGGCTCACGGCAAGAGGAGAAAGAGAAAGAGGAGAGAAAAAGGTAGCTATGGAAGACGAAGAAGAAGAATGAAGGAGAGAGAAGCATACAAAGGTATAAAAAAAAGATTTTCTAGTTTATTTCTTTTTGTTTTGGTTTGATTTTGATGATATAATGTTTTATGAACTTGTTGGTAAAAACCTTATGAGAAGGTTGGAAACATAGATTATTTGGTGTATCATATTGGTATATGTTATATTATATTGCAAGTGTTAGGAAAAATAAAAGCTAATGAGTTTTTAGTTTTTCCGGAAAATGTTTAGTTAATAGTTATGACCCATGTGATTTATTTTAGAGATCCAAGTTTGATATTTGTGATTTTCTTATTGGGTGTGGTAGATCTATATGTATTGAACAAAAGCTCTTTTGAATGGCTTAAAAATATTATGGAACGAATAAGATATGGAAGTTTTGATAAAACAATTTCGTGTTGGAAAAACAAACTAGTACACTGCTGCCCCAAAAAGGAAAATTCGAAATTAGCTTGAGTGCTCTAAAACTTTTGGCCTTTTGGTATGTTGTAGTACGTTGTATAAGCTTTTCATAGACTCCGGAACGGACCAATTCTGACTTAGAAGCCAAGAGTTATGTCATTTTAAAGTAACTGAATCAAAACTGTCCAAACAGTGCGAACAGTTCCCTTCCAGGAATTTCTGGGCCTGATCTGTTCAGAATTTGGAAAAATGTCAGCAGGCAAAAATTGTAACCCCGGAAGTTAGCTTTGCGTGGGCTCAACAATCGCCTAAAAAAAGTTTTAAAACGAAAAAGTTATGTCTGTTTTAGCGAGAGAGGGTAAAACTGCGAAAAAGATGAAAACTGTTACGAAACTGCCCAGATAATAATGCAGCATGCAGGGAGTTTTGGACTAAAGTAGACGGGTTAAAGCTATCTGAATTGGGTGATGATTACCCGCACTAGATTTTGTTAGTAAACAGACGGGTTATACTGTCTGGATATTAACTAAAGAAGAACTTGGCCTGAAGCAGACAGTTTTAACTGTCGGGATAGATAATCAAAATAAAATTTGTTCTTAAGCAGACAGTCTTAACTGTCTGGATTGGGACAGTAACGAATAAGACTAAAAGTTTGGACACGTTGTTTAATTTATAAAATGCGAACGACCTAAAATGAATAGTATTGTAATGTAAAATAAAGTGTGTTGGTTTCCAAAAGCCGAGTAGTTGGCCAACGTTAAGCTACGTTGTCCCGAACTATATAAAACAAGCGTAATAGATTTTAATAAAAAAAATAATTTAAGATGTCTTAAGTTATGAGACATGAGCATCACGAGACTTTAGAATTAAAGTCTAATCTATAAACGAAGCTATAAGGGAAATATACCAGGGTGTATATAGTTAAGTGCATTATGTCGAGATATAAAACTCGAACATTGTGAATTAAAAATAAGCTAGGATAAACTAATATAACAATTATTTAAATTAAGGTAATAATATTGTAAATTGTATTTTTACTATAAAAGCCATGTATTAGCTCTTTAAACTCTGAATTTGCGAGCAAAGTTAAAAGATATTTCTGAAATAGAATATGAATGATTTAAGCTTCAAGATGTAAAATATTTACATCTTAAAATGTGTGAGATTCTTATTATTTATCAATAAAGTTTCTAAAGGAACCAAGATTGGTTTTAAATGAAGTATAAATAATATTAATTTTTGTTAACTAATGTTTATGGATAATGAATATAAATGCATGTTTTGCGACATATTTAATTATCTAAATGTGTGTGCATGTAAATACAATTGTGTAGAGAGAAGTTAAGTTAAATTTTAGCGGTAATTTCCAATCAAGGCAAGTTTCCTAAACTTACTCAGATATTTATTTTGTGCAAGTTCCTTAACTCAAACTCGAGTTATTATCTTTCAAGCATGTTAGTGGATAATTATTGTTGATTATTCCACATATATGATTATTGATTTGCACTTAGTGCATGTTACACATGTTCATCAGGTATGAAAGGCTGATCACCTTCATTACCTTAATGTTCAGTTAAATTAGTCCATGGTCATTATTGATACCCTGTATTATTGAATTCGGTCATTCAATCATTGAAGTTTTGATTCATGCTCTTTCGCAATTATTATATTGTTAAGAAATTCTAAAGCTTATTCTTTCCTTCAATCATGATATATCTTCTTTGTATTTAAACTTGCTGAGCAAAGTAGTTTCTCACCCTTGCTATATCATGATAACAAATTTCAGATTAATACGAATGTTCGAGAAAAGATAGAGGCAGATGCAAAGGACCATATTAGGTTGATATGCACGTTAACTATTAAGTTATTTGAATGTAAGTTACTTATGTAAACCTTATGTACGTTATTAAGGAATGTATCAAGATAAAGGTTGTAGACCTTGGGAAATGTTGTAGAATACTCTCAAATAAATAATTTATGTTTATATTTTCCGCATTAGTTATAGAGTAGGTATGAAGATGATGTATCGTGACGTACCAGATCCGAGGTTCAAGGGATCAAAGCTGTAGGTTATGAACTTTAGGTAGGGGTACCTTAGGCTATAACCGCAAGGATGAGGATAAGGAATAAACTCAAGTAGAGTTTAAGTACTAAGAGATGAATTTTAAAAATTCATTATTAAGTAAAGAAAAAGATAAATAAGATTCAAAGAAAAATCTTGAAAAGTTATAAAGATAAGAATCTGGAGTTACCTGCCTCCAGTAGTAAAGATGAAAAACTTAAATAAAATCATAATATATGATTAAAGTGAAAGATAAGAAGATCGTAAAACAAAACGATCATGAGATAGAAAAGAATCGTAATATAATACGATTATAAGAAAGATCACAACGTGATCTGATGAGGTCATACAAGGACAGATGATCAATCGACTGATTGAAAATTTTATAGAAGAATTATTGTATGAAAATTGTATTATGTAAACTCATGAAAGAGTAATTAATGTTGAGATACGGATTAAATGAAATTCAGATTAAGTAAAGGGAAAGTTAGAATTATGTGGGATTTCAACTAAGGACTCATGTTAGTGGCTGAGTTGTACGATTCCTAGTATGGGACGGGAATTTGTGTTTGGTTTGAAAACCACTTAGCTTCCTATATTAATATAGTAGTTGAGTTGAACAAATGACGGGATTTGTACATGGTTTAACAACCGCTCAGCTTCCTATATTGATTAGTGGCTCAGTTGGTTCGACAATCACTTAGCTTCCTATATTGATAATCATTGAAATATTGGTGTCGCGCTATCGATATATATATATATATATATATATATATATATATATATATATATATATATGGTGAGAAGGTGATTCTTTTCTCATATTTATATTCGATAGTTAGAGAATATTAAGATTAGGTGCGAGTTCTTTGAATTCATATTGATGGTAAGTTCATGACTCATAATCATATGGTACGTTTTTAAACCCCTCAGCGAATGGACGTCTTTAGTCTGACTAGGATAAGTTCCTAAACTCATATGATTGTGGTAAGTTCCTAAACTCATAACGTGTGGTATGTTTAATGAACTATATTGGGGTATAGAAAAGTTGTGTATGAAGAATTGAGGATTTTTAGTATAATAAGCTTTAAGGATGATAGAAATAGATAGAATTATTAAGCAATTGATCATTGGAGAAATTGGCGTTGATGGTGGAGGCATAAGTATTCCAAATCTTCTAGCTATGCTAGACTTCGAAATTTTTGACATCAAGCTAAATTCGCACTGATGTGCCTTTAAAAAAATAAAAATAAAATTTTTGTTATCCTTAAAACAAGGTGACAAGGATGTGTAGATGGACTTCGAGTCATTATTACATCGTTACGTGTTGTGGCATTATATCACCAAAAATGATTTTTCAATGGTTTTAAACTGTTTAAAGAAGAGTCTACGCTATTTTGATTCGGCTAGACAAAAATGATTTAAAATATCAAAATGTATTTTTAAATAGTCATCAATGCATCATCATAGAACCTGGTGTAGAATGACAGATGATGGAGTCATCAATGCAGATTAACCTAATGTTGGATGTGATCTAAGGATCGTCAGCCCACTATGGTATGATGTAGTATGACAAAGTCACAAAATGACGGAATCCTCGAATGGGCTGTATATACAAGCGGTATCATAACGTCATAAAATGATTTTCAGAATTTTGAACAAGTAAAAGAAAAGTCAATGCCAATTTAAATGGCTAGACAAATATTTTGATTGAAGTTCGAATTATTGGCATACGTCTAAGCTATTTGATTCAGCTAGACAAATGTTTATAAAAATTCAAGCGTTCTTTGAGAAGTTATGCCAAACCAAATTATTTTGGTGCGGAATCTTGTGTTAAGTCTGAGATGAATAACCCTAAAAAGGGGATTTCTCGTATTGGTTAACGTGGTTCAATCCAGGAAAAGAAAAGTAAATGTTGGTTAACGTGGTTCAACCTATGAAAGTCGTTGTGCACAACGCAATAGTATGACAAGCTGATCACCTGGCGTATAAATTTTGTCCACAGAAACTGGTTAGAAATACTTGAGAACTCAGGACAAGTTCATGGTCTTTATGACCCCTCAGACCGATATGAAAAGTTTTCTTGAATTAACTTTTCACATTATTTATACGGCTTCACAGTTATTAAACAATTGTGAAGGCTCCTGAATGATTGGAAAATGTAAACTCCTAGAGAGTAGCTATCGTAGAATGTGATGATGAAAAAGATCCTCATAGAAGGAGATAGCATGTACTCATTAAATTGAGAATGCAATCAGATCTGACTAGATAAAGGGTAAATTGAAAACCTAGTTGTGATGAACATACTTTTAGTGTAATAGTGATTCTGGAGACAGAATCCTTATAAGGGGGGAAGAATGTGACAACCCAAAAATTTAAGAGAATTATAAATAATCTTGAATGATTAAATAAAGGTTTAAAGAATAAAACCTATATTGGAAGCAGAGGAATGATTAAAATTTTTTAGAAAAACCTATATGGTTTTGATATTTGAAAGAATGTAAAGAGAATGTGAACGATAGAAAGGTTGAAGAATAAGATTACTAATGGATAAATTCAGCAAACCATATTCAAGCCAAATATATGAAAATTAAGATTTAGCTATATTATGTGAAATTTTATTGTATAAGTGAATATTAGCTATGCAATATGAGATTTTGGAATATAATAAATATATTAGTATAGATATTTATTATATGAACGTGAACAGTAGAAACAATTTGTAAAAGGAAATAAGATGAGTAAAATTAAAATAACTTATTATATAAAGTTATTGGTGGCATTAAATATACTTAAGGTATAACTGTTATTTTATTGAAGAAATCATATATTATATGATTGAGTGTAAAGTATGCATATTTTTAATGTACTAAATATATTATTATATTTACTACAGTTAAATTGTTGAAAACAATTTATAGAAGGGAAAAGAAAATAATTAGTTTTAAGTATGCTAGAATTATTGTATACTTTAAATAAATGTTATTAAAATAAATTCTAGCATTAAATTATTTTAAAAAGAAGATATTATTTTAATATCTTATTTACTGAATAAATTGTCATTTATAAGGTAAATATATTCAGTTATATTTACTATATGAAAATAAATTGATATAAACAATATTTTATAATGTAAGAAAATAAATTTATTATTTATTTTCTATATGTGATATGAGTAAATGTATGAATACATGGATATTATGAATATTTATCAATGATGATAAATATATTATACTTATGTGAAATGTGTATGGACATTTAATAAATATTATATTATATTATATATATATATATATATATTTGTTTTATATAAATAATTATAAAGAAAGCCTTGTAACCTAATATTATATATTAGGTATGATAATTAAATAACCTAATGGTTATGGTATTGAAGAATTTTAGTGTTTAAATTATATACTAGCCTAAGAGATTAATTTTATTATCTCAATTTATTATTTATTTTAATCCTAATTAGAGAAACTTTAATTGGGTTAAAAGATTAGATGAACATGAGTAATTAATTAAATTTCTAAATGAGTGGAATGAAAAACTCTAATTAAATAATTAAAGTAAGATAAAATTTATGTATTGAATTATGATATTTTTACATGGCCCAAATAAATTAATTTGGAAAGCCCAAATGAATTAATTGGGAGCCCAAAACCAAGACCCATGACCCAACCCATGATCCAAGACTTGACCCATGTGAAAAATGGGTATAAGAAAGCAATTTGGGCAAGAAGAAAAGGAACATTCGGATAAGGATGGAATATTATGGCATGTGCCTAATTATTTTATTTAGCTTAACAATTAAGGAAGATAAGGATAAAAAAAAGAGAATAGAAAGAGAGAAGAAAAAGATAAGGATGAAGGGATAAGAGAGAGAAGATAAGAGATAAGAGATAGAGAAGAAAAGAAATCAAGAGAGAGAGAGAGAGAAGAAGGCTCACGGCAAGAGGAGAAAGAGAAAGAGGATAGAGAAAGGTAGCTATGGAAGATTAAGAAGAAGAAGGAAGGAGAGAGAAGCATACAAAGGGATAAAAAAAGATTTTCTAGTTTATTTCCTTTTGTTTTGGTTTGATTTTGATGATATAATGTTTTATGAACTTGTTGGTAAAAACCTTATGAGAAGGTTGAAAACATAGATTATTTGGTGTATCATGTTGGTATATGTTACATTATATTGCAAGTGTTAGGAAAAATAAAAGCTAAAGAGTTTTTAGTTTTTCCGGAAAATGTTTAGTTAATAGTTATGACCCATGTGATTTATTTTGGAGATCCAAGTTTGATATTTATGATGTTCTTGTTGGGTGTGGTAGATCTATATGTATTGAACAAAAGCCCTTTTAATGGCTTAAAAATATTGTGGAACGAATAAGATATGGAAGTTTTGCTAAAACAATTTCGTGTTGGAAAAAAAAAACTAGTACACTGCTGCCCCAAAAAGGAAAATTCGAGATTAGCTTGAGTGCTCTAAAACTTTTGGGCTTTTGGTATGTTGCAGTACGCTGTATAAGTTTTCCATAGACTCCGAAACGGACCAATTCTGACTTCAGAGCAAAGAGTTATGTCATTTTAAAGTAACCGAATCAAAACTGTCCAAACAGTGCGAACAGTTCCCTTCCACAAATTTCTGGGCCTGATCTGTTCAGAATTTGGAAAAATGTGAATAGGCAAAAATTGTAGCCCCGGAAGTTAGCTTTGCGTGGGCTCAAGAATCGCCTAAAAAAGTTTTAAAACAAAAAAGTTATGTCTGTTTTAGCGAGAGAGGGTAAAACTGCGAAAAAGATGAAAACCGTTACGAAACTGCCCAGATAATAATGCAGCATGCAGGGGAGTTTTGGCCTAAAGGAGATGGGTTAAAGCTGTCTGGATTGGGTGATGATTACTCGCAATGGATTTTGTTAGTAAACAGACGGGTTATACTGTCTGGATATTAACTAAAGAAGAACTTGGCCTGAAGCAGACAGTCTTAACTGTCCGGATAGATAATCAAAATGAAATTTGTTCTTAAGCAGACAGTCTGGATTGGGACAGTAACGAATAAGACTAAAAGTTTGGACACGTTGTTCAATTTATAAAATGCGAACGACCTAAAATGAATAGTATTGTAATGTAAAATAAAGTGTGTTGATTTCCAAAAGCCGAGTAGTTGGCCAACGTTAAGCTACGTTGTCCCAAACTATATAAAACAAGCGTAATAGATTTTAATAAAAATAATAATTTAAGATGTCTTAAGTTATGAGACATGAGCATCACGAGACTTTAGAATTAAAGTCTAATCTATAAACGAAGCTAAAAGGGAAATATACCGGGGTGTATATAGTTAAGTGCATTATGTCGAGATATAAAACTCGAACATTGTGAATTATAAATAACCTAGGATAAACTAATATAAAAATTATTTAAATTAAGGTAACAATATAGTAAATTGTATTTTACTATAAAAGCCATGTATTAGCTCTTTAAACTCCGAATTTGCGAGCAAAGTTAAAAGATATTTCTGAAATAGAATATAAATGGTTTAAGCTTCAAGATATAAAATATTTATATCTTAAAATGTGTGAGACTCTTATTATTTATTAATAAAGTTTTTAAAGGAACCAAGATTGGTTTTGAATGAAGTATAAATAATATTAATTTTTGTTAACTAATATTTATGGATAATGAATATAAATGCATGTTTTGCAACATATTTAATTATCTAAATGTGTGTGCATGTAAATACAATTGTGTTGGATTTGTGGAGAGAAGTTAAGTTAAATTTTAGCGGTAATCTCCAATCAAGGCAAGTTTCCTAAACTTTCTCAGATATTTATTTTGTGCAAGTTCCTTAACTCAAACTCGAGTTATTATCTTTCAAGCATGTTAGTGGATAATTATTGTTGATTATTCCACATCTATGATTATCGATTCGCACTTAGTGCATGTTGCACATGTTCATCAAGTATGAAAGGTTGATCACCTTCATTACCTTAAGGTTCAGTTAAATTGGTCCATGGTCATTATTGATACCCTGTATTATTGAATTCGGTCATTCAATCATTGAAGTTTTGATTCATGTTCTTTCGTAATTATTATATTGTTAAGAAATTCTAAAGCTTATTCTTTCCTTTAATCATGATATATCTTCTTTGTATTTAAACTTGCTGAGCAGAGTAGTTGCTCACCCTTGCTATATAATGATAACAAACTTCAGATTAATAAGAATGTTCAAGAAAAGACAGAGGCAGATGCAAAGGACCAGATTAGGTTGATATACACGTTAACTATTAAGTTATTTGAATGTAAGTTACTTATGTAAACTTTATGTACGTTATTAAGGAATGTATCAAGATAAAGGTTGTAGACCTTGGGAAATGTTGTAGAATACTCTGAAATAAACAATTTATGTTTATATTTTCCGCATTAGTTATAGAGTAGGTATAAGATGATGTATCGTGACGTACCAGATCCGAGGTTCAAGGGACCCGGATTTGGGGGCGCCACATCCCCTCTTTAGTTTGACATGTCATGATCACGACCTTTTGTAGTCTTTCATTTCTTATTTTGGAAACTTATTTTTATGTTATATTTTAGTTATCAGAATAAAGTTTCTTTCTTTCTATCAATTATGCATCATTATAAATTGTCTTTCACTTGAAATCTTCCTTATGACACAGTATTAAACATTGAGCCATAAGTCATTCAAATTATTACTTTAATACAATAATGTGCACAATAGAAAAGAATTAACCATAAAATATTTAATCAAAAAAATGCTTTTCAATTTCCCATAAACTAACACTTGAATCTATACTATAAAAACAATTGTCCAAATATACGTTAAAGTTCGGTATTTTATTGATAATCATTTTGCTTTTAACAGAAAGCATAACGTTTCAAGTTTCAAAAGGAAAGTCGTAAGTTTAAAAAAAGTGATAAATCTTGTTTAGTTGAAAAAGCATAACGTTCGCTAGTTATAGAGGCAAAGTGTAACTTGTCGGATTCGAGGACTTAAAATCAGGTGCCTCGATCACTTTTATAGTTGAAAGTGTAACTTCTTCGATGAATATCTCATGTGTAGTATTTATTTACCCATTTCATGTTCAATGGGTCAGAGATAGCAGTTGATCTCACACGAGATTTTTTTTTAATATTTACTTTCGGAGATCTCTCTCACCCTATACGGGTCTTCCCATTTGGGAAACAATTTGGTGGTTAGTGTTCCCCTCTTGAATTAATTCACAGTTTTGAGCACCAAGTCCCCCACTAAAATTTGTCGTGGTACCACCACAATATTATATTGTCGTTGTAGTTTTTATAGTACCGTTCTAGCTTTTCTTTAGCTTTGTCTCGGAAGTTAGCTAAGGCTTCTAGAGTAGTCGGTCGATTCTCTTCCTCGACTAATCTTCGGAGTTTCATCATGGCCAAAGGAATTTCTATTTCTGCGGGTAAAACAGCTTCTTCACCATACACCAAAGCGTTTGGGGTTTCACCTATAGGTTTCCTTTTTGAAGTTCGATAAGCCCACAATTTTATTGGTAACTGTTCCGCCCACACCTTCAGATGATCGTCCAGGGTTTTGAAGAAAATCATGATTAAGGTTTTGTTCGTGACCTTTACTTGTCCATTGCATTTCGGGTAGTAAGGTGATAATTTGTAGTGTTTCTCTATATATATTCATCATATTCTTGACGTCTCTATTCATGAAGGGAGTTCCATTATCTGATAAAATGATATTCGAGATCCCAAAACGGCAAATAATGTGCTCATTGATGAAATTTACCACTGCTGGTCCTATAGCCCCCTTTAAGGGTATTACTTCCACCCACTTTGTATACATCTCGGTGGCGATCAAAATCTAGATGTTAACCTTGAAATTAGGATGAATAGGACCTATGAGTTCCATTTCCCATGTAAAAAAAGGTCACGGTGTTGCTAAGGTCCTCAAGTCCACAGCGGGGGTGTGAATCAAGTTCCTATGGATTTGGCAGCCATGGCATTTCTTTACAAACTCTAAGCAATCTCCTTCCATCTTAGGCCAGTAATAATCATGATCAATTAGCTACTTGTATAACTTGGCTCCCTCTTGGTGTTCAACTTTTTGCATCTGATAGACCAAATCATTGGCTTCGCCTAATTCCAGACACCGTAAGGGCTTACCATTGAATCCTTTTCTAAACAGCTCTCTATCTTGTAGGTAAAATCTCTGTGTTTTTCCCTTTATTGTAATTGTGTCCTTTTTGGTAGGGAGACTGCCACTTTGTAAAAACTCCACATATGGGATTCGCGAATCTGCTACTTCATCAATGAAGGCGCATTCTTTCTCTCTAGAGTATTCTTGGCACGAAAACCATGATCATTGAAGTGCATATGTTTCTTTCTTCATTTCGGGCCAATTATACATTTGGCGTTGCAACCTCCGATATAACCAAATATCTGTCAATCCGCATTTTTCTTCATGCACTTGATGCAAAACTTTATTTGCTTCTCGCCTCCCCAAGCATCTCGTTAATACACTATCCACTTCCTTGTGGTACAAGACTCCTTTAATGATGCTGTTTTTCTGAACCTCTACTAGTGATATTATCCCCTCCTTTGTTTGTAATTGATGAGAGATGTCATGTCTACAATCATCTGTCATATCTTTGAGGAATAATTTCAGCACCGTGGTTGGGATGGTTCTCTTAATCACGTTCACATCCAAGTTTTCTCCTTCTACATGCACTCTAGATGTTACTATAGTTAATGCATCAGGTTGTTTATTTTGTCCTCTTGGCAAGTACTCGATCACCACCATCCTAAAAGCTTCTATTACCTTTTGCACCACAGTTCGATATGATGCTAAAATAGGTTCCTTCACTGCGAATTGACCTCTTACTTGTTGCACTATCAAATTTGAATCTCCCTTTACTTTAAGATGTTTGGCTCCTAATTCTCGAGCCGCTAGTACTCCTAATATGAATGCCTCATACTCTGCTTCATTATTTGTGCAAGGAAAATCTAATTTGTGAAGCCCCCAAATTTGGGTCCACACAACCCAATTGGAGTCGCCAAAATACATACTACAAATACAAATTCTCCTATTTACAACTATGATAATGTCGTGTAAAATACGACAACATGCATATTTTAAGTTCTCATAACAATTATTGTGTCATATATAGTGTGACAGTATTCAGACTCAAATTAAGTCCTCAATATAATTATTGTCACACTATTTTATAATATACTGAGGGTTATTACAGCTACAAACTCGGACCATCACTCCATTCTCCTGTTTTCTCCTCTAGACCCCACTACATTTTTATTTCCTGAGAAGAACAATGGAACAAAAATGAAAGGGTGAGCACAAGTAGCCCAGTAAAGAATACCATTACTAAGACAACGAAGAACAAGTTATTGTTAGTCTTTCATAGTGATAAATCATAGCTTTAGAACATATGGTAGATGGTATGAATTTCAACAATAACTGCAATAGAATGAGCAATCCATTAGAAGAGTCAAATAATTCATAATGTCCATTATCTTCTCTAACCAAAAATTTACCACTAACAATTTTATCACTGTGACACCAATCAACAGTTCATAATTATTCCATTCAACCGTTCCTCTTTGCACTCAGGCCAAAGAGAACTTTCATCACAAACCTTTGTTTGTAACAATAAAGGTCATGATTATATTAATTCACAGTTCTTGGTCATAATCATGTCAAACACCAGTTACTCTTTGCACACTGGCCAAAGAGAACTTTCATCACGTGCCTTTGCTATCCAGCCAAAGACATTTTCAACAACTCAATCTTGATAATTAGTACAAATCAATAACATGATGAATGGACAGAAATAATTAACATAAATGAATATAGCATAAACATTATTTAGAGTCCAAATTGTCAACATGATATCTAAAAAATCGATTAGAATTCTTGATAGAATATAATATTCAAGAAAATATGAAGCTTATATCTTAAATATCACAATTAAAACTTAATAGGAAGATTCAGGTGAAATATATTAGATGAAGCACAAACTATTAAGGATATTATACTAATTTCCGGAATTTTCACCATTTAATGATCAGGTTATGAAATCGAATAATAACATCTTACCATAGATTGAAAAGTATGAAAGAAAATGATATCCATTACCTTAGTACGAAACTAGATGTTGATTTCTATGAGGTTGATCAACTTGAACAATTCTTGCACTCTTATTTTATTTTCTCTCTATCTCTCCTCTTTACTAATACCCAAATTTGAGATTTTCTCTCTTTATTTCTCTTGCTATATTTTTGGTGTGTCTTTACCTTCAGAAGGTGTATCCTTTTTATAGGCAACGATTAGGAGGCAAGCTTCCATTAATCAAGGAATTTAGTCATGGGTTTCAAACCCAATAGTATACCCATTTAAAAACTTTGGCCATTTGAGGGGACACTCCAAACGAAATAATTCACAAGCTGCCAAAATAAAACAAATGTACCACTTGAAAATTTTGGTAAATAAGGGCCACCTTATGAAAGAATTCTCAATCCTCCCAAAATCAAAAATAAACCTTTTGGAAAATTTGGGAAATGAGGGGCCACTCATTGTAAAAGAATTTCGTATCTTCCAAAATCTAATAGAACACTACCAATTAGAAAGTAATTGAGGGGCTACCCTTTTGTAAAATAATTCCGGATCTTCCAAAATCAAATAGAACAATATCAATTTATTCATCAATTATTCATATCTTTTCAATTTTGCAACATTTATTCACAATTAATATTCTAAAGTCACAATATTGACAACCAGATTATTCTTAAGAAAGTGAGGGCATTCCGTATAAACGGCGCAATTAAATAACCCCTTTCCTCGACGGAACTTCTAGACATTACAAATAATGCTAATTGGTCTAATAATATCATATCAAATAATATGATTTACTGTGTCGTGATAATTATTGATTTAATGATTTATCTGTACAGATGTTACTGTAACAATTATTGAATCAATAATATGAGATACTGTGTAATGCCGTGTGCTACTGTTGAAATACCGCGTGCTACTGTGGAATACTGTGTGCTACTATTTTTTTATTACTGGTATTTCAACAATTGCAGGTGATAGTACCGTTGATAATTTTGTTATAAAAAGTTAGTTATGTCGTTTTTAATATCCGATAATTAGTCGTTATGGGGCCCACCAATAATTTGTTATTACGGCGTCGTCGTACTTGATCGAATATAATATTCCCTGACAGAAAGAATATTCTCTGACATACTTTTTATAAATTACACATTTCACCCTTAACTTATCACTTTATCAATTTAACACTTTACTGTTTAGAATAATAATCGTAAAGAAAAATAAACTTTTATTTCATAAAAGTCGGGGTCTTACATAATTTGTATGACAAGGCCAACTCCTTTCCTTTTTCGGTGGTTAACACCACACCTATTCCTCCTTTCCCATCTGCGGATGACCCGTCAAAGACTAAGTTCCACTACTCCGAGTCTTTGTCCACCACGTTAATTATTTCCACTTCTCCCCCTAGAAAATCCTCAGAGGGAGGTTCATATTCTCCATTCGGGAATTGAGCGAGCAGGTCCGTTAAAGCCTAACAGCTGATTGCTTTCGGCGTTAGACACTTGATGTCATACTCGGAAAGAATCATCATATGTCTTGCAGGTCTTCCCACTAGCGCAGGCCTAGTCAGTAAGTATCTGATTAGATCAGTTCTCGTTCCAAGCTTCACTTCATGTGCTAAAAAATAATATCGCATTTTTTGTGCAATAAATACCAATGCCAGGAAATGTCTCTCCAATTGTGAATACCTTGTCTATGGTCCTCTAATGATCTAGCTGATGCAGTACACATATTTTTCTTCTCCATCTACCTCTTGTGTGATAAATCCTCTTACAAACTTTGTGGTAGATGTGATATACAATTGCAAAAGTATCCCTTTCTGTGGTACTATCATCATTTTCCACTGGGGGCTCTTATCCATATTAGTCCAGTAATATTTGGACTTATTAGTAACGTCTCTCGCCCTTAAGGGAGGAAAATCTTAGCAAACAGTTATCCGAACATCACCATTATAAATACAAAGGAAGAACCTATAATACATTTTTGCACACATATATTTTTTCTCAGACTTACAACTTCCATAGTTGTTACTGACTTAATCATCGGAGGTGGATCCGGAGCCTAACCTTCCATGTATCTGTTGAATTTCAGGTACCTCGGGGCACCTAGATTTGATGGTTGAGCATGCCGAAACACAGCGTAATCATTTCTGTTCAAAAAAAATTTAGATAACATTGTTAGTCGCCTTATGTTTTTTGTTTTGGACCTGTGTTTTGGGGATTACGATATTAATAGGAGTATTCTCAAAATAAATAAAAATTTTGATGCTTTGAATTCCTCAGTTGATGTTATATCGCACGTGTAAGAGATTCAGTATTTTGGTTAGGATGAAGTGGACACACCTTTAATCAATATGAAGTTTATAAATTTTTGCTATATTTGTTATAGCAAATATTACATTTTAACTCTAGCACTTTGTAAACACCCAAAATTTGCACGTATTTTCTTAAACAGTGACAAGAGGAAAATAATGTCATTTCTGCATTTCACATCAAGACAAGGATGTCGAACAATTAGCCAGTGTATTTAGAAGGATGGTTTTCCCCTTTTTCCCATCAGTTCGGATCTGCAATTAATCAATGTTGATGCCATTGTGTAGATCTCGAAAAGCGTTTTTTGGATTGGTATGACACATTTTCTAATTCATCCCAGTTTGAAAGTTATGGACGTTTTAGTGTACGACACGAAAACCGATGACGTGACATTAAACAAGCATGTGGGCCCCACTTGAGCTAGGCTACTACAGGTATACCTGCGACTATCGTAGGTAGACCTGCAGTAGGCCTAGCTCCCCTATTTAAGGCCTTTTTGCTTCATTTACTTAGAGAAAATAAAGAAAATAGAGAGAAAATGTGTTCTTTAGGGAGAGAAATAGTGAAAGTAAAAGAAAAACCTTTCTAAATTAGATCTAGATCTAGTTTTTCTCATCAAATCTTCCACGAAAATATATTCACGAAATCTATAAAAGGCTTAAGGAGGAAGAAACCCCCACTCCCAAGGTCCATTTCTCGTCTCTACACTCGTTTTAACTTACATTTACGATTACGTTGTTTGGGTTTTGTTTCGTTTATTTTAATTTTTTGTTGTTTAAAGGCTTTCCTAGCATCCTGGATTATATCTAGTGGTGTTTGTATCCTAGTTTAAGTCATGGGTAGTTAGAGGGGATTTTCCACCATAGAAATTCCTCCTAACTAACTTATAAGGACATTCTAATAGTTATTCGATTTTAATATCGATTTAGCTCATTTTTATCACTTGTTGTGGTTGGACTCTAATTATTCTTCTCGTTTTTCTCATTTCGAGGCTACTAAAACATCCTAGACTATTTTTAGTAGTGTTTGGATCCTATTTTTGGCCATTAAGGGATTTTCTCTAATAGAATCTCCTTTCAGTTGATTAGGAATAAATTTTTACTCAATTTTGTTCTTGTTATTTTCTAAATCTATGTAATTTTGGATTCATGGGTCTCACTCCTAGATTCTAAGTTCCCTTAATAGATTTCATCAATATACGACAGATCCTTGCAATTTTAATAGTATTTGGTGATACAATTTGATTCCTACTATATATTTAACGATATAATTGCGATATTATTGCTATGTTGTCGATCTATAGATTTAGGATTTATGCAACTCCTTTCCTATCCTCTAAACTTCGTTTATAGATTTCAATGTGTTGTTGGGTGTGATTACGAATCATGTGAGCCTAGGAAAGAATTCAAGGCCCTTAAATATCGTGTTTAATGGGAATTAAATGAGATTCCCATGAAGGATGTAGATGATGGTTGTAATTTTGCGATTCGATAATTATAAATGTAATTTGGGCCTTAAAACGATTTCGAGAGTTTTCATGCCATGAAAATTGGGTTTAAGGCTCCTTGATAATGTATTCCATTATTTTGAGGTGTTTGGAGTTATTTAGATGGCTTACATGTCCATGAGTAGCTCCAACCCTATTTCGATGGATGATTTTACTTTTCGACATACAAAACGATTTTGAATAAAATTACGATAATCACTACTAGAAATCTGACCTATAGCGACGAGCTATAGCGACTGTCAGGTCAGAACCGTCCCTATAAAAGTCCATCCGATAGTGAATCGTACGGCTGGAGGTGATTCCCTATTTCCCTCTATTTTTCTCGATCATTAGGCGACTATATTGACTGTACATGAATGCTAAAGATATGGCTTTGTTATTTGGATTAATTGCTAATGTTCAATGATACTTGCATATCATCTAATCCCAAATCCCTAGTTTGTGGGTGGGAGGGAGGGGCTTACTGAAGTTTTAAAATGCATGGTTTGATTTTATGTTGGTTTGGAAAAGGAAAAAAATCAGTTTTGTATATGGATTTATTTCAAAAAATACTTCAAATCAACAATTGATTTCTGATGTTAGGTTCAAATTGAATAATTTATTTAGTTTGTCTATCAGTCTGTACTTTTAAATATGGGTTAATGTTGTATGATGCATTTTGAAAATGATTTGTTTGGTAGATTGGATATAATAGATGTTCATTTGGGTGGTTCACGGTGTTTATGTGGTGATAATGGTCTTATCCTTGCTGATGTATGTTTGTTTAGTACTTTGATTCTGCTTGATACAATGTTTAATGTACTGTTTAAGTGCATGAAGAAGAAGTTTGATGAAAATCCCAAACTTCACGGCTAAACGTGAGATATGTATCTGGTAACAGATGTTGTTATGATCATCATAATACTTAAGTTTGCTCTATTTATTAGTTGCTTTAAAAATCAAATTTATCAGTTTGTTTGTGCACATTATAGAGCTAAGGAGAGAGAGCTTAATTGCCCATTCTCTTTTTGGATACTTTGTAGTGACAACTACCTATTAGGTTGTAGTTTCCGTAGAAATTGCTTGTGTGACTGATTAATAATTTTGAGTAAAAAGGTGTAGTTATTTTACTATACTAGTCCAACAAGGCAATCAACAACACTATTAGATTGAAATAATGACCAGCAGGGTCTTTTAGTTTCTGATATTTCAGTTTGGCGGCCCGGGGGGGGTGTGAATCCAAAACGTTATGACAATGGGGTCATAATATGTCATGCTGTTAAATGTCATTGCCTATACACTTAGCAAGGCCAATTGACACAAACAAATAGCAGAGCAGTTTAATAAATATCTTACCTCTAGGGTAGGATCAATTTTGAAAACTCCCATGACCTGCTCCTTGGCCACCAATGTAAGAAGTGGTACAAAAGCAAATGGAATCTATATAGATTGAAGCACATTAAGCCATTCATTTAGAACATCAAGTGAAGCTTCAGATCTGTTAAAAACAAGAACTAGAATTATGGTTGGCACAATCGCACAACTTCTTGTGATCAATGCTCTCAACCATTTTTTCAAACGAAGGTTGATGAAACCTCCCATGATGAACTGTCCAGCATAAGTACCAGTGATGGTGCTACTTTGCCCCGCTGACAATGAACCCCCACCATACTTTTCTTAGAGATAATGTCCTGCATTTACAAGGCCAATACTATTGGCCTGTTCGTAACATAGAATCCCTTAGCAAAAATAGTTAAATAACAAATTGATCATGAAGGAGATGAAAAAGGCAGCACAGGACTCAGCTGTATAATAATTAACTACCTTTTCAACCCGCCCTTTCTTGTTGGGGTCAATCTTTCTCGACTGTACTAAAGCGGAATGTAAGAATACATTGTGAGGCATAATAACATAACCTACAACTCCCACAGCCTGTCGTATGGTTCTTGAGCAATGTTTTGGAACCAAAAAACCTGCAAATATAATTAGGCTGATAATTTAAGAGACATGAACTAACTAGTAATTAAATAAAAAAAAGAAGGAAAAAAAAGGAACACTCGAGAGCAAAACACATCAAAAGACAGACCCATTAGAAGTTCATTTCCACTAGGCTGTGTGTCAACAAACATCCAGGCAAACTAGAGTCCCATAGTTGATATAAGAACTGCAAAAACAGCCTCCAATTTCCTCACTCCATAATTCTCAAGAAGTGAGAATATGAAACTATTCCAGAAGGAAACACAGGATCACCATCAACCATGAGTATGAACATCCACAATTTAAGAACAAAGTGAAAAAATACTAAGCTACCAACTACTAAATAAGATACTAAATTCTAAGATCCAGATATGGCATAAGAATGAACTATAAATAAAAATTTAAAAATTAACAAACCAAAATCTTTAGTGGGTAAAATGTTTAAAAACAAACCAATAATCTTTATTATATTATTATCAAACAGTTATGATTTGTCTTCAACTATAGTCAATTATGATAGATTTCTTGACGTAATATCACTCTTATGGTTGTTCAATTTGAATTAAGGACATAATATTATGGATAAGAGGTGGATGGAATTACCAAGATATTGTAGAGAATATTCTGGACTTTGGTTTCTAAAAAGTGGGCATGGTAACGAGAAGAAGTCCTTGTCCATGTAAGAATTGTGTGAATGGCCGATACCAGATTCGAGCTACTATTCGTGAACATTTAATTTGTGATGGATTTATGCTTGGCTACACGAATTGGGTGCATCAAGGGGAAGATGAGATTGTCAGGGATGTGAGCAATGATGATCTTCACGACGAACCATCATAATCCGAAGATGATCATCGAATGCCTGAGATGGTAAGTGATATATTTAGGGATCATAGTACGGAATCGTCGGCTGAAGCTACAAAATATCAAAAGTACATGTCAGAGGCCAATCAACCTTTATATTCTGGATGTGAAACTGAGACTGTCCTTTCGTTCATTGTATGGCTTTTCAATCAAAAAATGTTAGCAAATGGACTGATATGTCCTTTGATGGTTTGCTCCGTAAGTTCAAGTTATCATTTTCAGCATTTGCAAACTTGCCTGATAATTTTTATGAAATGAAGAAAATGGTGGGAAATTTGGGGTTTGGTTATGAAAAGATTGATGCATGGGAGAATGATTGTATGCATTTTTGGAGGGAGAACGAAAAATTAGAGTCTTGTACAGTTTGCAAATCATTGAGGTGGAAGTAGAATGAGATGGTTATACAAGAGAAGGCACAAAGAAATACATATGCTAAGAGGAGCAAAGTAGCTGTGAAGCAATTACGTTATTTGCCATTAATTCCGAGATTGCAGAGGCTATTTATATCTGTAGAAACTACAAAATACATGACGTGGAATCATGTAAAGCGGCAGAAAGATGGAGTGAATCGTCATCCAGCTGACTCTAAATCTTGGAAGCATTTGGATACAATGTACCCTACATTCCTCAAGAACATCGAAATGTAAGGCTCGGATTGTCCACTAATGGCATGAGTCCCTTTACCCATGGGTCACCGTATAGTACATGGCCAATGACAGTTGTTGTCTATAACTTACCACCATGGATGTGTATGAAGCAGTAGCATTTTATCATGCCGTTGTTAATACCTGGACCAAACTCTCCATGTAATGATATTGACGTGTACATGCAACCTTTAATTGAAGAGTTAAAGATACTATGGAGTAATGGGGTTGAAACATATGATGCATGTACCGGTACAAAGTTCCAAATGCGTGTTGCACTTTTGTGGACAATTAGTGATTTTTCAGCTCTTGTTATGTTGTCTGGTTGGAGCACTAAAGGTAAGTTGGCTTTGTCCATCATGTCAAATGAGCACTCATTCTCGTAGACTGTAAAGTAAGGAATGTTATATTGGGCATCGTTGTTTTTTGGAGTCGGGTCATAGTTATAGGTTTTATACATGGATATTTAGCGGAGAATGTGACCATAATGAAGCTCCAATGGTGCCATTAGGATTTGATATTCTTGAACAAGTTAATACCATTAATGTCACTTTTGGAAAGACACCCACTAGCACGAAGACCATTCCCCATGACTCGAAACATAATTGGAGGAAGAAATCAATTTTCTTTGAATTGCCATATTGGAAGATACTTTTATTGCGCCAAAATCTAGATGGAATGCACATTGCAAAAAACATTTGTGATAGCTTGATTGGGACACTGTTGAGTGTGCAAGGGAATACAAAAGATAACTTAAAAGCACGATTGGACTTGATGGAAATGGGTATAAGAAGAGAGCTCTATCCAAGACCCGTGCAAGCAAGCGATTCAAAGTACCTTTTGCCGGCTGCAAGCTACTTAATGTCTAAGAAAGAAAGACATAATTTCTTGCAAGTGTTGAAAAATATTAAGGTACCTGATGGATATGCTTCAAATATTTCACGTTGTATCAATTTGAAGGGGGGTAAGATCTCAGGTCTTAAAAGCCACGATTGCCATATTTTAATACAACAATTACTTCCAGTAGCAATACGAGGTACCAACTTGCCTCAACATGTCTGCTCAACGATAATTAAACTTTGTAACTACTTTAGAGAATTATGCTCCAATTATAACACATCGAAAGATTATGAACGGTTGAAAAAGAAAATCTCGTTAATACTTTGCAAGCTTGAGATGGTCTTTCCTCCTGCTTTTTGTGATATAATGATACATTTGTGTATCCACCTTGCTGAAGAGGCAAGGATAGCTGAAAATATGAAATATCGACAAATGTGGGCTTTTGAAAGATATATGGGCAAGTTAAAAGGGTATATTCGTAACAGAACTCATCTAGAAGGGTCAATCGTAGAAGGGTATATTGCTGAAGAATATGTTACATTTTGCTAAGATTTTGGAGTGAGAATAATACTACACGGAATCGAGTTGGAAGAAATGAAGCTGGATACGAACAAGGTGAATCAAGTCTCTCCGTATTCAGAAACATCGGTCGATTTCTTAATGCCCCAAAAGATTGTTCATTATGTGGCAATAATGTTAAGAGTGCACACCTGTATGTACTATTTAATTGTACAGAGGTTGAGATATATCTAAGGTGAGTAAATGAAGAATGAAATTTATTGTTTGAAATATTAATTACTTTTGTTATATATATATAACAAAAAAAAATTGTAGTATTTGGCAAGATTCGTATATGTTACGACGTGGAAAGCATAAGCAAAAACCGACTCCAAGGGAAATTGACGATGCTAAGAAAAATGAATTTTCTAAATGGTATAAGAATTATGTAAGTACTACGATATGTGAAAGTAATTTCATGAATACTTTTGTAATGGTTATTAATAATAAATTGATGGGATTTTGTTATATCGCTACCATTTTGTAGATGGAAACTGTGAATAATGATGCTTCTAAGGAAGTAAAAGCTCTTGCATTTGGCCCAAATTTGATAGGCAGGAGAGGAGATGGTTATTTGGTAAATTGGTATAGATTCCATACTACAAGTTGTGAGAGTAAGAGGAGAACACAAAATAGTGGGGTATATGTGGTAGCAACTACTCGTGGATATTCCTCTGCTAGAGACCTAAATCCTAGGGAAGATGTAGTTGAATACTTTGGTATTTTGGAAGATGTTGTTGAATTGAAATATTATGGATTTGGCAAGGTTGTTCTATTCAAGTGTAAGTGGTATGACAGTTTAGCACGTGATAGAGGGGTCAAAACTGATGAATATGACTTCACGCTTGTAAATTCTCAAAATTTTGGTTCGGCTGATGAGCCCTTTGTAATGTCATCTCAGGTTCAACAAATATTTTATGTTAATGATCAAAGGGATAGCAATTGGCGTGTGGTTATACAAACAAAGCCGAGAGATTTATGTGAAGATGCTGAAGTAGATTCTGATAGTGACAAGTTACCTAATTTCAATGAAGATTTCATCACTCCAGTTGTAGAAGTTGATATTGAAAACATAAATTGGGTTATGAATGACATTGATGCTGAATTAGTTGAAAATGGACGAAAAAGACTTAGAAGTAGGCGGAAGACACACGATCTCAAATTGATACTTCTCGTTTCAAAAGACGAATGATTGAACATATTGTTGATGAAGATGAAGATGAAGATGAGAATGGAGCTGAAGACGAAGACGAAGAAGAAGAAGGAGAAGAGGAGGGTCTCGAAGATGAAGAGGAGGGTGATAGTGAAGAAAATGAAGATGAGGAAGAATGATAAAATGATAAACTAGTAATTAGAGTTGGATCATCTAAAATAGACCAACTTGTTCAAGCTTTCTGGGAATAGACCAAGTTGCCCTGGATATTTCAAGTTGTGCTTCATGTATTGAGGAAATTTTGCCCTAGAATAAAGAAGAGGAATACTCAGATATTGAATCTATTCATTACTGCCATTCAAAAGTATATGAGAAAGCACTTAAATATTACTTAGAACTTTCAAGAACAAGCATAATAAATACAAATCTAGAAACTTTACTTTGACTGGTGACTACATTTAATGATTTGACTTGAAAGACACTCTATGACCATTCTGTGTTTATACTTTATCAAATATTGTTTTAGATTTCGTTCTTGTATTGATTACTGTTCTTGAACAGGATATTCATTCTTAAGCTAGTGTGTTTGCTAGTTACCTAAATATGAAGCGTTTATAGCCTATGTGAACTATATATATATATATATATATAATTAAACTGTAAATTTGGCAGTTCAATGTTTGGAATATAAAAGCTTATCTATCTATTTCAGACATTTGAGTAAGATTATTCCAGTTCTCATATTATCTTGCTTAGTTCATTTTCTTTTATTTTCAGTTCTTATTACCAAGCTAACTACTCAATTTGATCTACTTGGTTTTCCAAACTTACAACTTATAATTTCACTACTTATATAATTTTGAATACCAAGAGTATTGGCTACTTGAACCTTGGCTCTTGGGTTTTCAAGAACTTCTTTGATACTAGCTGATATGCTTACCCATTTTTGACAATAATCCCCTAGATTATACGATATATCTTTGGGTCACACTTCTGTTTGGAATTGTCTCTCCCCCCGCCCCAACTGTAAACCTTTCCAAAATCCCTTTTTTGCCAATATGTTTTTACTACTGAAACTATTGGTTGCAATCTGAAGTTCCCTGAATGGAAACCTCTTTAAATTTCCAAGGGATGCCAATCTGAAATTCAAATACAGACACAAGTAGAGTAATTAGTTGTTGAATATTATTAACATGCATAAACAAAAGTGTTCAAGGTTTAAATGACATAGATAAAGCATACAGTTGACTTATTTTTTTATCCTGGCCACAAATTGAGACATTTACATTAAAAGGTGGAATTTTAGTTCTTTGCATTTTCAGTTTTGTTTAGTTCATATATCTTGATTCTCTCTCTCTTTTAGGTTCTCGACCTATATAAGAGGAAGCGTGGACCAACAATGGGAGCAAACTTATGGTCATATACCGATGCACCAAAGAAAGTAATTTACGATACAAATGGTCAACCTGTTGGGGGAGACGCCATTAAGTTGACAACCTTTCTAGGGTGTCTTGCTTGGAATGGAGAATTTTTTCCAATAAGTACTCCAACATGGTCCAATATGACAGAGGCTAACATGACAAGGGCTTGGGATGAAATCCAGGTTATTAATCATTGCACTTTATAGAATTTGACTTTAAGCACTTTGAAGGTAAATTAATATATGCGTAAATTTGTTTGTTGTAGAAACGGTTTACCACTGATCACCCCAATGCTAAAAAAAACTGATGGCTATCATGAACAATAGGTGGAGAGATTGGAAGTCTAACTTAAAGACTAATAATTTTGTGCCTGGTGACCGTGCCACATCTATAGCGAATACTATCAACAATGATCGAGTAAATCCTAATTAATGGGTTGCGTTGGTTGATTATTGGCTAACTGATAATGCAGAGGTTGTGTTTATTCTTATTTTATGTATTATAAGTTCTTAGTTATAAGTTCTTAGTTATTGTTATTTTTGATTTCTTAATTTATAAATGCATGCAACGCAGAAAATAGTAACAAAAAATAGTGAGAATCGGAAAAAATTATTGGTAGGTCATACTTTGGGCACTAAATTAATTCCGAAAAAGAAGCATGGATTGGTAATATTTGATGTTATTTCAATATTTTTTGTCTTTAATCATGTTTTAGACTTCTATGAATAGAGTATTTCTTGAATTATGTACTACTGTGTGTTTTATTTGTAGTCCAAAATAAATAATAAAGAGATGGATCGAGCCGCTATGTATATATATGCTCCCACACTCGAAGTGATAAGTCAATTCTACCGGGAGCATCCTCGAATGTGGTATGTATATATCATTTGGTATTTGTTCTTGGGGAAATTAATTGACAAAGGAAAAAACTTGAATGTGTTCTTCTCATTATTTTTCTCATTTAAACCTTAATGTAAACTGTTATTTACCTTTTTTCCGTATTGATATGATCCGATTGTTCTGATCTTGTTGATCCTTATAATAACTGTCGCACTTATTTATTATAGATGTGAACTACTAATAAATAAATGTTTTGTGCTGGGTATGTGGCTTAGCCCTTTGCTTTCTTAATTTTTAAGCTGAATATGATAATTTATGATTACAATGACACATATGTGATCTTTTGCCTCCAGGCCACAATAAACTGGTATCTGGTTTTTTTATGTAAATTGGTATATATGTTCAAGCAAAGTTGTAGACCCTTTCTGAAGCTAGCAAAGCTATAATTTCATTTATATGTATATTTTGCCTTGTATTTTTTCACAAAAAAAATTATTGAGTTAAAGGAGACTCAGGTGGTGGCTGGGAGAAGCAGTTTTGCACTATCTACTGAACGAAATGATATCTTTGCACAGGTTCTTGGGTCGGAGCGACATGGTAGACTACGACAAGGTGGAGTTGGTGCTACAACTACAAACACTTGGGGGCCTCGTGACACAAATAATGATGTACATCGTGAGAATCAAGAATTGAATGCTGAGTTGAAAATGGTGCGGGACAAAGGAGATGACACTGCAAGGAAAGTAGATGAATTGCAATCGATCATTACAGAATTGCTCAAGAAATTGTCAGTTCCAAATGCTCATTCCAACAATCAGGTGTTGCTTTTTCACTCTGTCCTATAGTTAAAAGTGTTTCTCTCTCACTCTCTTTGTATGGATTAACAAGTTCACTTGGTAATTAATTTGTAGGATCGGTCGACAGAAGGAGATAATGATGATATTACTGGATCAAATAATCCTATAAAGGACCCGTGAACATGTGTCCCGTGTTGTTGAAAATATGTTATTAATTTGTGCCACTGGTTATGTACTGTTTTGATATATAGTAACGCTATTTTGGATAGTTATGTATATGTAGGTGACATTATACTTTAATTCGTCATTTTCAATAATAAGCTTTTTTTGTTTTGTTCTTTTAGTTGAAAATGTTGTATTCCGATTGTATGGTATGGTTTGACTGTAAATATGCTTCTTGATGGGTAAAAGAAATATTGTAGAATAATGAAAACTAATATTTTTTAAAAAAAATCTAGAAATGATATAGCGACGGTCGGGGTCATCGCTATATCACCCAAACATTTGCACCAAAAATTCGTTTTTTTATAGCGACGGTCAAGTCGTCGCTATAGAACCCAGCTCTTCGCGAAATTAATTCCATATAGCGACGGTCCAGACCATCGCTATAGCACCCAGATATTCACGCCAAAATCTCTATAACGACGATTATATGTACTGACCGTCGGTAAAAACCTACCCGCGCGTTTTTGTGTGTTTTCTAGCTACGGTCCGACCGTCGGTATAGATATGCATGACCGTCCCTATAGGGTTTAACGACGGCTTCTGTAGCGAGGGTTGCCGACCGTCGTTATAGCTTATAGCGACGGTCTTTTGGATTATAGCGACGGTCGGTAACCATCGCTATAGGGTGATTTTCTAGTAGTGAATCTTTTAAAATTGAATCAAAATAGGTTATTAGATAAATTTGAGGCTAAAATTAGAGGTAATAAGAGTCGTGATTCCTATTTGACGAAGGGTTTGCAAACGACGTTTTCCCTAAACGACATCTTAAATTTCTTATGAAATGAAACTAAAACGATCTTTTCTTTCCAATCAAATCTTTCGTGCATAGGTTTAAAAAGGCTTAAAAGTTACTTTTAAGATAATAGTGTTAGGTTTGTATAATACGCGAACATGCAATCAAATTACATAAATATAGAGGAAGCGCGATAAAATCAGATTTTAAAATTTTTATACAAACCATCACCATGATCTTTCTTTATACACAATTATTAATTAAACGAAAAATATGGAGGATAAGAATTATACCGTTGTAGAATTCTAACTTCCTCAAGTACAAGTTCACCTCCAATTCCTTCGCGTTCTCCTTGAATTTTACCGATAAAATTCCTTCTGTTGATCAACGTTAGCCACCCAAGTGTTTGGCCTCTAGAGGTGATCCACCAAGGAATAATATCTATTCAATAAGATGGGTGTTGGCAAAATTCTAGTTTCTATCTCTATAGAAATTGTAAGTACTCTCCACTAGGGGTGTAAACGGATATATACGGATCTAGATACAGTAGTATTCGTATTCGTTTATTTGCGGATACCTTTAAATCGAATACGGATAATATCCGCTTTTTTTTAATACGAATAATATCTTCTTTTTTTCGAATACGGATGCGGACAAATACGAATTTTTCGGTTATCATTTACAGTCCTAACTATAACTAGAATAAGAAAAAAAAATAATGAGTTTTAAAGTATAGTTTATTAATGAATGAATGTTAATTTATTTATTTTTAGTAAATAGTTAAATACAATAATCAATATTCTAAATTACAATTCAAATAAGTTTTATCATTTTTGAAATCCTAAATTTTAAAAGGAATGTTCTACTTATTAATATTTAGATGTCCATTAATAAGTAGATGTCTATTTTATGTGTGTGGAGTAATATTGTAGTGTGTATGAATATTTATAATTAGATTCAAAATTTTACATTGAATATTTAATTATTTTTTTCTCAAATACTTGATTAAAACTTTAATAATATATTTATTGAGACTTTTATTTATAATTTATCCTCAATACATAGATTACAATTTACATAGTTATAAAAAGTTTATTTTATTTCATTATATTTATGTAGAGTGCGAGTTATAATGTATGTGTGACAACTGATAAATGACAACTAGTTAATCCAACTTGATCCGAAATTTACCTTAGACTTACTTTAAATATTTGGACTTCTAATTTCTAATTAATTGAGCAAATGAAAGTAATAAATACTCCTTCCACCACCCCGAAAATTCATACACGTGAATTAATTATTTAACCCCCTTCTATATTAATTCTAAATTAATTCGGACCTAAATCATTTTAACAATAAAATTATATTATTCATTATTCCCACTTCCCAGCATTGCAAGTAAGTTTTGAAAGTAAAAAACTTATAACAAGCTAATAGTTATAGTTTTGTTCTTCTAGTATATAATTTTTTTGTTAAATGATACATTTTAGATATTTTAACTTTATAATAGTAAAAATACATTAACTATATTTAGATCAATTTATTTCAGTTTATTAATATTATAATAAAAATGTTATTTCCTACTTTTTAGAAGTGAAATGACATATTTTTAAAATAATTTTCGTATGGTAGTGAAAACTAATTATTATATAAGGAAGGCTACTTAAAAAAAAATTGTTTTGCTTATTATAATATATATATATATATATATATATATATATATATATATAAGTTATTTAGATACGAATTCCGGATACGGATTCGAATCCGGATATCCGCTATTTGACGAATATATTTACGGTCGGATGTTAAACGAATACGAATACGCATATATTCGTATTCGTATCCGTTTATTTTCGAATATTTTTAAACCGAATACGGATATATTCGTTTTTTTTCGAATACGAATAATATCCGTTTTTTTCCGAATACGAATGCGGACGAATACGAATTTTTCGGTTACCAATTACAGCCCTACTCTCCATAATTCTAATGCAAGAGTGTGTGTCTCTAATCTATTATAAGACTTCTCTTATTTATAGATGTAGGAAAACCCTCCCCTAAACTATTTAGGATTAGGGTTTCTATTCTAATTAAACTCCTTTAATTAAATCAAACTCCCTAAATTTAATTAGGAATTCATGAAAGAGTACTTCTATTAATTAATTCACAATCCCTATTAGCAATTAAATAATAGTAATAATAATAATAATAATGATAATAATAATAATAATAATAATAATAATAATAATAATAATAATAAGACTCCTATTATTAATTTATATTTAATATTTCTAAAATATTAAATAATAACTATTAAGCTATTTAATTCATTATATCTTCATAGACTAAATTAAATACACTTAACTTATTATTACAATTATGCTATTTACTCTTAAATAAATATTTTCCTTTTGCGGTGTGACCCTTTAGGTTCTCCATATTAAACCGGTTGTGAATAAATCAATTAGAACAATTTTAATCTTATTTAAATAAATAAATTAAACTATTTAATTCATTTAAATAAATAACATTTATTCTACAATAAGGGTAAGCCCCCTTAGCGATCAACGACTTTCCAGATAATATAGATTGCAACATTAATCACAAAAGAACCTTTCAGTGAATAGTTACCGTACAATTCAATCATTCTACCATACAATGTCCCAATTAAATATAAGACTTAGAATTACTGTCAAGTCTTATTTTATTTAATTATATGTATTTCGATTCCCAAATGTACAACTCTAAATAATGTAAATTAGAAACTCCTTTCTAATTTCATTCTGCCTTGGCCAAGGACTACTAAGTTATCATTTATCGAATCACATAGGACATTCACATCATTTACTAGATGTGGCAGATTCTTTGTTAATCATTCACCTATCTCCATGTACAACTTATTATACCCAATCATACCCTTTGATATACCCTAAAGGTCTTAAGGGATATGTCAAAGTATAACTCATCATACACAAGATACTATGATAATCTCAAGTCCAAGGATCACTTGTACCACTATCACTAGAGGAATTCCTATTGACATGCGAGTAAAACTCCATTAGGTATTCCTTAGCGAGTCACGATCAGTGAACTTATTCTCCAATAAGCACTACTTGTTGTAGTGTCTCCACACAAATGATTATTAGATCAATCATCCTCTTCATAAGAGCAAGCAACGTATGTACTAATCTACCCGAATTCACTAATCCCCTTTTTAGTAATCCAACGATTAGGAACGATTTTAGTTTTAAGCTTTCTAAGAATTTAGATCTCATTAGCATGATCACCATCATGATTCTAAAAGCATTGCTTAAAACTATGAGTTTATCACATACTAAATAACATCACCATGTAGATAAAGTAAAATGCCTTTAATACTATTATTAATAAATAAATAAGATTACAAAGTATATGCTACATCATATCAAATATGATTGGCTTATGTACATACTACTTTCAAATACACTCACCAAAAATTTAACGACCCTAAGAGACGAAACCCTGGACGATTTATATGGTTAAGGAGACAAAAACCAGATTATATTTTCAATTCGACCTTAGGAGACGAAACCCTAAATGATTTATATGGTTTAAGAGATGAAACCCTAGATTATATTTTTGATTCAACTCTAGGAAACAATATCCTAGACTTTGACCTAAATGGCATAAGAGATGATATTACGATTCGATTTGACTACAGGAAACGATACCATAGATTTTCCCTACGACATGATTCACCTAGGAACAGAACAATTCACACACACCATACTTCTCAAGACGATTTATTTAAACTTTTAAGGAAAACATTAGGAAAACAGCAACTGTGTTTCAAAGAAGTCGGGGGTTCTTGACACTTTTCCTTCGCTTAAGCAAGCTCTCGAACTTTATGAATCTCGGTTGCGGACCAATTTTATGGAGTCACATAATAGGCTATCTCGATTATCAAAACATCAAAATTCGAATGAGTTGGTACATCTATTTAAACCTTTACTAACTGGCGACTCTGTCTAATTGGCCTACTTTAAACTTTCAAACCCTATCAACTTTTAAGTCGATTTTTTCAAAATCACCCCTTAACCTCACGATCTCTAAAATGGCCTAAAGGGAGGAAAAAATTCTGACGTTGATACACTTATTTGTGGGCCATCACAAATACAATAGTAACCATAACTAATCCAACAAAAAATAATAAAACTTTATGATGATCAAGAAATGTGGTAATTTCAGCCTAAATTGATTCATTTGTAAGTTAACCTTATATGGTAGTTATATTTTTCTCTCCGTTTTATAAATTATATCTAAAGTACAAAAAACAATTTGCCCACAAAAAATTCTAAAGTACAAAAACTAAATTTAAAATGTTATATAAAGATTATTTTACTATCAAAATATCAAGAAGTCAAAAAATAAAAAATCATTTTGTAAGTATGTACTTATGTGGTGGAGTCGATTGTAAGTAAAGTTGAAACTTATTATTCCTCTCTCATCTATTTAAATTTTTCTTAATTTTGATTTTATAATGGGACGAATGGATACCTTAAAAGGTTACTTTTTTAGCTCTAAAAACATTAAATTTTGGGCAAACCAGTTTTTATTCTATTATAATGATCACAAAGAGTTAGCAAACTTCTTGTATTATAATATGAAGCAAATTAAACTAGGAATTGAACTTGTAATTCAAGCACCCAAGGTACAAGATGCTTTTCCAATATGGCACTGCAAACCTAACAATCCCTAACGTGGAACATATTAGGATTTTTAATGACAATATCATACATGTAGACCGAATTGAACTTGGAGAAATCCATAGGAAGTGAAATAAGATCAATGGAGGACCGCTTGTGGAACTGGAAGAGATCGACATCGCCACCATAGTATCTCTCCCATCCCAACTCCCTCAGCATTCTCTCGAGAGAGTTGTAGGATGAAACCACCTTCCCTGTTGGTAAGTGTACCAATACTTTCTTTCGATTTGATTGGTGATCTGCTGCCGAGTTGTCATTAAGGTGCATAACGCCGTTCCTGAACACCAAAACGCCGGACATTTTGAGAGAGATGATCCGAGAGAGATGATCCGAGAGAGGATAAGGAAATTGGGTTGGTAGTGGTGAGGAGAAAGGAGAATAGATGGAGTTATTTATAGGGCATGAGACCAGACATAAAGTACAAGGAGGAAGAACAATGCATAATGTGACAGTGGACTAGTAAATAAAATAAATACTTATGCAGCAAATTTGAATTCACAGTCAAAATTAGACAATTCATTTAAATTGTCCTATATATAAAAAAAATAGTTACAGTTTTGTAACAAAGAGTTACAAATATAAATATAATACTTATATAATAAAATTTATCTGAGATAGCTGTCTAAACAAAATATTTATCCATAACAATTCGGAATAAGGATCCGATTTGAACTCTTGAGATGAAAAGGCTTTTAACGATAGCTGTGTTTGGCTTTGGTGGAGAATATAGATATTGTGGGACCTATTAGGGTTTGCTTTAGGGCACAAGTACCACGCAACCGTGTGGGTTTGTTAAAGGAAGAATTTTGTGGGTATGTAGTCGAGTTGGCATATCTTTACACTATATTTATGAGATTTTAACAAAAAGAAAAAAATAATTAAAATTTGATGAGGAAAAAAAATAGAAAATTTGTAAATATTCTTTCAATATTACTAAGTTTATAAAGAAAAAAACAACAACATAAATTTTACGTTCAGAATATTATTATACTCTTATATTAGTTTTGTTATATTTATAATTTAAAGGGTATAATAACAATTATTAAATAAATAATTTCTCGTACATTTCTTTTCTTTTCTGTTGACTAAAAAAACTCAATAATAACAAAATTAAATATGAAAAAAAAAAAACCTTAAATTTTCATCCATTTTTTTCTTTTCCGTCCTTTTTAACACTCGGGTGTTACTCTCACTATCAGGGAATCTTTTAATGGGCACTGTTTGGTAGTAACTTTGGGCAGGGGACGATGTATTGCAACTGAAAACCCTCCAAGTCCATGGGAAAAAAAACAATTTGTGCCCACTTAAATCACATGCATTACACGTGAAGGGAAACACTATTATGAGCGGTCCTTTGCCTCGATGGCCTCCTTTCATATTTAGTAAAGTTATCTAAGCACGTGTCTAAAAAAATTGGTTCTTCTCATCTCTTCCCTTTTCTCTAAAGTAAAACTCATTACAGGAGGTAAAGGTATTTTTGATTTACCTTTACTCAATTTTTTTTCACTTATTTATCATTCATTTACCATGTAAATCTCCTGTTGAATGTTAAACCTAAAATAAGTACATGCATGGAAAAGTTATACAAATGTATGGAGAGAGAATTAACATATTGAAAAATTTTACATCCCTATTCAGTTGTGATGGAAATATTTAATTTAAGGCTAAATTATATTTTTGTCCCTTCAAGTTATGCGCCACCGAATTTTAAAGTGGCCTCTTAATTAGTAAAAGTTACACTTTCATCGTCTAAGTTGGCATTTTGGTTTATTTCTGTTCCTTGAGCCAATTTTTTCTCAATTCAAAGTCGTGCGATGTAGACGCTTATTAATAAGATTATATATCTCTTTTGACATTTAAATGTTTTCCAATGTTTTAATAATCAAATTAGAAATATATACCCATGACACATAAAACTCACGTGACTCCAAATTCACCCTAAAAACACAAATATAACCTCATTAAAAAACACGTGCATCGTACATTACTCAAACTTGAGGAAAGAATATCCCAAGGAGTAGAAATGAACCAAAATGTCAATTTGGAGGATGAAAGTGTAACTTTTGTCAATTAAGAGGCCACTTTCAAATTCGATGACAACTTGGAAGGACTAATTTTACAAATATAATATTTTGCTATTGTCTTTAGGCTAACCTCAATTCATGACAAAGCTTGGATGAATTACTCTCGCTATCGTTCCCATAAGCTTCACGTGTGCATCATGTGATTTAAGTGAGGGAAACATACTTTCTCATTACCTAAATAATTTAGTTCTAAATTAAAATAGTATCCCTGTTAGGCTCAATTTTCTGGTGCTGATAGTAAAGCTATCCCTTGTGCCTACACACCCACAAGATTTTCTATTAAACAACCCCACATATGGTATATGTGCCCTAAAGGCCATATCTAGCCCTAAAAGCATTCTTATGGCCTCAATAGTTTAAGCACATAGGCCCCACAATATCTATATTCTCCACCAAAGCCAAACACGCCTATCATTCCCCAACCTTTCCATCCCACTCCTAGACTATTTTTTGATTTTTATCTATCTCATGCCTTATATTTAATTAAAAAAATTAAAATTTGATACATTAATAGTGTATACATGAGCAATGTTAAACTCATGACATATTATTAATATAATATTTATTTTAGACAAAATTAGTATTTTTTTAATAATGTGACATAGTCATATCACCGCTCGTGTATACACTGTACGTCAATGTATCAAATTTTAATTCATCTATCCCTATATCTAAAAGCACAACATTCAAGTGTGTGAATTAATTGGTTGCTCAAGTTGACTCAAAATCTTTCATTAAATGTTTATTCCATTCACTTCATCTCTCAATACCAAATTATTTTTATTTCTTTTCCCTTTCTTATTGGATAGAAAAAATTAAAAGTCTAAGACCTTTCAACTTTATCCGCACATACATATACAACTTTAATAGTATACATTAAAAAAAAGAATATAACTATTCATTTTTTCAAATTCATATAATTGAATCTTTCCCTCTATACTATTTATACATAATCAACACCACAAAATCTACATATATTCTATATTTCTCAACAATATACATATACATGTGAGTTATCGTCTAATCTTTATTATTTATCTATATTTATCTTGTAATTGCATAAAAATTATACGAAAAACAATACATAGTGTGACAGGCTAGTGGGCTAGTAAAATTTGAATTTAGACGGTCAAAATTTGGCAATTCATTTAAATTTTCCGAATATATATATATATATATATATATATATATATAAATTAGTTGTACGTATTTTTATAACCGAGAATTATAAATATAAATATAATACTTATATAATAAAATTTATCAAAGATGTAAATTTATGCTATATCAATCAAATTCATTTTCTATAAACTGTCTAAACAAAATATCTATTCATAACAATTCGGAATAAGGATCCGATTTGAACTCTTGAGATGAAAAGGCTTTTAATGATAGTTGTGTTTGGCTTTGGTGGAGAATATAGATATTGTGGGACCTATTAGGGTTTGCTTTAGGGCACAAGTACCACGTAACCGTGTGGGTTTTGTTAAGGAAGAATCGTGCGGATCTGTAGACGAGTTGACATATATCTTTACACAATGTTTATGAGTTTTAAACAAAAGAAAAAAAATTAAAATTAAAATTTGATAAAGAAAAAAAAATAGAAAACTTGTAAATATTCTTTCAATATTATTATTGAGTTTATAAAGAAAAAAAAAACAACATAAATTTTATGTTCAAAATATTATTATACTCTTATATTAATTTTGTAATGTTTATAATGTAAAGAGTATATTAACAATTATTAAAATAGTTACTTATATTATTTAGTTCGCCGTCCAAACTTATTCATCTTTAGACCCCAAAAAATAACTTTGACAAGAAAAGTAATTAAATTTTTCGTACATTTTTTTTCTTTTCTGTTCACTAAAAAAACTCAATAATAATAGAATTAAATTTTTTTTTTAAAATTTAAATTTTGCGTGAATTTCTTTTTTTTTTCTGTCCTTTTTAACACTTAGTAAGACGGTGTTGCTCTCACTGTCGATCAGGGAATCTTTTAATGGGCACTGTTTGGTTGTAACTTTGGGACAGGGGACGATGTATTGCAACTGGAAACCCTCCAAGTTCATGGGAAAAAAAATTGTGCCCACTTAAATCACATGCATTACACGTGAAGGGAAACACTATTATCAGCGGTCCATTGCCTCGATGACCTCCTTTCATATTTAGTAGTTATCTAAGCACGTGTCTAAAAAAATTGGACAGATTTTTTTTTCTTACCTTTTTCCTTTCCCCTAAAATAAAACTCGTTAGAGGAGGTAAAGATATTTTTGATTTACCTTTACTCAATTTTTTCCCTTACTCAATTTTTTCCCTCCAAGTCCATGGGAAAAAAATTTGTGCCCACTTAAATCACATGCATTACACGTGAAGGGAAACACTATTATGAGCAGTCCATTGCCGCTATGGCCTCCTTTCATATTTAGTAGTTGTGGGCAAGGAAATCGCGTCTTGCTAAGGTTAGGGTTTTGTGTTGACTGGAGAGGCGAGAAATCCACGAAGAATAAGGAATTGATTGATTGAAAAGGGGAGAATTGAAGAACAAGTGGACGATTACTCCAATGACACGTGACAGAACTTTCAGAATCTGAAAACCGAGTTAGGGTAGCAGGGATTCCAAGAGCCTTCTTGAGTCTTCGAGTTGGGAGAGAATTCCAAGTGCTCAGAGCTTCCAAGAGTCCAAGTGTAATGTTTTGAGAGCGATCCCCTCTTCTTAGAATAGAAGGGCTATTTATAGAACTTTCCTGGGAAGTAGTCACATGTCAGGCACATGTTTTAAGAGAAATTTTTAAAATACTCTTTAGTAATGTCTTTAAGGAGAAATTTCAAAAATACCCTTTAGTCATAAAAGTAATGCCCAAATTGCCCTGTCCTTCTAGCTGTCAATCCAATCCCTCAATCAATTCTCAAAATGGGTCGCATCCACGAGTCTTCTGCCTTGGAACACGTGGAGGCTTCCCTAAGTCTAACACATTTATTTACGTCTTTTTTGGTATCCATTTAATTACATCATGGACCCTAATTTGTACATTTAATTAGGTCACATGAATCCTAATTTGTATATTTAATTAGGTTATGTAAATCCTAATTTGTACATTTATTTTAATTAGGTCATGTGAACCCTAATATGCACTTGGGCCCACATTTGTCCCCTGCACGAGAGTCGCGATTCCCGAGAGACGCTCGTACAAAATACTCCAAGCTTTTGAATGATTTTGTATGACTCCACTTGTCCAAGTCTTGAACACAAATATCCTAGAAGAGGGAACCCCTATGGGCCAAAACCTTAGGGTTAAACCCTAGGGAGGCAAGATCTAGAAGGGCTCTTCCTTGGACCTCTTGGTAGATCATCTGAAAACTTTCCATATCTTGCTCAATATTTGTTTCCTTATTTTTTCTGAGAATTAAAACAAAGTAGATCATCAAATATCACTAAATAAAATCCAATCTTTTAGAATCAAATATTATTTTATTTTTTTTGGAAATAAATCAAAATCTTCTTTTATTAAATTTTTGTAAAGTAAGGTCTTTCCTCTTAAGGAAATCAAATATTCAATATATATATATATATATATTAATTTCGAAATTTCCCTATTGTTAAGAATAAAAATATCAGATATCAAATATATATTTTTCGCAATTTTCATTTTCATTAGGAATAAAATATCAAATATATTTTTTTTTCGAAATTCCATTAAAATATCAAATATATACAAATTTCAAAATTTATCTATATATATTTTTATTTAGAAGTAAGCTCAAATAAACTTCTCTTTATATTTCAAAATCTTCCTTAATAGGAAAATAGAGATTGCTTCCTTTTCTGTTGCAAGTATACAGTTTGAATATATACATCTCCCAAGTCACTTAGGCTTTTCTTTTCATCGTGCAATTTTTTGTCTTGGCATTTTCTCTCCTCCTTCAAGTCGGAAGATCACCAAGAAGTCTTCAAGCAAACGTTCCTCAGTTTGGGAAAGAGGTAAGAAAGCAATTCCACCCCTATATAGGGGCTACCCGAATCCTAGGGGGAGGCTTCGTCCCTCCTTCTTCTCTTTCTTTCAATTTTTCTGTTTATTTGAATGTTTTCTATCGAACTTCTTCTTGACTTGCTTCACCTACTTTTCTTTTCAGGTCATTGTAACCTTTCTTTTGTCTTCCGAGCCCCGTTACCTTGATCATATCTCGGTAGGGTTCCCTCGGATAATAAAGGAATATACAATATTTGTTGCGACAAAGAAGCATTCGTTCCAAAAAGTTGATTTGTGGAGCTTCAGAATTTCAAAGGTACACAAAAGAATCTCCCTTAAAGGCCGAACCCTATAGGTGGCCGAACCCTAGGGGTCGAACCATATATAAGGGGAAGCTGAGCCAAAGTTTTTTTTTTCAGGTACCCCTAATTTTTCTTTTGTCTTCCGAGCCCCGTTACCTGGATCATATCTCGGTAGGGTTCCCTCGGATAATAAAGGAAACTTGGTATTTTTCGACGAAATCGTGAAGTAAACACACAAAAAATGCTCTTCAGCGAGACCTCCTTGCATGGCCGAACCCTAGGGGGGCCTAACCCTGAGGGGCCGAACCCTAGGGAAAAAATGTCAAATAATGTTAAAAAAAACAAACTTTGGGAATCGTGATCGCTATTTTGAATATAACTTTTGTTCTGTTTGGAGTCTCGGGGCCAATAATATATCAAAACGACCAAAGTTTTTCAAAAAAAATTCAAAAAAATTTTCTTTCATAATTGTGATTTTGATCCTTCTCTGACTTCATTTCTTATTCTTTTCAAGTATTCTCAAGTGTAAATCTCAGATTTTTCCCTTGCCATGATAAGCATACTCAAGTTCAAATGCTTTACTTGACATCATTTCCTTGCTCTTTAGTATCCTTATGTGGAGTCTTCTTTACTCGCAAGCCTCGTCAACCGAATGCTCTGAAGACTTGAAGACTTCCAAGGTAACTCCCTTCGTCAGTGATTGGGGAAGGGCTCCCTTTTTGGGCCTTCTGACGCCTTCTGGGAGCAAGTCAGGACTTATGATCGTACAACTTTTCCTCCACCAGAGAAAGAAGGCCTGTTTCTTTATGTCACGGCTTGCGGAGGTTGGGGCGACTTCCCCCATTCCGATCGCATTCCCCGCATGTGCATAGAGAAACAAGAATACCCTTTCAGTCCTTTTCGCTTCCTGTCTGACTCATCTGGCCGCCTTCAGGGATGGAAACATTGGACCGACGAGATCATCGGGAAGGTTGAGTATAAGGCTATACTAAAGAGTGCGGCCATATATCGCTGCATTCAGCTATGTAGGGATCTACGTATCTAGTAGGATCATGACGCCCTTACTGTGTTGATTTATCGCTGGTGCTCTTCTTCATGCATATTCGTTATTGCTTGGGGGGAATTCACCCCTACTCTAGAGGATGTCTATGCTCTCTACCAGTAAGCCTTTTCTTCTGTTTCTTTCATTCATTCTTATTCTCCTTTCTTTTTTTCAAATTATGTACTTATTTTGAGTTATATCTTGTAGCCTTCCTACTGTCGCTTCGGCTTCTTGTGACCCATCTAGTATGTCCGCTAGAGATGCTGAGTGTGTTTGCCTACTTGATAGAAGCCTTCAAGCAGTCTTCCCATTACGTTTCACGATTCAAAGGTAACACACTCCTTCTAGATTTCGAGACCACTAGCCGACAGAAGACTTCCTGGTTATCTTGGGTGCGCTAGTTCTTTCGAGATTACAAAACTAACCAGTGGGATAGTTCTACTTACGACAAATTCGTCCTTGCTTTTCGTAAGGAGCCTTGTCCTTTTCCTCTGGCAGCCTATCTGGCTTTCTGGTTTTCCCGTTTTCTCTTTCTCGGGGCTCTTGTTGACGGTCCTTCAGCCCGTATGTTTAGCTTAGTAGCTCTGCTATCTCGGGGTTTGGAGGTTCCTCTTGCTTCCCTCTTTTTGGGAACCTTGTATCGCCGTTTAGATGAAGCGGCCTTTGCTTTAAGAGAATCTATTGGGAGGTATTCGTTTTCATGCTTTTATTAACTGTCTTTCTTTTTTTCTTGAATTATCAACCCTCCTTTTTCGTTTACTCAGGTACGACGTGAATTGCTTCATTTCAGGCTCCTTCCTTCAGCTCTTCCTCTTTGAGCGTTTCAAGGGTTATTCTTCTCTTGAACATCTTTCTAAGAGGAAAAAGAAGTCTTCAAACCCTTTTTCATTGCCCTACATCAACCCCCGGACAGCCCGCTGGATTGATTACCGCTTCAATTCAGACTTGCGACTTTTTATTGATGATTTTTCATGCTTCACCGCTCGTCCATACACTATTGCCTTAGAAAATGGTGGTCACCTGTCTCACTTCTATAGGCGTGAGTCTCGCTCTTATCTAAACACCAATGGGTTGAGTGGTTCTTCATTGTCCTGATCCGTCTTCTTTCTGGCTGCGGAGCTTCCATATTTTATTGAGGATAATGATTTTGATACCGTACTTTATAATCCTCATAGGGTTATGAGGCAGTTTGGATTTGACCAGGAACGTCCCTTCGGCCATACTTGCAAGGAGACTTGTGAGACTGCTCTTCTCAATTTTATGTCTACCTCCCCCTCTTTTGCATGGGCCTTTCCAGAAGCCCCAGCTGCTCCTCACAGATCCTTTCTCTTTGCCTTTGTCATACCAACTGCTACTCGAAGTGGGCGGTATACTACTGGTGAACGCAACTACTGGCAAATCAATCTTAAGAGGTGGGAGAAGGACACCCTGATGTGCTCTATACCGGCTTCTCCTCCCAAACGTCTTCAATGGGCTAGGATGTTATCTTTTCCTAAGCCCAATGTCCGTTCGGAACAATGGCCAGCCAGTAGTCGGCTTATTGAGCGTGAGGCCTTGAAGCCTAAGTCTTCTCCTCCTCAGTCAGCAGGTGTGAACTCTCAAAGTGACCTAATTATTCTTTCCGTACAGGCCCCTACTACCTCCAAGAACCTTCCACCACGGACTTTATCTCAATTACCTCTGTCTCGGATGCCTCCTCCAGCTCTTCCCCAGGGATCCTCTGATGTCGGGGAAATGAGAATTACTCGTTCTAAAATAAGAACATTTACCACTATTGATTCTGAGGTGGCTCCTCCTATTGCTTCTACTGTGCCCCCGGTTAGTTGTCCTGGCATCATGTTTCGCTTAAGGCCATTAGCAAAGCGCCCTCTTGATGATGCTAGTCCTAGTGTGTCGGCAGCCGAGGATCCGGTCAAGAAACGCCGTAGAAATTTGGTATATATTTATTTATATTTTTTTGTAGTATCTTCATTTATGTCTGTTACTATCCACATAGTTGCTTTCGTGATTCCTTATATCATTATTTCTGCCGTTTTTAGATTGGCGATGCTGATGAAGAGGATGATGATGTTCCTCTTGAGTTTATGTCTAGTACTGTAAATGGGGCAACCGTGGCGGCTTCTACGAGTTGTGACCCTCCCCGACCTATCTCTATCAGTGTTGAGTTATCTTCATCACATGATGTTTGTGTTAGTATTGATGCTAAAGACATTTTATCTGATGTGAGTTCGAGCCTTGCTTTGGGTGATACAGCAATTTCCTCAAATCCACTTATAACTTCTCCACATGATAGGCCTACGGATACCGATGAGACTCCTACTTCCTCAAGGGGGGATCCTTTTGAGACTATTGCTGATGTTTATCCCCCCAAAAGGATTTCGCCGAGTTGGTGATTTCTCGGGAGGGTATTGTTGATAGCACTTTGGGTGGGTTGAACGACATTCCGCCTTCTGTGGCCTCTCCCAGCTATTTTTCCATTGACTATCTTGTGAGTATCTTTTTTTGGTAAATATATCATCTTCTTTTTGAATTTTCTTTCTTTCTCCCAAATATATTATACTTTATCTCTTATTTTTAGAGTGAGAAGATGCAAGATTTGCCTTTGCCTGTTGATGTGCTTGCCTCATTTGATGCTCTCAATCCAGATGTTGACACCTCGCTATATAATGACCTCGGTTATCCTCCAGGTTGTCTTTCGGATGACTAAGGCATCGAGGATTTATCAGTAGTACAACAGTCCCTTGCTCCTCCATCCTTGGTCTCGACAAATTCTATGATGGCCTCTAAAGTAGCTTCTGCCAAAGCTTTTTTCAATCCAAGTGGAGATCTTGTTTCTTGGAGGGGCTTCCAGATATCATCTTCTAGTCAGGAAAGTCTTGAGCGTCTCCTAGCTCAGTTCCCACAGATACTTGACCAGCTGATTATTAAGGCGTTCTGCCCAGACCTTCTTCCTAGATCAGCTCGCAGGCCTTGTTCTTGGGTTGCACACTCTTTCTTTATACTCTTTACGAGTCGAGGACTTGAAGAAATTTAGCGATGATGTAAAAGACCTTACAGCCATGGGTGTTGATATGTCCCCTTTTCGGGCTAGACTGGATCTCCTCAAGTCAAATTTTAATCTGGTTGGGCTACATTTGGAAGTTGTTGTATGTAAGTGTGAAGATGACTCCTTTTTCAGCACAGATTTCGGAGCTTGACGAAGCCACAAACAAATTGAAGATCCATTCCCAAGATCTAAAGTCCCAGCTTCAAGAGGTAGAGCGTCAACTTCAGGACTTAGAGTCAGCTACTCGAGATGTCAAGAAATTGAAAGCTGAAAATCTCGAGATTTGGGATGCTACCATTACTGATTTAGAGGCCTTAGTTATGCCTTCTCTTCAGTTTGATATGACATGGCCTTTAGATCATGACTTTCTGTAGTCTCTTTTTTTTCTTTTCCTATATCAGAAACTCATTTACACATATTTCATTTATCAAAGTAATGTTTCTTTAACCTTGTTGCTTGCATTTAATTTGAATGATTCCTTAAAACTCAATATTTATCATTTAATCTCAAGTTACTCAAATTAATACTATAAGACAACAATAAGTATTATGAATAGGTAAACATGAATGTTGTCAATAACATGTATATATATTTTTTCGCAAACCAACACTTGAATCTATATATTATTTTTTAAAAAAAATATTCAAGTATAAGTGAAAGTTTGATAATTTATTGATAATCAAATTGCTTTTAACGAAAAGCATAACATTTCAAAATTTTCATAAAAATAATAAATCTTGCTTTTGTCGGAGAAAGCATAACGTTCGCCACTTTTAGAGATAAAGTGTAACTTTTTCAGGTTGAGGACTTATAGTCAGGTGCCTCGATTACTTTTAAAGTTGAAAGTATAACTTTGAGGGCTTATAGTCAGGTGCCTCAATTATTTTTAAAGTTGAAAGTATAACTTTTATGATGACTATCTCATGTGTAATATTTCTTTACCCATTTCAGGTTCAATGGGTCTGAGATAGCATTTGATCCCACATGAGATATTTTGCAATACCCACTTTCGGAGATCTCTCGTACCCTATACGGGTCTTCCCATTTGGGGTAGAATTTGGTGGTTGGTGTTCCCCTCATGACTTGATTCGCTGTCTTGAGCACCAAGTCCAACACCAGAATTTGTCGTGGTACCACTGTGGTATTGTATAGTCGCCGCAGTCTTTCGGGATACCATTCTAATTTTTCTTTGGCTTGGTCTCCGAAGTCAGCTAAGGCCTCCAGGGCTGCTGGTCGGTTCTCTTCCTCGACTAAGCTTCGGAGTCTCATCCTAGCCGAAGGGGTTTCTATTTCGGCTGGTAAGATAGCTTCTTCTCCATAGACTAGAGCATATGGGGTTTCACCTGTAGGCTTTCTTTATGAAGTTCGATATGCCCATAATGCCATCGGTAATTGCTCTGCCCATGTCTTCGGATGATCATCTAGGTTTTTGATAAAATCTTGATCAAAGTTTTGTTTGTGGCTTCTGCTTACCCATTGCCTTTCGGGTAGTAGGGTGATGATTTTTAGTGCTTCACCCTGTATCTTTCTATCAGACTTTTAACGTCCCTATTGATGAAGGTAGTTCCATTATCTGATAAAATGATCTTCGGAATCTTGAACCGACAAATGATATGTTCCTTTATAAAATTTTCCACTGCTGGCCCCCGTAGCCCTCTTTAAAGGGATTGCCTCTACCCACTTTGTGTACATCTAAGTGGCGGTCAAGATCCATATGTTGTCTTTGGAATTAGAATGAATGGGACCTATAAGATCCATTCCCCATGTATGAAAGGGTCATGGTGTTGCTATGGTCCGCAGGTCTACAGCCGGAGCATAAATCAAATTCCTATGGATTTGGCAAACATGGCATTTCTTGACAAAATCTATACAATCTCCTTCCATTTTTGGCCAATTGTAACCGTGATCAATCAACCATTTGTACAACTTGGCTCCCCCTTGGTGTTCATCTTTGTGCATTTGGTAGACCAAATCTTTGGCCTCTCCTATCTCCAAACACCGTAAGGGCTTGCCATTGAACCTTCTTCTAAACAATTCTCCATTTTGCAAGAAGAATTGTTGTGACTTCCTCTATATTATGATTGCGTCCTTTTCGGCAGGAAGATTGCCGCTGTGTAAAAACACCACATAAGGGATTCGCCAATCCGTTATGTCATCAATGAAGGCGCATTCCTCCTCCCTAGGGTATTCTTGGCATGAAACACATTGTCGTTGAAGTGCATCTGCTTCCTTCTTCATTTCTGGCCAATAATACCCTTGGCGTTGCAACTTGCGATATAACCCAATATCTGCTAATCCGCAGCTCTTTTCATGTACTTGAGACAAAACTCTGTTCGCTTCCTGCCTCCATAAACATCGTGTCAATACACCATTTGCTTTTTTATGATACAAGTCCCCTTTGATGATGCTGTATTTCTGAAGTTCCACTAGTGAGATTGTTCCCTCCTTTGTTTGCAATTGATGGGAGATATCATGTCTCCAATCATCTGTCATATCTTTGGGGAACAAATCTAGGACCGTGGTTAGGAGGGCTCTTTTTATTACCTTCACATCTAGGTCTTCTCCTTGGACATACATTTTAGATGATACTGTTGTTAATGCATCGGGTTGTTTGTTTCGTCCTCTTGGCACATACTCAATCACCACCTTCTTGATGGCTTCCATTACTTTTTGTGCTACAATTCGATATGGTGCCAAGATAGGTTCCTTCACTGCGAATTGGCCTCTTATTTGTTATACTATCAGATTTGAATCTCCTTTTACTTTAAGATGTTTGGCCCCCAACTCTTGAGCCGCCAACAATCCCAATATAAACGCCTCATATTCTGCTTCATTGTTTGTGCAAAGGAAGTCCAATTTGTATGACAAGGCCACTTCTTTCCCTTCTTTTGTAGTCAGCACTACTCCTGCTCCACCTTTACCTTTTGTAGATGATCCGTCGAAAGCCAAATTCCACCATTCTGGGTCTTCGTCCATTAAGTCGATTGCTTCCACTTCTCCACCTGGAAGATCCTCAGAGGGAGGTTCATATTCTCCATTTGGAAATTGAGCTAGCAGGTCTGTCAAGGCTTAACATTGGATCGCCTTCGGTGTCATGTAATTGATGTCGTATTCTGAAAGGATCATCATCCATCTAGCGGGTCTTCCTCCTAATGCTGGCCTAGTTAGTAGATATCTGATCAGATCAGTTCTGGTTGTAATCTTCACTTCATGCACCAGAAAGTAATGTCGCATTTTTCGCGCAATGAACACCAACGCTAGGCAATGCCTCTCCACCTGTGAGTACCTGGTTTCCGAGACACAGGTTTCTCTTCTCCATCCACCTCCTGTGTGATCAATCTGCCTATAGACTTCTTGGTAGATGTGATGTATAACTGCAACGGGATTCCTCTTTGCGGTACTACCATCGTTTGCGCTGAAGCTAAAATTCTTTTTACCTTCTCAAAGGTCTATTTCTGGTCTTGCCCCAGTCCCATTCTGCCTTTCCTTTTATCAATTTGCCGAAAGGTTCTGTGACTTCTGTTAATACTGGCATGAATCTCCTCATGTAAGAAACTTTCTCTAAAAAGCTCTTCAACTGTTTTTGCGTTTTGGTAGGGGCATCTCCGTAATTGCTTTCGCCTTGCTTGGGTCTACCTCCAAACCTCTGTTGTGCACCAAGAAGCCCAAGAATTTTCCAGCCGTCATTCCAAAGGCACACTTCTTCGGATTCATCTTCAATTTGTATCTTCGGTATCGCTCAAACACTTTCCTTAGGTCCTCCACACGGGTTGTCGCCTTCTTGGATTTCACTACTACGTCATCCACATAGTCCTCCACTATATCATGAATCATTTCATGAAATATAGCGTGCATTGCCCTATGATAAGTTGCCCCCCCGCATTCTTCAACCCGAATGACATTACTACATAGTAAAAATTCCCAAACGGGGTACGAAAGGCTGTCAACTTTGCATCTTCTACGGACATCTTTATCTGATTGTAACCCACAAACCCATCCATGAATGACATCATCTCGTGATTAGCCGTTGCATCTACCAAAGTGTCTATGTTGGGTAATGGGTACATGTCTTTCGGGCATGCCTTATTCAAGTCTCTGAAATCCACACATATCCGTAACTGACCGTTTGATTTCTTTACTAGTACAATGCTGGATAGCTATATTGGATGTTGGATTGGCTTCATGAACCCTACTTCCAGCAACTTCTTAATTTCCTCCTTTATTTGGGTCTCGACTTCGGGTGCATAGTTGCAAGGTGATTGCTTCACTGGTTTTATTCTCGGGCTTATATTCATACTGTGCTCTACCAGCTCCTTGTCAATCCTGGGCATCTCGTCATAGTTCCAAGCAAAGACATCCCTATACTCTCATAGTAATCTCACGAGCTCTTCCTTCTGATTAGCATCCAGCTCTTTGTTGACATAAGTCGGTCTTGGCATTCCTCCATCTGTTGTCAAATCAACTTCTTCTAATTCATTTTGTTGAGGTTTCGGCCTATCCTCAAAGCATTCTCGAGCTAGTTCTACCTTCTGCTGCACAATTTCTCCTTTTTCATTACTGCTGGAGTGGGGGACACCTCCTGAGCTGTTAGGTTTGCACTATCCCTTGGACTCTTTACCCTTGCACCGTCACAAGTAAAACACCACCTTTCCGTCAGGTTTAATAACCCTCTCCCATTTCATTTTTTGGCCATCCTCTGATTGTGCTGTCCGCTTGGCATTTATTATGTTTCTGGTGTCTTCAGGGTCTGCTGGCCTTTTCTTTTCTCCTTTTCCTTCCTTCTCCAGGTCTACTACCATTAGCTTCTTCTTTTTTGGAACCTTCTCCTTGTTCCGAGGTCTTCTTCTTCTCTTTTTTTACAGGCACGAACTTATCTTCCTGCACTTCCTCCCAGCTTGCTAGTCTTAGGGAATCAAGCCTTGCAATCTAGTTCTCTCCCTCTTCAGCGACATCGGTCGAAGAAAGTTACTTCGGTGATGTGTGCCTCCTCTGGTCCAAAGGGATTCCTTGTTGTTGGTACCTTCACTTCTCTCCCTTTCTAGATAGCTTTTAGGAATTGATGAAAAACTGAAGGTACCACCCCATAGTCATTTTGCTAGGCCCTTCCTAGCAAGACATGATATGCTGCATCCACCTCTACTACATGGAACATCACAGGTCCTCGGATCTTTCCTACCTATATATCCACCTTGATGTGTCCAAGGGTTCTCGTGCTTTGATTAGCAAACTCTGTGATATTTGTCTGTTCTTTCTTCACAATTCTCTTCTCTGGCAGGCCTAAACGTTTAAACACGATGTAGGGCTTAATGTTTACAGACGCTCCATTGTTGATGAACGCCCTCCGCACTTCTACACCATTGAGTACTGCTGTCACATACAACGGCCTGTTGTGCGGGTATCTTATCTCTCTATCAGCTTTGGAGAAAGATATCTTGTTTTCTTCCTCTTCCATCGTCTTCACAAATCGTTTGCTTACTACCATGCAGGTCTCTTGTGTCTCGACAGCTTTAATGATTGCCTTGGTTGCTTCTATCCTTACTTCTTTGGTCAATCCTATCTGATCGAAAAAAATTTCTAAATTTGGCTCCATTCATTAGCGCCGTCACCTACAAGCCTGGATCAACATTCATCCTTTCTTCCATCATTTTTGCATTCTCCATCATCTCAACTTATGGCACCTCACTATGAGTAATAGTGTTGTACGTTTCTTTTCCCTTGTGATTAGGCAGTGTCTTGTCATGCACGCTGCTTCCTTTTCCCAGTTCAATTTCTCCGGTTGCCAGCTTCTCATGGTATATCCTCCGCAGACTGTAACAGTCCATAGTGGAATGTCCCGCGTACTAGTGGTACACACAAAAGTCTGGTCTTCTTTTCATCTCTTCCGTCACCACAAATCTATGCTTCGGAGGCCTCACCACTCCATGCTCTATCCATTGTTCATACAGGTCCCTAAATGCCTTCTCACTGCATGTGATAGCCTCCAAAACTGGCATTCTGGTATACTTGTCCCCATGATTTCTTTTACTCCGTTCAAAATTTCTCTCGTTCCTCTCCCTCTCCCTCTTGCCCCTTGTTGGTTTTGACTGAGAAGTCAGTCAAAGCCACAGTTGTTTGTCCTCTTACCCTTCCATGTAATTGTCGCATGGCTGGTGGGCACTGCCACGATTCCTCCCAAGTCTTGTGCAAAGGATGAGAGGGTCGCAAATGAATCACAGGGCCATTGTAATGAGATGGGGCTTGAAGGAGTCTAAAGCACCATTGTTTGCATATGCTGACCAAGTTTCTTTTCCTCAATTGGCTCTGCACACTTTTGGGCTTGGGCCCTGAATCTGTCCCACATAATCTAACAGCTCCTCACTCGGCTTCTGCTTGAATCGCATCAGCTCGACAATGGTTATCTGTTTTCTGCACATAAAAAATAATTTTCTTAAAAAAAATTGCAATTTTAGATCATTCCCAATCATGGGACTGATCAAACCTTCTCCAAGTTATAGTACCAAACTGAAGGCACTATCCGCCAAGGTCTTGTTGAACTCCCATCATCAACAAATTGTGGTTATTCACCTCATCATAACCCAACCATGGAGACATTGACTCCACGAAACCTGACAATATTGCTCCCTAGCATTTCCCTTTCTCCCCGTTATACTTTGGGGAACTGTAGTGGGTGCTCAATATAACCCCTGCCGGTGGTAAGGTTTGTCTCCGAACATGTGCTAGGTAGGGTGGAGTAAAGTCCAACTCTGAAGGTCGGGATGTCTGCTTGCGAAGTTGATTGATCACACCAATTATATCATCCTTCGTCACATACCGGCTCGTGGTATGGACTCTTTGAGGGGTTGAAATGTATTGATTGCATTGGTTGGTGTATATGGTAAGGAAATTGGCTGGTTGTACACTTGCATATTGCACAATTTGAATCGGTTATGCTTATTGGCTTGTTCGTTGGATGTGGCTCGGGTAATGGTCGGTATCTACGCTTGTGAAAATGCATTTGGGAGAGTGGTCGGGATGATGTTGGGCTGAGGCTGACTCGCTTCCAATCTAAGTTATGGCACATCACCGCTGTTTTGGGGCTCCAAGTTGATGATTGGAATCGGCTGACTCTCCATTATTGGAGGCACAGTCTGATTCTCTTTGTTGTTGTTGTTTTCCACTCCTACTCGTTCCTTCTGTGAACTTCCTGGGAATATAGCCTTGAAAAGTGGGGATCTGCATCAATTGTTTGGCCAAAATTCCCCATCTCCTCCTACTTCCTCTGCATTTCCCAGCATCCATGGTTCATCATCATCCATTGGCCTTCTCGTGCCTCTTTTAATGCTTTGATCATCTCCATCTACATAGCATTCGCAGTTGTCTGCTCTCTAGTTCCTTCCTCACTTTGCCTTCCTGTTGGTGTGTTGTCGCAAGCAACCAAAAATAAAATCTTACTTGTGAAAGATAATAATGTAGTAGTGCAAGTAAGAGTCGATCCCACAGAGAGTGATTAGTCTAAAATTATTCTTTGTTTACCAAAAGAGGGGGGGTTTATAATTTGATTTCACTAATTATCAAGAACAGAACTTAAAGTGATAAAAATAACCAATTAATTAAAGATTTCAGTTCTTCCGGTTCAGTATCACCTTTTTACAACAATAGAATAATTAAGTAAAACAATATTTATCCTTCAATGAAATTAATAGCCCTAGGTAGCAACAGGCTCTACTACCCGAAATTCCCCTTATATTATCACTTAATGAAACAAGTTCTTCACAAGATTCTAACCATTATACAACCTAGAACAAGCTCTCTAGATTTAATATAATAGTTGTATTAAGAACTAGGGAATTAGACTAATCCAAGCAACAATCACACAAGTTCGGATTATATAACTTGTCTTTCGATAATCATAGCAATACTCAAAAGCTTGACCACAATCATGTATCACTAATTGCTACTTTTTGATTAGGAACAATATCAATTACACATAATACTGTCTCTTAATCTAGCAGATGAAATTAATCAAATTTGACTTAACCGATCACATTAAACCAATCAGAATAAATATCATTCAACAATTAAAAAAAGATTATCAAGAATGAACTTCATGTAAGAAGGAATAAATAGCTTATACTTTAATCAAACCTTTACCTGTAAAACAAGGTTCAACATCCCCTTCGAACTGAGTAAAGGAACTAACCTAACATATTAAGTCCAATTAATATTTTCTTGAATTTATAAAAAGGGGTGAGGACAACAACCTCACTATGGAGGTGATCCTCTTTCCCTACTAATTTATGAAAGGGGTGAGGGACAACAGCCTCACTATGGAGGTGATCCTCTTTCCCTACTAATTACACTAGAATTTAGAGAAGATGGAGAAAGATGAAGAAGATGGTGTGTATTAGTATGTGAATTGGCAAAATACAACGTCTAGCTTCACTTGGAATTTATAGGCACTCAAGTGTACAAGATGTCAAGATCCAACAATTAATCTTGGTCATGTGAATCAGCCATCTAATGCAATCAAAAACCCAAAAACGTGCACATCATGAGAAGTCAAAAAATATGACACCAAAACTGATCAGCACATTTACAAGCTAATTTTGAATTAGTAGGACTGCCGATATCTTGAACTTGAGCAAAGACGAAACATTGTAGCCCTGGAGTTTCTAATGAATTTGGGCTTTTGAATCACCTAATTTTGGAGTTGCGAAGCTCAAGTTATGGCCCCAAATACTCCAACTGGTCCGAACGGAAATTCAAAGTCCATGCGGGATTCGGATCAGCTGTATAAAAAGCAATATTTTGAGGCCCAAATAAACTCGGATTTTTTCTCACCATACCATTCTGGAAAGCTTGAGAAGTCTACTCAAAAAACTTCAATAAGACCACATTTTCATTTGGAAACTTAACACAATTTCAAAATCTCAACCGAAGCCCCAAAGGTCAATCTGTCCAAAAGCTCAATTTCCTGAAAATTTTCAAACTTTGACGTATGTGGGTAAAATGGTCATAACTCTCTCATCCGAGCTTTCGATTTAGGCGTTTCAAGGATGATTCGGAAAGCTAAGAAATAGATCTATAATTTTTCTTCTTTGAGCTTTGAGAGAATTAAGGCCTGATCAACTATAAAAATTGAGCCTCAAGCGGGACAGATGGATTTCAAAACAATCCAAAAGTGTGGGCAATAACACAGTTTTCATTTAATGGCTCCATTTGCAACCCAAATCAAAATATAAGAATAATGAGTACATTTAGGTGCCAAATAAGTATAAAAGACTAGATATTAAGAGATAAAAAATATAACATATTTTATACTTATCAAATTCTCCACACTTAATCTTTTGCACGTCCTCGGGCAAAACAAAAATAAACTATAACAAAAAATTCAACTAATCAAACTTGACAACCTTGAGCCACAAATTAAAATGAACTTCAACATTAACCTCAAAGATTCAAAGCAGTAGTAAACTCTTGAAAAAACTTCAAAACACCGCTTAATCTAAAATTCAAGCTTACTTATCAATCTTACTCTACTCTTAACCCTTCGTGTGTGTGTGAATTCATTATGTATCAAACCAATTAAAACTCATAAAAATTTATGAAAATCAAAGCTTTTAAAGGGAGAAAGAAAAACTCTAAACACCTATTTTCACACTACTCTCAGTTGCAAATAATAGCAGAAGGATCAATAGACTTTTTCTTCCTTCGGTAAGTGCATTTCATGCTCCGTCTTACCAACGAGTGTGTTTTACGCTCCATCTCGCATGTCACATGTTTATGAATGAGTGCGTTTACGCTTCATCTCAATTCACCACATGAATCATAATTTTTCTTTTTCTTCTCTTTTTTTGTTAAATCAAATATCTAACTTTTGCCTAAATCATTTCCCCTTTCTTAAATAAGACCTCATGTTTTACTTCAAGTTATGATCAAACAAATGATAGAGTTCAAGAATTTCTCCCCTCGACATTCAATCGAAATAAATAAATAAATAAAATCCTTTTCCCAAGTTAAAACTAGGCCGACCAAGTGGACAAGTGCAAAAAAATTAAAGGGTCTCAAATAAAGTAAAAATTAAACAAAGAAAACCCCAAATTCAAACTACACAATGTCTATCAATTTTTTAAAATGTTATCAACGAGAATCAAGATTTTATCATTGGTCAAAAATCAAAATCCAAATTAACTCATTGCTCAATGTGACTTATTTTAAAAATTACACCATTTTCGTAGGAAAACACGAATTGCACTTAGCATGTACAACAAGCCTTTAAACCCCAAGGTTACCCCAAGTGGACGAGTTTTGTCTCGTGAGAGTTTTGCAGAGAATATAACCCATAAAATTTAAAATTCAAACAAACAAAAACAAAAACTTAATTTTTTTTATTTTATTATATATTTTTTTTAAAACACCCTAAATTTTAAAACACCCTAATATCATTCCCCCACCACTTAAAACTTACATTGTCCCTAAATATAAAGTTAAAATGCAAAGAAAAGAAAAACAACATAAACCGAAATATAAATGCAAAAATAAAAAAAAATGAACTCCCCTTGGGTTGCCTCCCAAGCAGCACCTTTGTTTATTGTCAATTGGCTTGACATTAAACCTCTTAATCTTCATAAACTGGATCCACCAAATCTAGCAGCTCAATATTCTCCATTTGATATCCTTCATAGAAGGGTTTGAGCACTGTGACCATTCACTTTAAAAATCTTCCCTGTGCTTGGACTTTGAATTTTCTTTACTGGCCCTACCATGGATTTAAAAAATGTCAGTAATAATAAAAGGCTCCCGACACCCAACGGGGTTTGAGCAGGCAAACTTTACCATGGAAATAAATTTATTAGCCTTGCAATGATAAAGGGAGAACTTTCTGTTCCAGACAATAAAAGTATCTTCCTAGTAATCTTCTTGTTCAATGAAAGGCTTTTGTTTTCTCTTTTGTAAATTTTAGTAGGCTTCTCGGTATGCAATCATTCCTTAATTTCGCTCTAGCTCTTGTCCAACTGGCAATAAACTTTCCTATACGGAACCTCCAAGCTGAATCTAAGGCCTCATATTACATTGTCTAACTACCCCAAAAAAAAACAGCCTTGTGTTCTAATCCACCTGGTTAGTTGATGACATGGGTTTCCCAAAACACTATAACCTATAAGATGACATAACCTATTGGAGTTATTTTGGTAAGCTTGATTCTATTAGTGCCCAAAAGTGCATCTTCTAACCTCAGGACTCCCAAATTTCATTTTCTACTCGGTTTTGATTACTTTTTCCAAAATTAGGGACTTGAACCTCCCCGGGTTGGGGGGGATTACCTCATCTTAGCCCATTGCTCTGTTGGATGGTTAAGGGAAGTAGAAAACTTTATGCAATCCACATTATAATATTCTTTGGAATAGTGGTCCGCTAAGCATACCTAATTTGCAGGACAAGTGGGTTTCCCTTAAATTCACTGATTTTATGGCCCCTTGGCGGTTTTTTCAAAAACCTGACTAAATATGTATAGGACTTGATAAAATCTGCAACATACTTTAGGGAGTCAATCAGTCCTGGTTTGGGTCTTTAGCCTTCCATCCATTTAGAAACACCTTTAATCAACAGCTTAAAAAGGAAAATGTAAACATTAACATAAAGAAGGCAGGAAATGGCCCCATCAAAAATCAACTAACCCCATAACATCAAAAATTTTAACAATTAAAATAAGGTGGTTTTGTGGCATTTGATTCCTGCTTGATATAATTTTTCTCCTGTCTTTTGGACAATTTTCACCATTTGCCTTTTACAGAACTGATAAAGAGTCCTCAAAAAAAATCAGTCGAGGCCAAAAAAGAAAACCACATTCCAAAAAAAAACCTTATGAGTCTGTTCTTTTAGGTCCAAAATGAATGGGGCCCTCCACAAAGCATCAGGAGGTGACAAAAAGTTAGAACAGCATAAAAACTCACCAATTTTAGGCACACCCAACCCCCGTTCTAAAACTATTTAGGTTAACACAAAAATTTTCCCATATAAGTATGGTATCAATCCCATATATAATATTTTGGCCATCACTTTTAAGCTTTTCTTTTTGGAATTTTAGAGGAAACTCCACTTATGGGGCACATAGGGCAAAACTCATTAAGTTTAATTCCACGATATTGGGCATTTCCAAGGTTTTATTAGCCTTTTTCAATGGAAACATAAACTGCTCATCTGGAAAAGAATTTCATGCAATGGTTTAGCGCCATTCTTCATCCTTAATTAAAATAACCTGCTCAAGTGTATCCGGGGCCAACCGAAAAAGTTGTCCGCTCCCTTTCTTATCCATTGATCTTCAAGAAGTCAAAATTCTTTGTAAAGCAATAGAATTCCATTTTCTAATGAATTACTTGGTATTTGGAAATTCTTTCTTGCTTAGCAAATTATACCTGGAGAGCAGCATGGTTCAGAAATAAACTAATCAACTTTAGTACCACAAGCAAATCTGATTTTCTAAACTTGTTTCTAAAAGCAAATACAACAGATAAAGAGTTCTTTTTCAGTCGTTAGTGTAATTAATCTGAGCCGAGGCATTTAGGGGAAGTACCTAGAAGCAATAGGCACAAAAAATGACATGGAACAACTTTGTATCAACCCTATTGGGGGGGCCTAAGACAAGCCCTCTATACTGCAATAAGTTGCTTTGTCAATTCCACACATGAATCTCAAAAATGCTACTCTTTCCAATTTTGGTGGTCTTGTTATCACTGGTGCCGAGGATCAATTTAGCTTCTTTAATTTGTTCCAAACGGCCTCCCTTGGGCCACCTCGTCATTCAAATTGGAATTTCACCATCCTTTTGTAGCAACCTAACACAATGGCAAAAGCTATTTTATGAGAAAGGTCCCTTGATAAAATCTACGATAGGAAACCTTGCATGACCAAGGGGGAAAGGGGAAACGAAATTCTCCCGCACCACTTTACGGTGGTTAAGGCCAAAAGCGAAGTAACAATTTTTATCTTAAGCCTTTATTCCACTTGCTAATCCTTTTTAGGCTGAAAAAACTTTACCATGCCAAAGTACTATACCTATGCGACCACCATAAAGTGACAATTTTTTCCCAAATTAAGGAATACAAGATTTAGGGGTTTATAAGCAATCTATGATTAGCAACAACCGTGATGTCCAAGCTTATCGAGGCATTTACAATCTAAAAGAGATCACACCATGTACATTGTTGGAAGGTTCATTCCATTAAATAACTTCAATGTAAATTACCAAGAGGGGAAAAATCAGAAAAAGATATGCTTACCATACATCGTTGGAAGGTTTAACTGTGTGCATTAAACATAGCCCAAAGGGCCATTCTACGATACGCCAAAATGTACCAAAAAAGGGACATGTGAATGTTGTTCTTTTCTTGGTTTTGCGGGGTTGCAATCACCAATTTGGTTATAACCTGAATACCCATCTAGAAAAAACATTAAATAAGCATGCCCAGCTAAATTCTTTCTTATACTTTTTTGATCAAATAAAAAGGAAAGAGGAAAGTGATCCTTTTCTAGTTACAGAATATTAAATTCCTGGTAATCAAATTACAAAACTCCTCCATCCTGTCTGCCTTTTACGTGTAGGCACTTTAAAATTCATTTATCATTCGGTTTTTGATGACTGTGGATTCCATGGGATTTTCCTTGGGGTACTACTGATAAATGGGACTTACCATTTGACTATCATGAGATGGGGATAAATATTACCTGCATAAAGTAAATTTCGAGGCACCTCCTTTCTTTCACTACCTCCTTTCGGGTGGATTAAGTCCTTCTTTGTGGCGGGGTCTCTAGTGGGCTTGGCTCCATCTTCCAAAAGGTGTTCTATGCATGCAACATAGAGGGACTTATTACCCTTTGAATATCTGCTATAGGTCCAAAACCATAAGAAATTGTTATATTGGTCCCTTAGGGACTCTGAGCAGTTTGTCTTCTTGTACGTTGGTTTAGATTGGTAGCAATAATCACTGGTAGCGGTTCTCATTCTTTTCCCTAAAGAAAGGCAATTACTTCCAAGTTGTTTATAGCAGGTAAATGGTTTCAGTTCTTTAAAAAAGTTTGGGGCTGCTGGAAACAAACAGATGGGTAATAAACTTTTGATGAGAACTAGGCAATTGTATAGAATAATTAAAACTTTACATATTTAGCTGACGTATTTTTCGGTGTTAAATAAAAGGGGTGGAATGTTAATGTAGCTTGCAAGTTTTCTCTTTCAAGTCTTGATTCTGTATCAATCTTCTTCTTCTTTAATCTTAATTCCAGACTGTTGGTGTTTTGGCAACCCTCCAAACTTTCCTTTTGTGAGGTGTGTTCAAAAAGTGGACTCTCTTCACTAAAAAGAGTACAATGTACAATCAATAGCAAAAATAAAAGGGTGGAAATATTTCACCAGGGGATACCTTCCCATGGCCTTATATATAAGTTGGAAATTGTATCTTTTCACCATTCAAATTCCCAATGGTTTAAGGAGTTTTCCATTGTTGGACATCAATCATAATGGGTCCCTTAGCTTGGTTTTTACAAACCTGGGGCCCCCCCTCCCTTAAAAAGTAGAATGTTGCAAGGGATTTGGGGGATTTATCATCATCTATATCCACTATTGTAAAAAATCTGCAGGAAAAAGATAAAATTCATTCACCGTTTAGTAGCCAAGGGTCATCTTCAATTACCCCTTGGGGGGGTTAATATGTTAGTACGATCAAAACCAATTGAATAATAACCACCAGTTTTGATTTCACAGGGGAACTAGATTTTAAGAAGCATAAAAAATTAGAATAATGGGCATGTGACATTAATTGGTAGACTACCTAAATTCTAGGCATAGCTTTCTCAAATTATGGTATTATACTAATTTTTTACATGGAATGGTTAAAATGGCTGGATTCTTTACATTTTAGGGGGGCATTATTTTCTTTATGACGGACTGCTGCTACATTTTTCACCAACCAATAAAACTTCTTTCCTCCAATTTTTTCAATTTTCTTTTGGGTTTAGTGCATAAAATTTCCTTTCAAAAAAATATTTAGCATTTACCCGGGGGGGGCACTTTGCTTAATTGCATTCCAAGTAAAAGGGAAAATAATCAACCTGCTTACCTTCCTGGAAAGTTTTCGTAGAATATGTCCTTTTTCTTGTTCAGTTCCACCTTTCTCTTGAAGGTTTTGGTATTTCCTTGGTGGAGGGAAGGGAGAACATGGTTTAAAGGTTTTAGTCTTTAGTTTGAACAGGATTTCTATCGCTAGTGTTAGGTTTTTTACCCTTTGATATTTTCTGCATTTCCCCTTCTTTAGCCTTATCTTCCCTTCTAAATTTCACCAGTAGGCTTTTGTGTTGGGTGCTTTCCAATTGCTGTTCCACTACTCAAGGGTTATGGAAATATGCCATTCTCTTTCAATACGGATTGACAAAAAAATTGTTGTGGGGAAGGGTGCTTCCCTTAAACTTTGAGAGTTCAATTTGGGGGACAAACTTGGTCGTAGGCAAGTTGAATCAATCTGATTTTTCTAGCATTGTGGATTGGAAAAAAGTTCCTTTATCTTCTTGCTGGATGGAATTGGTTGAGTTATGATTCATGGAATTGCCTTGAAAAATATTCCCCTCAGGAGATGGTTTCAGAATTTTAACAGGCCAACTTGTTTAGGTTTGGTTATACTAAGTGGTTGCGATGGGTTGAAAAACTTTGGCTGGCCCATTTTTGGGGGGAGAAGCAAAACCTTAACTAGGGGTGGACTAGCACCTCCTTATAAGCTCAAAATTGGGGATAATTCCTCCATCCCGACAAATATTAGTGTTTTTATAGGAGTAAGGATCATAATTTTCTTTTGGTGGTTGTCCCTTGATAATTTCCCACTCGGAAATAAAAGAGCACGCATTTGCAAGTTATAGCATATTTAACATCCCTCGTTGTTAGTGTTGGGCATACGCATCTGTATTGTGATTTGTTAACCAAAACAACTACCACAAGGCTTTTGGCTTTACTGGCATGTTTCCTGTAAGCCCAATTTTGTCTGAAAAACAAGAGAAGTAAGGACTTGCAAATTTGGTTGTTTTCAATAACAGGGGAACACTTTTTTTACCTCATTCACATTCCTAGGTGAGAAAATCAAAGTTCGGAATGCCAAAATTGTTGGATGAATTAGCTGGCCATATATTGCAATGGAGATTTTCTTTGCAAGGCCTCGACGGAGTTATTGTCTTCAACCGACCCAAGAGTCTCCTCCACTAGCCGCCTCCCCCAAATCTTGCTCCTAATCTGTAGATTAGGGCACCCTTCATATTTAGTTATTGGCTGAGGAGTATTTGATCACTATTTTGATGGATGGGAAGCCAACTGGCACATAGGTTTTTTTAAAAACCGTTTCCCAATTTACTCGTAAAGGGTTTCTCCATTAATTTCTGGCCTCACAAACCCCACCAAATTGTCTTTTCGAAAATGAGTTTGGGTAGCTCTTTGAAGCGGGGGAAAAATAATTTTTTCCTAAGGAATATCCTTTATTCCATCTATTCCAATTTTGTGATTACTTTCCGGTTAGGGATTAATTATTAAAGTCAATCATGGCCAAATCCTTTTAGGGGAAAATGGAACAAGGCTTTTTTAAATTGATTTGTTTCTTTCGTTTACTCACGGTAGGCCTTTCATTACTTGTGGCCATACCACATGGAAATTCCTTTCAAATGATTGTGGAGGGTCCTTCCACCCTTGCCAAAACCCATGGGAAAAACGTAGGGTAAAAGATGTATTAGTTCCAGATTTTAATTTCAAAAATGGGGGAGTATTAGGCATCTAGCTTTTAGGGGAAAAAGGTTTATGCATAAAAGGGTTGGTGTTGATTTCCAAAGCAGGGGCCGCAAAGCTTCCTTCAAAAAGATGTTCCTTCTCTTCACAATTATTTCCGGACGCTTTTTTATTTACCTCTCAATCTACGGAAAATTGGTTCTCTCCTCTTTTCTGGGATCTACACTTTAAACTCACCTTTATTAGTAGGATCGAGTTTGGGGGGACAATAAACAATCAAAGAAAAAATTCAAAATACAGTGTATAAAAAAAATAACAATAACAGACAAAAAATAATGATAACCAAAAAGAAAAATAAAAAAAACAAAAATTCCCTTCCCTGAGACGGGCAACGGCGCCCAAAATTATAGGGTTGTTGTTAATTTTTTTTTTTTTTTTTTTTTTTTTTTTTTTTTATTGTTTATTTTGGGTCCGCCAAGAAAACCAAAAATAAAAAATTTCTTACTTGTTGAAATTATAATAAATGTAGTAGTGCATAGTAAAGAAGGGTCCGATCCCGCGAGAGTGATTAGGTCTTAACAAAAATTTATTTCTTTGTTTACCCAAAAGAGGGGGGGGTTTTTTAAATTTTTGAATTTCCACTATTTTATCAAGGAACAGAAAATCTATAAGGTTTGATACAAATAAACCAAATTAAATTAAAGATTTCAGGTTTCTTTCCGGTTCAGTATTCACCTTTTTACAACCATAGAATAAAATTAAGAAAAAAAGTTAACATTATTTTTTAATTCCTTCAATGAAAAAATTAACGGCCCTAGTAGGTTCGCACAACAAAGCTTATACTAACCTGAAATTTTCCTTAGATTATCACTTAATGACAAAACAAGGCTCTTCCACAAGATTTTTTCCTACAACCATTTATACAACCTAGGAACAAGCTCTCTAGATTATTAATTAAAATAGTTGTAAATTAAGAAACTAGGGAATCGGACTAATTCAAGGCAACAATCACACAAGTTTCGAATTATATAACTAAAAATTTTTCTTCCGATTAATCATAAGAAATACTTCAAAAAGCCTTGACCACAAATCATGAGTAATCACTTATTGGGCTATTGTAAAATTAGGAAAAAACAATATTCAATTACACGTAATACTGTCTTCATAAAATCTTAGCAGATGAAATTAATCAAAAATTGACTTAACCGATCACCATAAAAAAACACTCAGGGAATAAATATTCATTGTTCAAAAAATAAAAAAATAGATTAATCAAAGAAATGAAACTTCCTGTAAGACGGAATAAATAGCATATTTCTTAATTCAAAAGCCTTTACCTGTCAAAAACAAGGTTCAAAACATCCCCTTCGGGAAACTGACGGGAAAGACACTAGGGCCTAACATATTTAAAGTCCTATTAATATTTTTCTATTTTGTTGGTAATATATTTTAAAAAGGAGGGTTGCGGAGGACAAAAACAAAACTCCAACTAAAGAGGTGGAAATCCTCTTTCGCTCACAAATTTTATTTTTATAAAGGGGTGCTGGGACCAACACTTCACTTATGGAGGTGAATTCCTCTTTCCCTACTAATTTTACACTAGAACTTTAGGAGATGATTGGAGGGGAAGATGGAGTGCGGAATGGTCTGTTATTTAGTATGTGAAATTCATTGGCAAAATTAACACGTTCTAGACTTTACTTTAGTTATATTTAGGTAGTACTTTCAAGTTGTATACAAACTTGTTCAAGATTCCAACAAATAATTCTTGGTATCAATGTGGGAAACAGCTATTCCTAATGCAATCAAAAACTAAACCCAAAAAAACGTGCAACATCATTTGAGAAGTCAAAAATATGGGGGACCACCAAAACTGCTCAGTCACATTGCAAGCTAAAATTTTTTGAATTTAGTATACTGGCGTCGTGAAATTTTGGAATTGGAAGCAAAGACTTACAACCAATGTATAGCCCTGGTGTTTTCTAATAACAATATGGGCTTTTTGAGATCACCAGAATTTGGAGTAAGGGCGCTTCAAGATTTTGGCCCCCAATTTTCCTCCCAAATGGGACCGGAAACAGAAATGCTCTATTCCATGCGGGGGGAGAATTAGGCTCAGCTGTAAAAACAAAAAGGCAATATATTGGGCAGGCCCAAATGAACTGGCATTTTTTTATTATTTTTTTTTCTTTTCACCATCCCAATATGGGAACAAGCTAGGCCAAAGGTCTACTAAACCACTTCATTAAAGGACCAAGCTTTTCATTTGGGAAAGAAAACTTTAGCACCAAATCAAATTCTCAAACCTAAGCCCCCCCAAGGAGTCAAATCTCTCCCAAACAGAAACTCAAATTTTCCTGCAATTTTTCAACTTTAAACGTATATGCGGTTAAAATGGATCTCAACTCCTCTCATGCGAGCCTTTCGAATTAGTAGGCGTTTTTCCAAGTATGATCTGGAAAGTTTAAGGAAAAATTAGGATCCTACAATTTTTTCTTCTTTGAGCTTTTTGAAGGAGAGAGAACTTAGGGCCTGATTCAAAGTAATAAAAATTTGAGCCTTCAAGCGGAACAGGACGGGATTTTCAAATTAACCAAAAAGTGTGTGCAATAAAACAACAAGTTTTCAATTTTAAAAATGGGGCTCCATTTGGCACCCTAAATCAAAAATATAAGAAATAGGTGAGATACATGTAGGTGCCCAAATAAGTAATAAAAAACAAAACTTAGATATTTAAGAGGATACAAACCATAAAACCATATTTTATACTTATCACATGTACTATGTCTGTCTAGGCATTAGTTTTATTATTGATCAGCCCATTTGAGGTGGGGGTGATATTGGAACTTCCCTTCCGATGCGGTGGGTTCTTTTCTCTGATAGGTTGGTCGAAGTACCAGGTTCGTGCCTTAGGAAACGCTTGGTTTTTGGCATTATCGTGGGGAAACTGGGAATTTTTGGTGATTTTTGGTGAAAGTGGATTGCTCATTTGTCGGTGAATACTCTTCCTGTAGTTCTCCCCACCTTCGAGTTGTGGGTTTTATAATAACCCTTCACAAAATTTTTACACCTCCCCCGCAGAGAGAGTCGCCAAAATTAATTGTGGGGCAAGGAAGGAAAATTGAGCCTTGCTATGGGAATAGGGGTTTCTATGTTGGATGGAAGAGGGCGAGAAAATTTCCTGACGGAACAATAAAGGAATTGACTGAATTGATTGAAAGAGGGGGAGGAAGAAACATGTGGGACGAGATTTTTACTCCAATGGACACGTTGGCAGAGAAACTCTCAGAATCCATGAAACATGGGTAAAAGGTAGCAGGGGATTTCCAAGGAGCCTTTCTTGGGTTTTCTGAGGTCGGGAAGAGAATTTCCAAGTGCACTTCAGTGGCTTTCAAGAAGACCTCTCTAAGTGTAATCGTTATTGATGGGTAGCGATCCCCTTCTTCTTAGAATTAGAAAGGGGGCTATTTATAGTTAATATTTACTTGGAAGTACGTAACATGTCAGGCATTTGTTTTCAGAAAAATACCTGAAAAATTTACCCTGTAGTTCCATGGTTCTTTAAGAGGGAAATTCCAGGGAAAATACCCTTAGTCATAACATAAGTAATGGGCCCTAAATTGCCCTGTTCCTTCTAAGCCGCTTATCACAAATCCTTCAAATTCAAATTACCATTAATGGGTCGGCAATCCACGAGTTTTTTAATTATTATGTCATGGAACACGTGGACGCTTCCCCATGTTCGAGCACTTTTATGTTCGCTTATATATTTCCAAGTTAATTCCATTGAAATTACATCATGTAGGACGTTAATTTTGTCTACATTGTATATTAGGTCACATGAACCCTAATTTGTATATTTAATTAGGTTATGTAAACTCTAATTTGTTATATTTATTTTAATGAGGTCATTGTGAACCTATAATATGCACTTGGGCCCAACAGTAGTTAATCTAAGCAGCGTTTCTAAAAAAAATTAGATAGCGTTTTTTTTTATTCTCATCTCTTTCCTTTTCTCTAAAGTAAATACTCGTTACTGGAGGTAAAGGTTATTTTTGATTTACCTTTACTCAATTTTTTTTTACTTATTCATCCTTCATTTTCCATGTAAATCTCCTGTTGAATGCTAAAATTAAAATATGTACTGGATTGGAAAAGTTATACAAATTGTAGGGAGAGTGAATTAAACTATTGGAGAATTTTACATCCCTATTCTGTTGTGATTGTACTCATTTAAATTTAAGGCTAAATTGTATCTTTGTCCTTTCATATTGCGCGGCACCAAATTTTAAAGTGACC
>JAVJAP010000378.1:0-52676 GCA_034770075.1 Aralia elata | reverse complement strand
TGTCATAAGTTTGGGGGTGAAGTAAGCGGGAGATTAGTTTGGAGGTAAGATTATTTTACTTATTGTTGAAGGATAAATGTATGGTTGAGATGGAGCATGTAAAAAACGCACTCAATCAGATATATGTAAATGATGAGATAGGAGTTATAAAATTGCACTCATCGGGGTAGGTATTAAAAAAAACCAGTTTTATTTGTGATTATTGTGTAGGAATAAGCATAAGAAAAATTACATCTTACCAAGCTTGATTTTTTTAAAGTTTCGCTGATTCACTAAACTTAGGTGTTACTCTGTTTTGTGGAATTTGATGTTGCGCTCTAAAAGGGATTTGAAAGAGGATCGAAGAATTTTCCTATGGAATTTTGTTTGCCTGTGAATTTTTCTAAAATTCCTAATCCTATTGTGAGCTTAGGGGTTTATGCGCATTTTGTGAATAGAGCGCTAATTTGATGTATAACTTTAAATTTGGGGTAATTTATTGGATTTGGCGAATGCATTTGAATTGAAGTTTGAATGAGATTGTTTGGAGGTCTTTCCGAATGTTCATGTTACATTGTTTCATTACTGACTGTTTCGTGGATTTAGTTGTAGATGGTTTAAAATTTTTTGCTTGAGGGGTGGACAAGCATAATATTTTAATTTTGGGGGGTATTTGTTGAGTAAGATTTTTATACACTATTATTTGATGTACTTTTAAGCTTAATAATTTTTTTTCTTTTTAAGTAGTTTTATGTGTATTTTATAGAGGTTTTTATATTAATTTTTATTGTGTTTTATTTTATTTTGTAGGTATAAATGGAGTTAAGTGGCAAATATTCGTGAATATTTGATGCAATGGGCCGAGCAAGGAATAATAGAATGAAAAACGGACAGAGAGTTAGGGCTCGCCGGGCGTTCGCTATGGAGAGCCGCTGGTGGGTAGTATGGGCCGCGGCGGTTCGATATTGGGCCGGCGGCAGTGCCCGGGAGCAATTTTTTCCGACGCTCGTGTTGGGCGGCGTGCATGCGGACGAAATTAGGGTTTTCTTTAGCTTTTTAATATGAATCGGACGCAGGATGAGAGTTAATATTATGATGGTGAGGATTACAACTTACGGAATAAAATAGAGAAGAAAAAACCATCTTCTCAATCAATTCCATTCCGGAAACGAAGGGAAAAGAGGATTGAAGATCAAAAAGATTTGAAGAACTATAGTGGGGGTTGTCTATCAGATTCTTTTCTTTATCTTTTCTTTAAAACTCGTGTGTTTTATAGAGGATTATTATTGATTGAGTTATTGTTCGTTTTCTTTTATTCATGAACTACAATTCCTTTTCAAGATTGCCCATGGAACCGGATGATTGGTTTTTATTAATCCATTGACTATTTTAACTTTTATCAGATGTTTGCAAGATTATGTATTATATTTTGGTTTTCATTCAATAGTTGTTTTTGAGGATGCCTAGCAATTAATATGTTGATTTAGATTGAGATGGAATGGAAAATCGTTGTATTCTAGGACTAGATGTGGAATATAATACATGTGTTGGATTATTTTCATGTTAAGAATTATTATTCTTTTTGCATTAAGGGGATAGATAATATACCCAAGTGTTGCAATGAACTTGTTTAAAGAATTGGTATCTATAGCATCATATGTTGATTAATTCATATAGGCGAAATATAGTGTTTCTAGTTAATTGACCCATGATGACACTTATCTAATCTTGGAATAAGTGCTAGATAAAAAATATACTTATGAATTTCTTGGTTAACAATTTTGGCAATCGTTTGCTTGGTTAATATAAGAAGTGGAATGAATAGGAAACATCATCGAGGGAAATTGTAATCTTGATAATTTCATTTTCTAAAATTTTTATTCATACGTATTTTCTCTTATTAAGTTTAACTATTAGTGATTACAAAACACTTATCTCTTATTTAATAAAAGAGTTTGATTAAATTAAGGTTAGTTGTTGGGAATATTTAATTGGTTTATTAGATTATTCCTCGTGGATCGGACAACACCTTTACTTACACTTTATTATCTTGATTGACCGTGTATTATACTTGCACGTATAATTGCTAGTAATAGATTTAGCCCATCCAATCTATGCCAGTTGTTTCGGCTGGATGATGATGTGTGTTTTATACACTCATTTTATTTACTTTAGGCCTTCATAATGTAAATACCACTGAATATTTATGAGAATTAATAAATACGGATCGTATATGGTTAGAGGGTTAATTTAGTGACCTAAAAACTAGGTTTATTTTGGGGCGCTTAGAAGGATATGGAAGTTTAAAACCTTAAACCCTTAATGAAGTTTGAATTTTGTAACATATGTGCTTAATAAAGATTGAAATGATATTTCGAAGTAGGTGTTTTGTGATTTTTATAGTGTAAACGATGAATTAGGTTCAAATAAAAAAAATTATCAAGCTGCTTAGTCGTGCTTACATTGACAAAATGATTTGTCGTGCTTTCCACGATTTCAACCAAGAAGCATCCCGACAAACTATTTTTGACAAGATTATTGTTGTGTCGTGCTATGGGAATGACAAAGTGATTTGTCGTGCTTACGGGTGACAAGCAGCATTGGTCGAGCCTTGGAAGTTATTTTTCCATTGAGGGAGCTTAGATTCTGCAAGCTGCATTCGTCAGGAGCTTGGAAGATATTTTTCTATTAAAGGAGCTTAGAAAGATAGGTTCAATTACAAGCCATGCAATTGTCGAGCTTTGGATAGATATTTTTCCATTGAGGGAGCTTAGATTGGTAAGCTGTCAATTGCTCGAGCTTGGGAAGAATATTTTTCATTGAGGAGCTTAGAAAATAGGTTCAAATTACAAGCTGTATTGTCGAGCATTGGAAGATTATTTTCTATTGAAGAGCTTAGAAATTTGCAAAGTCTTGCATTGGGTCGAGCTTGGAAGATATTTTATCATTGAGTGTGTGAGCTTAAGAAGATAGGTTCAATCAATTGCAAGCTTATACTGTCAAGCTTATCGGAAGATATTTCAATCATTGAGGAGGCTTAGAATTGCAAGTTGCATTGTGCGAGCTTGGAAGATATTTTCACATTGAGGAGCTTAGAAGATAAGTTCCAATTGCCAAAGCTAACACTGTCGAGCTTGGAATGATATTTTCATTGAGGAGCTTAAGAATGATCATTCTAAGAATATGCTAGGTACTATAAAGTGTAATAATGTTCGAGCCCCTAATCGTACAATTAGTGAAACTTAGGTGTTTCCTATAAATAGCAAGCTTCAGTTCTTTCCATTATTTTCCTACCATTTCAAGAGCAGTTCAAGAGATAAAACTCACTCCTATATTTATACTTCCTATAAGAGATTATTGTGAGATAAAATTAATTACTATATTCTAAGCATGCGAAAGCGTTACGCGATTGGAAGTAAAAGCTAAGCAACATGTGATTGTCCCCCCAAATTCCCTTTATCTATCACTCCCTGTAGCAGATATGGTGCTCACGTGAAACTATACAACTATAAATATTCCAATAATAATTAAATTAAAACTTAGACTTTCATATCTATCCAAAAGGTTACAGCATTTATTTCCCATACACAGATGATAATGTCTTAATACTTATTCTTTCTTGCCAAAACGTTATCGTGTGTTTGGATCACCCTCAACTTGGATGTATAGACTTGTCATTTCTCATGAATACCTCTTTGCAATCATCGATATTTCTTCCTATTCTATCTGACATTCACGAGTATTAACAAATTAAGATTGTCCATAGAAATGTGTGGCGCATTCCGGTATAAAATGGCAACCTTAAATAACCAAGTAGCGCGCTCCATATAAGTATAACCTCAGAGCTTATTAAGAACTTGTTCAAATATCATTTCAAATACCCCGTATTTAGATGTATACGTTCGGGTATAGATTACTAGTTATTTTTACTTAGTACAACTATTGCCTAAACAAAGTAAAGATCAGAGTAAATAAACACATTTGATATAATAAAAGGATGATGATAATATATATTCATAATCATTAAGTGTCGGAGTTATCATCGTTCTCAAGTACTAATGGTTATTACAACAAAGCCTTGATAAAAAGACTTGGAGGTTATTTCAAAACAGTGAATTAAAACTAATGTAACATGTCCGTTGTTCCTTTGTCTGTCCCAGAAGTACCCGGGAATTAATCATTTAAAAACTTAGCAAAAGAAAGATAGTATGCAAGATTGATGATACAAATGCTCAGCAAGTTCATTTGAAAACGTAAAACACAATGTGTTTTGATTTGAAAGATGTCAATGATGTATAAACTGGTAGGGTTTCTGTACATGAACCATAGATTTCAATTAGTTCTAATCAGTCTTCCAAATTGACTGAGAACACCGCTTGATTTCGGAATATCTAGTAGGGGAATGCAGCCTAAAACCACTATATCACTAGGAGTCTGCATATCATCCTACAATTTTGTGTCGATATATAATCAACAATTTAACCCACCGAAACCTTATAATCAAGAGTGTGTGTCAGTTACAACCTTTACATCAAGGTGTTCCATTTTCTCAGTACTAAGATGTCGTACCAAAACAATTTGGTTTGAACACATCATGTTTTAAACCGAAGCTCGAATAAAACAATATATGAATAATGATTTCCATTTTGTTTTTTAAGTGATGGTATGTAACAGCGAGAAGGCTAATAAACGTTCCACACAAATAATTGATAAGTAAGATGATTAATAAACCTTGGCTTAAATTAATCGTAAGGTTAGAAGACTTTTGCCTCGTATATCTACTTGTACAGTTCATATAACGGTCTAAAACGGTTCGTGGACCGTAAATACATACAACAGATTTGATAAGTTTTTATGTAAGACAAATAAGCGTTATTTTAAAAAACGATTAAATCTTTTAAGTTGTTATTTCGGGTATCATACACCAAGAACTTTCTTCCTAACAATATGATGAAATATATTTTTAAGCATTGATAACATGCTTGCAGAATTGAATATTTCTTCAAACTATATTTAAAAATAAATTGAGCATTATATAACTGGCTTCAAAAATGAATATATCGGTTACTAATAGGTTGAAATAAATCGGAGCATTATAGACTGCTTACTAAAATGAATATTCGCGATATTATTATTTGAAAATTGTTTATATGCATTAAATCAACATCTTGCTTATATAAATGAATATTCTTTACTAAATAGTTGAAGAAATATCGGATATATTAACTGCTTGATAAAAGTATATTTTCTAATATATAAAGAGAAATAACATCAGACATTAAATAACTGGCTCGTAAATTAGCGACTTCTATACTAATAAACACTTAAAATAATTTGGGCATTATAAACTGCTTGTAAATAGGACTTTTGTACTATATACTTAAAATAATTTGGGCATTATAACTGCTTATAAAAGTATATTTTTACTAAATATATATAAAGAAAAATGAAAATAATAACCACTAGAGTAATACCTCTTGTAGTTGCTAGCTTTACTTCCAATCGCGCAGTGCTTTCGATGCTTATAAAGTAATTTTTATCTCACAATATCTCTCAAAATATAAATATAGAGTGTTTTTGCTCTTGAAACTGCTCTTGAAAAATAGTAAGGAATGAATGAATTGAGCTTGCTATTTATAGAAAAACCAAGTTTTAACTAATTGCACATTAGAGGCTCGGCTTATTACACTTTGCACCCTAACATATTCTTAGAATATTCTTCTAAGCTCCTCAATGAAAATATCTTCCAAGCTCGACAATGCAGCTTGCAGTTGAACCTATCTTCTAAGCTCCTCAATGAAAATATCTTTAAGCTCGACAATGCAACTTGCAATCTAAGCTCCTCAATGAAAATATCTTCAAGCTCGACAATGCAGCTTGCAATTTTAACCTATCTTCTAAGCTCCCCAATGAAAATATCTTACAAGCTCGACAATGCAGCTTGTTACTTTAAGCACAACAAATCACTTTGTCATTCTTAAGCACGACACAACAACTTTCAAAAATAATTTGTCGGAATGCTTCCTTGGTGAAATCGTGGAAAGCACGACAAATCATTTTGTCAATGTAAGCACGACTAAGCAGCTTGACCAAAAAACTTTATTTGACCTAATTCATCGGTTTACACTATATAATCATAAAACACCTGCTTCGAATTATCATTTCAATCTTTATTAAGCACATATGTTACAAACTTCAAATCTCATTAGGGCTTAAGGTTTTAAACTTCTCGATACCTAATTTTACGTTCTACGTTCTAATTCTAAAAAACGTATACGATAATGTTTTCGAATCGTATTAGGTTTTCAAAGATTACCTGAAACAGCCGTTCATCGGAATATATCATCACATAACACAGAGTCGGAATAAGAAATTTCATTTAATAAACACATAATTTACATATACAAATCTTATTAGGGTTCGGAATATTACATTCACCCCCACTTAATAAGAATTTGCGTCCTCAAAAAAATGATTATAGTTACATGTTACAAAAATAAATGTGGGTAGTTGTCTCGCATTTTACTCTCGAGCTCCCACGTAGCTTCCTCTATGTTTTGGAATTTCTCCAAATAACCTGGACTGAAGGTATCACGTTTATTCCGTAGATTTTGTTCTTTTCCTATCTATGATTTCAGTAGGAACTTCTTCATATGATAAATCTTTCTCGATCTGAATAGGCTCATAATCTATAACGTGTTTATAAATCGGGTTTGTATGGTCGTAATACGGACACATGGAACACGTTATGAATATGTTCTAACTCAGGAGGTAGGGCTACCTCATAAGATACCTCACGTATCCTCCTCAATTATCTGGAATGGTCCAATGAATCTCGGACTCAATTTTTCCTTTCTTGCCAAAACAGATTTTGCCTTTCCACGGAGATACTTTTAAAAACACCGTGACTACCGACATCGAAATCTTGTAGTTTCCTGTGTTGATCCGCATACTTCTTTTGTCGATCTTGAGACGCTTGCAAATCTTCCTCGTATAATTCGAACTTCCTCAGCGGTTTGTTGAACTATTTCTGGTCCTAATATTTGTCGCTCACCGACCTCATCCCAACATAATGACGTCCTACATTTTCTTCCATACCAAGCTTTCAAATGGTGGCATTCCTATGCTGACATGATAGCTATTATTGTAGGCAAACTCTACCAAAGGTAACTGATCTTCCCAACTCCCCTTGAAGACCATGATGCAAGTTCGCAACATGTCCTCCAATGTTTGAATTATTCTCTCACTCTGACCGTCGGTTTGCGGGTGATATGCTGTGCTTAATTTCAACTGAGTTCCTAAATGTTTCTGGAGACTTGTCCAAAAATGTGAAGTAAATCGGGGATCTCGGTCTAATACTATAGAAACAAGGACTTCATGTCTAGAATTAACTTCATTGATATAAAGTTTGGCTAACTGGTCAAGACTGAAGTTAATTTTTATAGGTAGAAAATGAGTCGACTTGGTAAGATGATCTACAATTACCCAAATGGCATTGTGACCTTGTCTGGGTGTTTGGAATGACCTACTACAAAATCCATAGTAATATGTTCCCATTTCCACTCAGGAATTTCTAAGGGCTGTAGTAATCCACTCGGTTTCTGATGTTCAGCTTTAACTCTTTGACACGTTAAACATTGACTTACCCACTCTGCTATTTTTCTTTTTTCATGTTAGACCACCAAAAGTGCCGGCTTAAATCTTTGTACATTTTTGTGTACTACCCTGGGATGCACGCGGCGAACTTAGAACTGTGGGCTTTCATTCAGTATTTCATCTTTTAATTCTTGTACTGAGGGTACCCAAATTCTACCTTCGTACCTCAGTACCCTATCCTTATCACTCTGAATTTTGTCATTCTTCTTATGAGTTATTTCAGTCTTACACTTTTGACACTCTGCATCAGTCTCCTGTAGTCCCTTGACTCTCTCCATCAAAGTTGAACCATTTTCCACAACGAATAACTTCTGGGTAGAATTAACTGGAACTCTTACCTCAATCTTAAGTTTATCAAACTCTTTTATCAGTACCTCGTTGTTGGTTATTATATTAAACTTTTCTTGGTTCTTCCTACTTAAAGCGTCTGCTACGACGTTGGCTTTCCCAGGGTGATATAAAATTTCACAGTCGAAATCCTTTATCAACTCTAGCCATCTCCTCTGCCTCATGTTTAATTCCTTCTGGTGAAAATATACTTCAGACTTTTGTGTTCCTGTGTATATCTCAAACTTCTCCCATACAAGTAATGCCTCCAGATTTTCAAGGCAAATACTATAGCGGCTAACTCAAGATCATGCGTAGGATACTTCTTCTCATAGTCTTTAAGTTGTCGCGATGCATATTGCAATTACCTTCCTATGTTGCATTAACACACAACCCAATCCCTTGTGTGATGCATCACTATAAAACGACAAGACCTCCTGTATTATCTAAGTAAAGATAACATTGGTGCCTATGCTCAATCACTTATTCAACTCTCGGAAGCTTACTTCACATTTATCTTGTTACGGCCAGACGTATTTTACCGTCTTTCGAGTTAAATTGGTTAGCGGGGTTGCTATTTTTGAAAAATCTTGTATAAAATGCCGATAGTACCCTGCTAAACCGAGAAAACTTCTTACTTCTGTGGGAGTGGTTGGTTGTTCCCAATTCACCATCGTCTTTATCTTTGCTGGATCCACCGCTTTTGCATTCCTGTCAATTACATAACCCAAGAACTGGACTCGTTCCAACTAGAACTCACACTTGGAAAACTTTGCATAAAGTTGTTCTTTTCGTAATATCTCCAGTTCGCTTCTTAAGTGTTCAGCATGCTCCTCCTTTGTTCTCGAGTATACTAAAATATCATCGATGAACACTACGAAAAATTTATCTAAGCATGGTTTAAACACTCGGTTCATCAAGTCCATGAATGCTACCGGTGCATTCGTTAATCCAAAAGACATCATAAGAAACTCATAATGTCCGTAGCGTGTCCTAAACGCTATCTTCGGCACATCTTCTTTTCTTACATTTAATTGATAATAACCTGATCGTAGGTCTATCTTCGAAAACTGTTCGGGCCCTTTCAACTGGTCAAACAGATCATCAATTCTTGGTAAAGGATATTTGTTCTTTATGGTTAATTTATTTAATTCTCTATAGTTAACACATAACCTTAAAGTTACATCCTTCTTCTTGACAAATAACACCGGTGCTCCCCAAGGTGAAACACTAGGTTGTATGTACTTCTTGTCTAGGAGTTCTTTGTAACTGCACAAGTAACTCCTTCAACTCCACTGGTGCCATCCTGTACGATGCCTTCGACACTGGTGTCGTACCAGGTGCAAGATCAATAACAAACTCGATCTCCCTATCCGGAGGAAGACCTGGTAAGTCATCAGGAAAACACATCTTGAAATTCTCTAACTACAGGTATTTAATCTAGCTTTGCTCCTTCCTTTCGAGTATCTACTATATATGCCAAATAACCTGTACAACCCTTCCTAAGCAATCTCTTCGCTTGTATTACTGTCAAACATCGAGATCGTTTAGGTGAGCAACCACCGTTGAACACTACCTTTAACTTCGACGTAGTCACTAGGTTTACACGCTTCCGATGGCAATCAATCATTGCATTATGATTAACCAACCAATCCATGCCTAAGATTATATCGAATTCCCCTAGTTGTATAGGAAAGTGGTCCACAAGAAACTTGTGTCCCTTAATCTCTACGTTACAATCTTTATATACAGTTTTAACGGGAATTATCTCTAGATTTACAATTTGTTACATTAAAAGGTATGTCTAAGTCCTTCGCATGGCATATTCAAGTTTTTTAGCAAAGCTATTAGACACGAATGAACAAGTAGCATCAGAGCCGATAACACACATATGCATTTAAAGTATCGATAGGGATGATACCTGTCACCACGTCTTGTGAAGCAACAACATCCCTCATCGTCATATTAAATGTTTTGGCGGTTGGACGACTCTGACCTCCAGCTCCTGCTACTGTTGGTTTGAAGATGTTGTTTGTGGTTTGATTTTCTCCCCCGGTTTGGTTCCTATTCTTTGGACAATTTCTAGATATGTGACCTGTTACGCCACAATTATAACACTTATAATTCTGATTTCCCTGATTGGTGTTATTAGTACTATTCTTGGGACAATCATTGGAATAATGTCCCTCCTGACCATAGCTGTAACAGGTAACCCACCTTCTTACGGCATACTCCCAGATGGTTCTTTCCACATGTGACACAAAGTTCCATCTTGTTATTCTGGTTTCTGTTAGTGGTATTGTTGTTATTGTTGTAATTATTCCCCTTCTCCCCAAAGTTAGTAGAAAAGGTGGTATCTCACTTCCTCATGTTATTATTAACACCCCCTCTACTAACTTCTCCCTTAAACTTTTCCCCTTCATTCTAATTTCTCCTATCTCTATGAAATTTGAGAAGATTTTCATTCTCAGTTTCGGCAATAATAGCCTTCTCAAGAATTTCTGAAAATGTCTTTAACTAGAAGATTGATATCCTACTCCTTATCTGAGGTTTCAACCCTTCCTCAAATCTCCTAGTTTTTCTTGTCTCGGAGTTTACTTGACGCAGGGTAAAACGAGACAATTCGTTAAAATTAGCTGTATACTGAGATACAGTCATTTCCCCTTATTTTAGTTCTAAAAATTTAACCTTCATTCGGTCTTGCATGGTTTGTGGAAAATAATTTTCAAAGAATAGTTCTTTGAATCCTACCCAAGGAATTACCCCTTCACTGGCCTTGGTTTTTATTGTTTCCCACCAGAAGTTTGCCTAACCTTTTAGGAAAAAGATAACAAAGATTGTCTTTTGTTCCTCACTTACGTTTGTTACAGTGAAGAACTTTTCCATTTCAGTTACCCAAGTTTGGGCTTCAACTGGATCCACAGTTCCCTTGAACTCAGGTGGCCCGAATGTTTTAAAGTCTTTAAATGCTGACCTATGTGGATTATTTGTGTTGGGCTAGTGTGATGGATGACCCTGTAAGGCTCCTAATAGTAAGTCTACTAGTTGTTGGGTGGGGTTTGGTTCATTAGTCTCATTTCTGGTCTGGTTTCTTCGTCCTGATGCCATGATTCTAAAAATAAAGAAATGACAAGTATAAATACAGGTATATACTACACATAGAATTAACAATTTGTACAAACACAATTTGTATCATGTAGAACGGTTACATATTCGACTAGTGGTTTATACTACCACTAGTTAGTACAGAGGATTCCCTATTTTACAACCCAAAATCTTTATAGTACAAACTATGAAAAATAAACTTAAGTACTAAACTAGACTAAACGATCACGTATCTCCTTATAAGCATCCTGGACCATATGACAGACCACTGATCTATCTATCATATAATCTACTTTCTCTCCCCTACGGGATACCTAAGCACCCGACGCTCTAAGCCTTGGAATGTATCCCGACATCCCTTGTCAGCTCGGTATAAATGCATATGTGCATCTTGCCTTTCCTTCTGAGCACTCTGGAGGAGTGTCCTAAGACGGCGAGTGTTATCCCTCTCACTCTCTAACAAAACTTCAGCTATATATATTCGAAAGTTGGCAGCCTCTAGTTCTTCGGTGGACTGTTGTACTAACCCTGTAACTATCTCCTCGTGTCTATCAACACTCATCATCTGACTCGCTCTAATCTCCTCATCAGGATCAAGATCTACTAGTTATCCATCTATAGGATGTTCAGCCTCCTCATCATCTAGTATCTCCTGGTCATGTATGAGTTCTTCCTCCTCTAGGTCCTCCTCATCTGGTGTCCCTAGTGCGGGATATACCTCTTCTGGATTTTCTTCTGACTCACTCTCTGACAGCCACCCTACCATGGGTTGATCTATAACTGGGAGTTCATTCCAATTTATCTTTGACATTCTACCAAAGAATTTTAGTTGTTTAGTATTATAGAGAAACAAATTTACACATAATATAAAGCTTTTAAGATTATTTTATGTATAATTCAGTATTTTACGGACTCAAAGACTATATCCTAAGGTATTTTCTAACTACCTTAGAGCTATAATCTATAGCTCTGATACCAACTTGTGACGCCACCAAATTCTCTACACTCCATGTAGCAGATATGGTGCTCACGTGAAACTATACAACTATAAATATTCGATAATATATGACTTCTATCTATCCAAGGTTCACAGTATCCCATAACAGATGATAATTCTTGCCAAAACGTTATCTGTGTTTGGATACCCTCACTTGGATGTATAGATTCATATCTCATGAATACCTCTTTCATATCGATATTACCTATCTATCTGACATGCACAGTATTAACGATAAGATTGTCTATAGAACTGAGGGGCGCATTCTGGTAAAGATGGCACCTTACCGGCGCTCATTAAGTGTAACCTCAGAGCTTATAGGACTTTCAATATCATTCAAATACCCTCATTTAGATGTATAGTTTGTATAGATAATGTATTTACTTAGTACAACTATGCTAAACAAAGTAAAGATCAGAGTATAACGCATTCGATATAATAAAGGATGATAATATATTTCATATCATTAAGTTCGGTTACATCGTTCTTAGTACTAAGTTATTACAACAAAGCCTTATAAAAGACTTGAGTTATTCAAAATAGTAATTAAAACTAATTAACATGTCTGTTTCCTTTGTCTGTCCCAGAAGTACCGGTATTATCATTTAAAACTACAAAAGAAGATATATGCAAGAATGAGATACAAATGCTCAGCAAGTTCATTTGAAAACGTAAACATAATGTGTTTGATTTGAAAGATGTCAATGATGTATAACTGAGGGTTCTGTATATGAACCATATATTTCAATTAGTTCTATCAGTCTTCAATGACTTAGAACCGCTTGATTTCGGATATCTGGTAGGGGATCAGCCTAACCAATATCTTAGGAGTATGCATATCATCCTACAATTTTGTGTCGATATATAATCAACATTTGTCACCACCTTATATCAAGGTGTTTCAGTCACCTTACATCAATGTGTTCCATTTCTCAGTATAAGATGTCGTACCAAAATAATTTGGTTTGACACAACATTTTATGCTCGAATAAACAATATATGAATAATGATTCATTTCTTAAGTTATGCTGAACAAGAAGCAATAACTTCACAATAATTGATAGTAAGATGTAATAAACTTGCTTAAATGTAACAAGGTTAGAAGACTTGCCTCGTATATCTTTTACAGTTAATATAAAGGTCTAAACGTTCGTCGTAAATCCTACAGGATTATAAGTTTATGTAGACAAATAAGCGTTTAACGATTAAATCTTTTAATTTTTATTTCGGGTATCATAACCAAGACTTCTTCTATAATATATGAAATAATTTTAGCATTATAACTGCTTACAGAATGAATATATTTCAACTATATTTAAAATAAATTGAGCATTATAACTGCTTCAAAAATGAATATTCGGTTACTATGGTTGAAATAAATCGGGCATTATAGCTGCTTATAAAATGAATATTCGGCTATTATATTTGAGAAAATTTCAGCATTATAACTGTTTATAAAATGAATATTCGGCTATTATATTTGAAATTTTTTTAGCATTATAACTGCTTATAAAATGAATATTTTTACTAAATAGTTGAAGAAATTCGGACATAGTAACTACTTATAAAAGTATATTTTCTAATATATAAGAGAAATAAATCAGACATTATAAATGCTTGTAAATAAGACTTCTATACTATATACTTAAAATAATTTGGGCATTATAACTGCTTGTAAATAGGACTTTTGTACTATATACTTAAAATAATTTGGGCATTATAACTGCTTATAAAAGTATATTTTTACTAAATATATATAAAGAAAAATGAAAATAATAACCACTAGAGTAATACCTCTTGTAGTTGCTAGCTTTACTTCCAATCGCGCAGTGCTTCGATGCTTATAAAGTAATTTTTATCTCACAATATCTCTCTGAATATAAATATATAGTGTTTTTGCTCTTGAACTGCTCTTGAAAAATAGTAAGGAATGAATGAAATGAGCTTGCTATTTATAGAAAAACTAAGTTTCACTAATTGCACATTAGGGGCTCGACTTATTACACTTTGCACCCTAGCATATTCTTAGAATATTCTTCTAAGCTCCTCAATGAAAATATCTTCCAAGCTCGATAATGCAGCTTGCAGTTGAACCTATCTTCTAAGCTTCTCAATGAAAATATCTCTAAGCTCGACAATGCAGCTTGCAATTGAACCTATCTTCTAAGCTCCTCAATGAAAATATCTTACAAGCTCGACAATATAGCTTGTTACTTTAAGCACGACAAATCACTTTGTCATTCTTAAGCACGACATAGCAACTTGTCAAAAATAATTTGTCGGAATGTTTCTTGGTGAAATCGTGGAAAGCACAACAAATCATTTTGTCAATGTAAGCACGACTAAGCAGGTTGACCAAAAAAATTTATTTGGCCTAATTCATCGTTTACACTATATAATCACAAAACACCTGCTTCGAAATATCATTTCAATCTTTATTAAGCACATATGTTACAAACTTCAAATCTCATTAGGGCTTAAGGTTTTAAACTTCTCGATACCTAATTTTATGTTATACGTTCTAATTCTAAACGTATACGATAATGCTTTCGAATCGTATTAGGTTTTCAAAGATTACCTGAACAGCCGTTTATCAGAATATATCATCACATAATTATAAGAAATTTCATTTAATAAACACATAATTTACATATACAAATCTTATTAGGGTTCGGAATATTACAGCAACTACAAGAGGTATAATCTAGTAGTTATAATTTTCATTTTTATCTATGTATTAGTAAAAATATACTTTTACAAGCAGTTATAATGTCCAATTTATATCTCTTATAAAGTTGAAAGTATACTTTTATAAGCAGTTACTATGTTCGATTTTTTTCAAGTATTTAGTAAGAATATTCATTTTATAAGCAGTTATAATGCTGAAATTATCTCAAATATAATAGCCGAATATTCATTTTATAAGCAGCTATAATGCTGAAATTATCTCAAATATAATAGCTGAATATTTATTTTATAAGCAGTTATAATGCCCGATTTATTTCAAACATAGTAAACGAATATTCATTTTGGAAACAGTTATAATACTCAATTTATTTAAATATAGTTGAAAAATATTCATTCTATAAGCAATTATAATGCTGAAATTATTTCATGTATAGTAGAAGGAGTATTATTGATAAGCGGTTATAATACCCGAAATAAAACTTAAAAAGATTTAAAATCGTTAAAATGCTTAATTAGCCTAGCATAATCAAAGGAAAGTAAAGCTTGCACTTCAAGAGGTCGTATGAAGAACGCGAACTAGTATAAACGATCGAAGCGATAAAATGCAAGCCTACTTAATTGTTGAAATGCACTCCGTGCAATAACGTGTCTTATTTATGAGGTTTATTGTTATGCAAGTATTGTTTCTTTTGCACCCCGTGCATTAACATGCTTGTTATCTTTTATGTGCAAAGTGATAGTGATTGTTGAATTTCAATTGAAAACCATGTTAGTATCTGAGTTGAACAACTCTCTTGTATGGGCATGAGTTTAAGATGTGTTAGGAAACCGATCTAACTCACTGAGGTAACATTTGTCGCAGTATAGATGTATCGTAGAAGCGATATACACTGTTGATACAATTGTAGCAGTGTTGATGTGACGCCCCCAAATCCGGGTCCCTTGAACCTTGGACTTGGTACATCACGATACTATCTTAATTCAGCCTTTACTCCATAAATAAATGAAATAACAGCCGAAAATGCGGAATTATTAAAACTTTTTATATCTTTCTTTCTATTCCCTGAATCGCAACTTTTACGATTATATATCGAAGTAGATATGAGCATATACAACTCAATTCTACATTCGAATTCTTTATTATATAGTATTATCACTTTATTGATCATCACTATTTAATACTAATGGATTTGAAACAAACATTCTTTTGTATATTGAAAATTTCAAATTGTCAATTACATCGTATATCGAACAGCATTCTCATGAAAACAGTATTCCTTTATGCAGCTTCTAGACATTATCATCTTGAAAGCTAAACTCTGGCATTGCATCCTGAATCTGCAAAAATTGTGTTTTTGCAAGGTTGAGCTCGACAGCTCAGCAAGTCTAACAATTTATCATGCTTCACATAGCACAGGGTTTCATATTCAAATCATATATGCATCATAATTCTAAACAAAGCATCAATCTATGCTTCATACATTATACCTCTAATACCTTCAAACTTATCATCATTCACATATCTCATACATTAAAATAAATTGAGTTCCATAACTCAAATCACCTTAGTCATAGATTGACTTTAATCATTCATGGAGCAACATAATACCAATCATGAATATTCACATAATTATAAACATATTATCATGCTAAAAATTACTTATAACAAATATAAGTTCACAGAAATAAACTGAGAAACTTCCCTATTTCATTGATTACAAAACCAAATAGATTACGTCTTATAGTTATCTGTACTTCACGTAAACTTATACCAATTTAATTCAAGTGTAGAGACACACATCAGTCACATATACACAATAGAATCAATTAGGTTACGTTGATTCTATCTCGATCTTTAGAACTTTGGTTGTGTTACACGTCCAGGTCACATTTCATTCCTACAGTTTGTTTTCAAAACTTCTCGTTCGTCATTCATCGTTTTCATTTGAAAACATTCCATTTCGTTATAAAACGTTTGCTATACATAGCCAAATCAGGTTTGGTCAGACTATATACATATATCAGCATGCATTGGGACTTAAGGGATCACATTACACACGCTCCAAAGCTCAGGTTGCAACAAAACATTAATTTCAATTCTGTAGTGCAGCGCGACCGCGCTGCATTTTGGCCTGTGAGTGGCGCAGTCACGCCACTCCTGATATGGTTCAGAACTAAACTGCTTCAGCTATGTCCAATCCCATCACATAAGGCACTTTCTATACATTACATAACACACTTAATTAGGACTTTAAGAACTTCAAATTAGTCTTAAGTTATATTTTTCATTTCTTCAAATTTTATTAAATTTTCATTCGCAAATTCATTTCAAACCTCGCTTTGATAACTCATTTTATGCATGGACACCTAGAACATCGTATCAAGCATGTTATTATGCTTATAAGACCCTAACCCACATGCTCAAACATTTAAAAATCACAAAAATTCAGTTATCATTTATGCAGACCAGCGCGACCGCGCTGGTATTTGGCTTGGAAGTGGCGCGGTCGCGCCACTTCTGTTTCAGCCCAGAAATGACTCTGTTCTTGTCGAATCCATCCAATTCAATCCAAAATAATTTCTAGATGCATTCTTAGGAACTTAAATCACTAGAAACAAAGTTTCCAACTCAATTAACACAATTTAAGCCGAACCCAAGCCTTAAATCGAAATTTCTAAGTTTTTGAAAAACTTTTACTGTAAATCCAAATTTCTTCAATTCATTACGAAAACTCCCGAATTTTAATTCAATCCAGTTATAAACTCATCGAAATCACATATATAATCATATCACTGAATCAATTAAACTTAATTACCTTCAATTTGAAAATTCTTAATTCACAGTGAACGAAGCTTTTCAAGTTTTTTGCTCAGAAAACGGAAGAAACCCAACTGAAAGAATTGAGTTGCGTCTTTATAAACCTCCAATTATTACTTAGCACGAATATTACTTGGGCTTCACCCAATTTTCTTGCTGCACTTTGTTACAATACTTGTTCTATCTGAGTTTTTCTTTAACTTCCGTTTGCTATCACAACTTCCTTTATGAAATTCCAAACCTTAATTATTATGGAAATCGAAAATCCTAAGATGGACCAAAGGAACTGAAATTTGAAGTTTGAAGATGTGTTTTATAGATAATTCATCCTTACTCAGCATTCAAGATCCTTGCTCATTACGAATGGTAGCTCTGCTGAGTTTGATTACTATGTTTATTTGTTAACGTGTCAGCTCATGCTACTATACTGACTCATCTTGTTTTAACTTGAAGGTTACTCTTTGGTGTTTATGTTATCAGTACTATCATAACATACATACAAATAATATACATATTACTAACATACCACATATATATAATACATAAACTTATATTAATTAACCCTCCGTACATATCGCAAAATAAATAATTATGCCATAAATATGACACCCACATTTCTTTTTCATAAAATAGGGGTCATTAAATATATTTAATACCATCAATCTATTATATTAAAATAATTTAATAATATATATTATTTTAATAACCATAATCTTACTCATCTCATTTTTTCTTAATAAATTGATTTTACAATTTATTTACGTAAATAATAAATATATAATAATAATATATTTACTATTCACAAAAATCACATAATGCATAGCACATATAACACATAACACATATATATTATATTTTTTCAAATATATAATATATGTCACAAAATAAATATTATACATTAAATAAAAATTATTTATTTACTTAATGCATACAGTTCATCATATTAAAATAATTTAACTTCCTAAATTATTTTAATACACACAATTTAATGTATACTTAAATTTAATATACACAAATTAATTACTCAACTTCTTCGTCCCAAAAATAGAAATTATATATTAATTATCATAATTACTATATATTCCCTCTCTTTATAAATAAATAACTTAAATTCATAAATTATTTAAATACAACTAATTAATGTATACAATAAATTAGTATACATAAATCATTTCTTATTCCCCTTTCGTCTCACAAATTGTTTCAAACAATTTCCATACATGAAATAAATATATACCTACAAATATATATTTATCATATCTACTTATCATATCATAGCATGATCACGTCATCACATAACCACATAAATATATATCACATATATATTTATTACTCGTTCAAACTTATTCCGTCTCATAATAAGAATTATATAAAATTCTTATTTAAACCTTTTCTGAAAATCTGGGTCATTACAGTTGATGAGACGGGGAACTAATTCATTAGTTCGTGGGTGGGGAACCCCTCAGTTCACTATATTGATAATCGTTAAAATCTTGTATCAGCTTATTCTGTATATATATCTTGAAAAGATGATTCTCTTCTCATATATATCTGTTAGACTTGTTGGGCATTCTTATGCTCATTCTTATAATTATCTTAAAACAAATTATAGCCAAGGAAGAATTACCACACGATTATGGCGGTACAAAGAAAGTTGAAGATGTAGAAGTCATTTTAACTATGTTAGATTAATATTATTGGCAATGTCTAGAAAGTTCTGACGAGGAAAGGGGTTATGTCATCTAATTGCGCGCCGTTTTAACGGAAAGCCCCCTCTTTCCTGAGAACTGCCTGGTTGCTAATACTACAAGTCTCGGATAGATAAATGGAGATTTGTTTTTAAGTCTTTTAGGACTTATTTGTAATAAGAACAGGTAACCTTGGAATGATGTAACGCGAAAAAATAATATTATAATATTATCACTTTTCCGCATTATATTCTGATTATTAGAAGTTAAAATTTCTATAGTAGTATGTAAAGGTTGTACAAGTCAGCACGAAGTCCGACCAAGCAAGCAGGTGAATTTTGGGACGTGCAGTGTTTGTCGATTTAGCAATCAATAAATACGTGCAAGTGTACACGATCAACAAGTAATAAAGTGATAAGAGAGTGTCGAACCCACAGAGAATTATTTAATAATAATTACCAAATACTAACTCATAATCAAATTAATTTTATTTAAACAATTCGATAAAAGATTTTGAATTTTGAAAATAAAGTACTAAACTAACTAATTACTAACTACCAATAATTAAATTCAGATAAAAAGGCTTAAGATTACAATTTTCCTTAATGTTTCACTTGAATTAATACACTTCCTGTTAAGTTATATTAATTATTCCGGATTGTTAGTCAAGAACTCATCAATATTTATAACCATCTCTCGATGTATCATAAACGAATCAACTTAAATCCACAAAAGATAGAATTAAGATGAACACCCTAGTTAACTAATTCACTATATCTCTATGTGAATTACAATTAAAAAGGATTTAAAGCACAAGTTCTCTTTCATATTACATGCGGCGTATAGGTATATCTCTATCCTAAACACAAATTATGAATTCTATCATATGCAGAAAACACAATCACATGCTACTATGATTAGGTCTAAATCTATAATCCCTCTCTCGAGTTCATATAGATTACCACGGTAATTGTTGATCAGGCAATTAAGCAATTAATCACAAATCATAATAGACAATCCAATAATAATCAACAATAATTAACAAGGAAACATATCAATAAAAACTACGCAATAAGTTCCATTGTAATCTTAAAAAGAAATTAGTTCATGATTGAATTAAAATCCATAATCCATAATTGATAAAGCATTCAAGAATACAAAATAAAAGATTAGAGAAGAGAATAGAATCTGTAATTACAATCTTTGAGTCTCTCCTTCAGCTCTTGTGATGAATCCTTCTTGTTTGCTCAATTGCTTCAAGCCTCCCTCTCTTTCTCCCAAACTAGGGTTAGAAAAAAGTAGCAAAATCTCTCCTATTTTATGCCTCACATCATATATTTATAGGTTCTAGTTAAAGTCCTAAACCAATTAGAAGTTACAATCCTTGTTCCATTCAATGAGGGTCAAAAATAAGCTTTTTAAAAACCCGACCGAGCGCGGCCGCGCCCATATTTGGCATAGGAAGCAGCGCGGCCGCGGCCAAGTGCCAGAAATCATATTTTTCACTCTGCAGATCAGCGCGCCCGCTCCCAAAATACACTTGGAACCGGCGCGGCCGCGCCCGACAAAATTCTGCTCGGACGTCTGTTGGTAAATTGGTCATAACGTTTGATCTAGGAGGAGTTACGGGGCCTGCTACCTATAAAATGGAAGATATCGACGATATCTACAACGTTTCTTCTTTGAGCATTGAGAGATTCGGGCTGGAGAATGGATGAAATTGAGCTTGAAGTGACTGCTATGTAAATGACAACTCCAAACCTTGATCTCTGTTGATAAAAATGTCATAACTCTCGCATCCGAACTCCGATTGGGGTGATTAAAGATGTTTCGGAAAACTAAGAAGTAAATCTACAATAAAATCCAAGTTCCAAACCAAGAGCATGCATCCATTTTAATGTTAAAAGCCCTGCAATCTTCCCTTCTCGCATTTGCTCGCATGTTGTACTCCAAAAGATGTTCGAATTGCGTTTCCTTGCTTCTTTCTACAAAATAACATAAAAACACTATAAATATCTAATACTAACTTAAAATACTTAAGAACTCACAAATTATCAAGTCAAACGTACTCAATTCGTAGGTATAAAACCCACTCATCAAATACCCCCAAACTTAAATCTTTGCTTGTCCTCAAGCAAACACTAAGAACAACAACTATAACAACTAATTTTAAATAACAACGCACACGACTCGAGCAATGACTTAATACAAATTTTCATAATAGCCTCAAAGATTTCTTCTAATGTTAACTCAAGAAAAAATTCTGAAAACATGCAAAGCCTAAAATTTCAACCTAATTATCAGTTCCACAACTACTCATGATTCTTTAAGTGCGCGTGTGTGCATCTAAATGTTCAACTAGCCATGACTCATACTAGATCATATAATCAAATACTCATAAAAGATTTTCAAATCAACTCTAAAAACCTGTTTTCACATCAATCTTCGCTAATAAAGGCAAAACATAAAATTTAGATGATCAAAAGGATATTTCATTCATTTAAGCACACTTGAACCCTTCCCAAGTATTTTAAAACACAATTTTTCTTTCTTTTTTTTTTCTTTTTAGTGAGTGTGTTTTACGCTCCATCTCACTTCTCATTGAACGAGTGCGTTTTACGCTCCATCTCGTTTTCTCTCGCACGAGTGCGTTTTACGCTCCCTCTCGTTTTCTCTCGCACGAGTGCGTTTTACGCTCCTTCTCAACCCACCACATGATTCATCATTCTAACTCAGGAAGGTTTCATAATTTTCAAAAATCTTAATAACCCATAATTTCCCCCAAACTTATGTTAATGCCTAAATTTCTCTTTGAATGATGCTCAAATAAGATTTTAAAGTTTCAATGATATCTTTCACAAGTATTCAACCAAATTTTTTTTCCTTAAGACACAACTAGCTAAACAGATGGATATGTGGTTTGAAGTTCAAAAAGATCACAAATAGTGTAAACCCAACTCATAAGTCAAAATATAACTAAGCATGATTCTCAACTTCACAAGAGTTAAAAAGAAATTAAAAAAAATTAATCCATTTTTTTCTTATCATTGGCCATAATCAAATTCAAATCAAACCATTTTTCACCCATCCTAAAAACATACTAACTAACATGCAACCTTAATAAACTAAAATAAATAACACAAAACAAGACCACACCCCCAAACTTAAACCAGACATTGTCCTCAATGGCTAAAATAGGAAAAAGTAAAGCAAAGGACTTCCCTGAAAATATAGCAATCTTCCTCCATGTCCGCTAAGTCTGAAGAATAGGCTAGGCACATCGGAATGAATAAGGCATTGCACTTGAATTGGACTCGAATAACCTGTAAACACATTAGAAGCAAATTTATTAAATACTATGAAACCTAATAAAATAACTAAAACTAAAAACTAAAAATTAAACTTGGGTTGCCTCCCAAGTAGCGCTTGTTTTAAAGTCGTCAGCCCGACTTCACCATTTACTATCCAATTCCCCTTCGAAAATTGAGGAACCCTCCATCCATTAGTAGCAATGTAACTTTTGAAGGTTTTGCTGCAGTAGGGGCCATTTTTTCAAAGTCGCCTAGTTTGATTTTTGTAGATAGGTTCCTAATTACGACTGTCAAATAGTTAGGTGCTTCCTCCGTTGTGTTCGTGATTAGATTGGGGCATTGAATCTTGTCAAACACCACGGGCTCTTCTTCTATCTTCTCTTTCTCATCCCAACATGGTTGTAATGTAGTCCTAGTTCTAATGTCATAAAGAGCTTTACCAAGGACATGACTACCAAGTGGACACGGTTTTGCAAAAATGACTGGATTCTTGAACTTCAGTGGAGAAGGCTCTTGGGGCACTAACAGAATCGGCTCATCAGCGTTGGAACTCAAGGTTAGATCTTCTTCGGCTTTATTTTCCTGGTCCCCACTCATCTCCCATCTTTCGATATCTTGTGGCTCATCCAGTTGCAGATTTGGTTCGGGCTCACCATCAGCTTCAGATTCCATGTCATAAAGCCAAGTGTTTTGAGGACAGTTGTTCAAGGCTTTGAACATTTGATCTATCTGATTTTGAATATTTTGAATTGACATCTCTTGATTAATCCTCCTCTCCTCATTTGATGCTACGAACTTGGACCACAATTCCTCCAATCTTGAATTATCTGTTTCAGTTTCAGAATCCATGTATTGAGGACCATTAGTTGAGGCATTGATGAGTTGTTTCATCTGATTATTAAGGTATTGAGTTGATACTTCCTGACTCCTCATCATCTTCTTATGGTTTGCTATGATCCTAGACATGAGTTCCACCAAACTTGAATTTTCTTCCTGTGGCAATGGAGGTGGACATGAGAATTCTGGTGCATATGTTGGACTTGGAGCGTAGATTTGATCTTGTTGATTATATCTCCATGAAGAATCCGGGTGATACCCCCAACCTTGATATTTGTTAGGATATGCATACTGGTTGAGATAGTTACCACCATACTGTACCGGTCCAAAATTGATGGCGCATTGATGACTCGGATGATTGTTAGCACAATAATCGCAAATAACTATTATCCTTCGAATACGTTGGGCTGTAAGAACATCCAACCTCTTCGAAAGTGTTTCAATTTGTGCTGACAATGCAGAAAGTGCATTGAGTCCATCAACCCCTGTTTCCCTTGGTTGAGTCATTCTCGTATATGACCATTGATAAGCAAAGTCATCCATGGTACCTGAAAAGAGAGAAATATAGGAAGAGAATTAAAATAAAAACAATTAATCACAAATTGAAGCTGATGATGGCAAAAATTATTAAACTAATTCCCTGGCAACGACGCCAAAAACTTATTTTTGCCGATTTAGCAATCAATAAATACGTGCAAGTGTACACGATCAACAAGTAATAAAGTGATAAGAGAGTGTCGAACCCACAGAGAATTATTTAATAATAATTACCAAATACTAACTCATAATCAAATTAATTTTATTTAAACAATTCGATAAAAGATTTTGAATTTTGAAAATAAAGTACTAAACTAACTAATTACTAACTACCAAGAATTAAATTCAGATAAAAAGGCTTAAGATTACAATTTTCCTTAATGTTTCACTTGAATTAATACACTTCCTGTTAAGTTGTATTAATTATTCCGGATTGTTAGTCAAGAACTCATCAATATTTATAACCATCTCTCGATGTATCATAAACGAATCAACTTAAATCCACAAAAGATAGAATTAAGATGAACACCCTAGTTAACTAATTCACTATATCTCTAAGTGAATTACAATTAAAAAGGATTTAAAGCATATGTTCTCTTTCATATTACATGCGGCATATAGGTATATCTCTATCCTAAACACAAATTATGAATTCCATCATATGCAGAAAATACAATCACATGCTACTATAATTAGGTCTAAATCTATAATCCCTCTCTCGAGTTCATATAGATTACCACAGTAATTGTTGATTAGGCAATTAAGCAATTAATCACAAATCATAATAGACAGTCCAATAATAATCAACAATAATTAACAAGGAAGCATATCAATAAAAACTACGCAATAAGTTCCATTGTAATCTTAAAAAGAAATTAGTTCATGATTGAATTAAAATCCATAATCCACAATTGATAAAGCATTCAAGAATACAAAATAAAAGATTAGAGAAGAGAATAAAATCTATAATTGCAATCTTTGAGTCTCTCCTTCAGCTCTTGTGATGAATCCTTCTTGTTTGCTCAAATGCTTCAAGCCTCCCTCTCTTTCTCTCAAACTAGGGTTAGCAAAAAGTAGCAAAATCTCTCCTATTCTATGTCTCACATCATGTATTTATAGGTTATAGTTAAAGTCCTAAACCAATTAGAAGTTACAATCCTTGTTTCATTCAATGAGGGTCAAAAATAAGCTTTTTAAAAACCCGACCCAGCGCGGTCGCACCCATATTTGGCCTAGGAAGCAGCGCGACCGCGCCCAAGTGCCAAAAATCATGTTTTTCACTCTGCAGACCAGCGCGGTCGTGCCCAAAATACACTTGGAACCGGCGCGGCCGTGCCCGATAAAATTCTGCTCGTACGTCTGTTGGTAAATTGGTCATAACTTTTGATCCAGGAGGAGTTACGGGGACTGTTACCTATCAAATCGAAGATATCGACTAGACTACAACTTTCCTTCTTTGAGCATTGAGAGATTCGGGTTGGCGAATGGTTGAAATTGAGCTTAAAGTGACTGCTATGTAAATGACAACTCCAAACCTTGATCTCTGTTGATAAAAATGTCATAACTCTCGCATCCGAACTCTGATTGGGGTGATTAAAGATGTTCCAGAAAGCTAAGAAGTAAATCTACAATAAAATCCAAGTTCCAAACCAGGAGCATGCATCCATTTTAATGTTAAAAGCCCTGCAATCTTCCCTTCTCGCATTTGCTCGCATGTTGTACTCCAAAAGATGTTCGAATTGCGTTTCCTTGCTTCTTCCTATAAAATAATATAAAAACACTATAAATATCTAATACTAACTTAAAATACTTAAGAACTCACAAATTATCAAGCCAAACGTACTCAATTCGTAGGTATAAAATCCACTCATCATGCAGCAGCCAGGGCGCGGACGTGCGGCAGCCAGGCGAGCTGGCGTGTGGCAGCCAGAGCGTGGGCGGGGGCGCCAATGCTGTCTTGAGTGCGATCTGACAGGTTTTCAATGCGATCTAAGTTGCATTTTGTCCGAGCTTGGCTAAGGTTTCTTGATGGAGGCTATTTATATTCTCTTCAGAGCTTCATATCATCTATCTAGAGGAGGGAGGCTACATATTACATCACAAAAACGTGCCAAGGGATGGAAATCAGAGCAAAATCAAGCCAAAGGCCAATGAGCTAAGTTGTCAAGGACTGCAAAATGAAGAAGGAGAGCTAATCAACATCCACCCAATGAACAACATCTAAATATCTTCAAAAGTGGTTATATCTCTAGTATTTCCTTTCTATTTTGTAATCCGAATTTGATTATGTATAAATTGAAATTAATGTTTGTTGTAGCTATCATGAACTAATCTTCTATTCTAAGATTTCAATGAAACCCAACATCTAGTTTGAATTGAATTCTATCTCTTTGGTATTAGTTAATTATTTGTGAATTGATTGTCATAACCTTTGCTTCTTAGATTAATTGTTTGGCCAATAATTACCTTGGGAATCTATATGAACTTGACAAATGGATTATAGGTTGAGACCTAGTTATGATAACATGCGAAAGTTAAAGATTGTTGTGGGTAATTAATAAGATTTTAGTGACATGTGTCTTATTCCTTATCCTCAAGAATAGGTAACTTGATAGTAGTTAGGATAGACATATACCTAATTACCGTATGCAACCTATGGAGAATCTATTCTTAATGATTTTCTATGTGAAAGTTGGTAATTGAAAGGGTGGTTAATGAGATTTAGTGACACGTGTCTTGTTAGTTGTTCTTGAAATTGGTCTCTTGATAGTGTGTAGGATAGACATATACCTATGCGCCGCATTAAGAAGATTCGTAATTGACCATCGACAGAGGCTCTTATGAAATTGTGATTTCTCGGTTGTCAATTCTTGTGATTTAATTAATTAAAAGAGAGAGTTAGGAGATTCAAATGAAGTGTTGGGGGAAATTGTAATCTTATATCTTTCTATCTTGATATTTTACCGTGGTTATTCATTATTTATCATTTTAATTAGTGGAAACAACAAAAACTCAAATCTTCATTGTTTAAATAAGATCGACTTGATATACGATTAGTACTTGGTATTTATTCGTCATAATTCCCTGTGGGTTGGACTCATATCTTATCATTATATTACTTGTGGATCGTGTATACTTGCACGTGAGTGTTTATCGATTGCTAAATCGGCCAACAAGTTTTTGGCGTCGTTGTCGGGGAATTGTTTTCTAATAATTTTACCAATATTAATTACAATTGGTCTTAATTTAGACTTGTATATAATTTTCTTTTTGTTTTTGTAGGTATTCTTGATTTGTATGCCACACTCACAAGGTCTAGAATTAATTCCTTACGATCCCAAGATCGAGAGAAATATTCGAAGACTGCGAAGGGACAAAGTTCGAGGTATACCTAATCAAAATACCATGGCTAAAGAGAAGCCGAAATCTTTGAGGGAATATGATATGCCTATTGTTAAGGATTTTCAGTCGAGCATTTCTAGGCCAGCTATTAAGGCCACTAGCTTTGAAATAAAGCCGGGCACTATTCAGATGGTCTAAAATTATGTTCAGTTTGGTGGGTTACCTAATGACGACCCAAATGATCATTTGATGAATTTTCTGGAAATCTGTGACATATTCAAGTACAGTGGAGTTAGCGATGATGCTATCAGGCTCCGATTATTTCCTTTCACACTTCGTGATAAGGCAAAGAGTTGGTTACATTCACTTCCATAGGGCTCTATTACTACATGGACAGATTTAGTCCAGAAAGTTTTGGCAAAATTCTTTCCGCCAGCTAAAACTGCAAGATTGAGAAATGATATCACTTCTTTTACTCAACATGATTATGAGTCTTTGTATGAAGCCTGGGAACGATTTAAAGATCTACTCAGAAGATGTCCACATCATAGCATTCCTTAATGGTTGCAAGTTCAGACCTTCTATAATGGGTTGTTCAATTCTACCCGAACAAGTATTGATGCAGCTGTAGGTGGTGCTCTAATGGGAAAGAATTTTGACGATGCTTATGAGTTATTGGAAACCATGACTGCTAACAATTATCAACGGCCTTCTAAAAGGAGAATACAACAAAAGGTGGTAGGAAAATTGGAACTTGATTCAGTCACTGCATTAGCCGTGCAGATTGTCGCGCTTACAAAGAAGTTTGAGACGCTAGAGGCTCAATCTGTGCAAAGTGTCTCTGTAACATGTGATTTATGCGCTGAGAATCATCCTAGTGATCAATATACAATCAGTGCAGAATCAGTACAGTTTGTTGGAAATTACAGTCGATAGCAAAACAATTCTAATTCTAATTATTATAATCCTAGGTGGAGGAATCACCCAAACTTCTCGTGGAGTAACAACAACAATACCCAGAATCAATATTCTGCTCCAAGACAACAATATCCTCCAGGATTCCAGAATCAAAATCAACCACACCACCAAGTCCCAAATCTACCCCCTCCTCAACAAGAGAATAAGCCTAGTATTGAAGAATTATTGACTAGATCAGTTACACAACATGGTATGTCAATTCGAAACCTAGAGCTTCAGATGGGGCAAATAGCTAGTGCACTTAATATCCGCCCTCAAGGTGCCTTACCCAGTGATACTAAAGTTAACCCAAATAAAGAAGGTAAATAGTATTGCAAGGCAGTGACATTGCGAAGTGGTAAGGAATTGTCTGATGTTGTTGAAGAACCTCCATTGAAAATAGTTGATGAGGAGGAAAATGCAGAGAAAGAGGAAGGAAAGAAGAAGGAGTAAGAAAAGAAGGAAAGTGAGCCAGTTTCTAAATCAGAGGGAAGTAAACAAGGTCCTATTTATCCACCATGCACGTTTCCACAACGCCAACAGAAACTAAAGTTGGACAAGCAATTCTCTAAATTCTTGGAAGTCTTCAAAAAATTGCACATAAACATTCCATTCGATGAGGCATTGGAGCAAATGCCTAGTTATGTAAAGTTCATAAAGGACATTTTGTCAAGAGAGAGAAGGCTTGAAGATTTCGAAACGGTTGCATTGACCGAAGAATGTTGTGTTGTTTTACAAAGGAAGTTACCACCAAAATTGAAAAATTTAGGGAGTTTCCCAATTCCTTGCACAATCGGTAACCAGTTCTTCGGCAAGGCTTTGTGTGATTTGGGGGGTAGCATCAATCTAATGCCACTCTCAATTTATCAACAGTTGGAATTAAGTGAGGCGAAACCTACTTGTCGACGCCGGGTTTTTTTTCGTCTCTCTGGTCTCTTTCCCTTTTCCTATTTTTAGCCTTTTAGGTGATTTTGGGAAAAAGGTCGGCATTGATGTCGACGGGGTTTTGAAAGATCACTTTTTATGATGAGCCAATTAACCAGAGTCGCCAGTTGGTATATTTGAAATGGATGTACCAACTCATCCGAGTTTTCGCCTTTTTTTTATAAATCGCTGGCTCATATGTGACTCCGAATTAATTAGTCTGCGAATCGAGATTCATAGAGTTCGGGGGCTTGCTTAAGTGAGGGGAAGGTGTTAGGCACCCCTCGACTTCCGCGAAACACGGTTACCGCAATCTTGATGCTTTCCTATCCTTTAATTCATGAAACGTGTGTGCGTGTGCGCGTGTGTGTGTGTGTGCCTACATGAATGTTTGTGGTGAGTTTGTATGACAGAATCATTTGGATTTTTTAGGGAAAATCGTGCTTTGATTTGAGAATGCTTCGGAATGTCTTTCGATTTATACGAGAAAGCTTGATGCTTTATAAGAAAGGTTTGATTTTAATTTGTCAAAACAATGAGGCTTTCATTAGGTGTCGTTTTGGTGAAACAAGAGTTTTAAACCTTCGTCAAAATAGGAATCGAGATCTATACGTTGCTTTCGTAACTCAAACGATGGGCAACTTCTAGAATCTCTTTAGCCCTATGCACAAAGAATTTAATAAAACGTTACATATTTATAAAATCATTTTACGTGATATTTTGGGAAACGATTTTTCTTTAGCTTTCTCGTTAAATGGGAATCGACATTCGTTGGCACTTTCAATTTCTTATCTTCGTGAAGCTATTAACCTAATTTGATTGATTTTATGAAAATCTTCATGGTTTAATCTTTGAAATCATTTTTTGTGTCACAAGATTTAATCAAGCATGAACATGCGTCGGGGCTATTCATGGGCATGTAAAACCATCAAAATATCCCCGAACGCCAACAATCGCATATTCCACTAGTACGGGGCCTTAAACCCGATCCTCGCCTTAGCGTCGTTTTAAGGCCCAATGGTTACATGTTACAAAACGAGCATCTTGAATCTATCACATACATCAAAACGTCCATCATCGGATTTGGACCACGGGGTCGCATTCCCTAGGCTCACACGAGATTAATACATGCCTACAAAATGAATCCTACATAACTAACCAACCCGGATTTATCTAATATACCATGATTATCCGGAAATGACAATCTAAATAAATTACACCCAATAAATCACCCTAAAACAAGCTAGAAATTTCATCACTTGGATATCCTCGGGTTATTAGGAAGAATTTTATTCCGATGGAACCTTCACTAATAATCCCTAATCCATGATTGTTCAACAATATACATGAAAACTACATCCCATCTAAGCAAATAAGATGATATGAATTGTTATAACCAAAGGGAATTTTTACCTTACAAAATGATCTCAAAAGGATGAAGTCTTGGTATTTGAATAGTATGAGAAATATATTTGATACAATCAAAATTAAAGGAGTAAAAATTTCTCTCTTTTTCCTCTCTTTTCTTCCTATTTTTGTTGCAAAATCTACTATTTTTCTCTCAAATTCCGTGCTGCTGTTGTGTTGAATCCTTCTTCTTCCAAATTTCTTCCAACCTTCTGTATGCTGTCCGAGGCTGAGCTTAAATAGGCTGGCCAGCTGGCTCGCCACTCAGCCCGGTTTTCGGGATCTGACTTTCCAGAAAGGCGCACTCATTTGGCCGCAGATCTATCCGCGGCTGGCGGGCTTGACTTTCTCGATTTTCGTGCCACGCCTCGATTTTCGTGCCGTAATGTTGGTTTTCGCTGACAGGCTCGTTTTCTGCAGTCCGGGAATTTCCGGGAGACGTGCCACCTCATCCGGGAATGCCTGCCTCGGACGGCCTTATTGTCACGTAAGCTTGGGTTGCCCAAAACATTGCGGTGGTGTCGGGCGCTCGCCCTTGTGCCCGCTCCTTCGCTCCCGCAGGCCGGTTCAATTGACGATTTCGCCCTCCTGTCACGGTTAGTACCAGGAATGCAAAATTTGGGTGTCTACAGCTGCCCCTCTTTATCATGTTTATGCAATGTTTAAATGAAATGAACATGATAAAGAAATAGACACTTGATGCATGAATGACAGTCGACTAAGGATGACAATACATACATGATGCAACATATGTAGCTTACAATGCAACACACGATATAATGCACGCAAAAACATCCGCAAGAGTGTCGGTGTTTCAATCCCCTGACCGTGTTTGTTAGCCGCTGGGTTCACTCTATCGTCTCGTTCGGGGCCGGGTATCGTCGCCGGTCACCCATCTCGTAACCCCCGGTTATCGTCGCCGGTTGGTTATCTTGTCGGAGCCGGTTATCGTCGCCGGACATCCATCTCATGATCGCCGGTTATCGTCGCCGGTCGATCGTCTCGTCGGGGCCGGGTATCGTCGCCGGTCACCCATCGCGTAACCCCCCGTTATCGTCGCCGGTTGGTTATCTTGTCGGAGCCGGTTATCGTCGCCGGACATCCATCTCATGATCGCCGGTTATCGTCGTCGGTCGATCGTTTCGTCGGGGCCGGGTATCGTCGCCGGTCACCCATCGCGTAACCCCCGGTTATCGTCGCCGGTTGGTTATCTTGTCGGAGCCGGTTATCGTCGCCGGACATCCATCTCATGATCGCCGGTTATCGTCGCCGGTCGATCGTTTCGTCGGGGCCGGGTATCGTCGCCGGTCACCCATCGCGTAACCCCCGGTTATCGTCGCCGGTTGGTTATCTTGTCGGAGCCGGTTATCGTCGCCGGTCGATCGTTTCGTCGGGGCCGGGTATCGTCGCCGGTCACCCATCGCGTAACCCCCGGTTATCGTCGCCGGTTGGTTATCTTGTCGGAGCCGGTTTTCGTCGCCGGACATCCATCTCGTGATCGCCGGTTATCGTCGCCGGTCGATCGTCTCGTCGGGGCCGGGTATCGTCGCCGGTCACCCATCGCGTAACCCCCCGTTATCGTCGCCGGTTGGTTATCTTGTCGGAGCCGGTTTTCGTCGCCGGACATCCATCTCGTGATCGCCGGTTATCGTCGCCGGTCGATCGTCTCGTCGGGGCCGGGTATCGTCGCCGGTCACCCATCGCGTAACCCCCGGTTATCGTCGCCGGCTGGTTATCTTGTCGGAGCCGGTTATCGTCGCCGGACATCCATCTCATGATCGCCGGTTATCGTCGCCGGTCGATCGTCTCGTCGGGGCCGGGTATCGTCGCCGGTCACCCATTTTGTCACTTAACACGTCAAATGGCTGCAAGGGAGCAAGGTGGGACCCACCAGGGCCAGCCGCAGATGGATCTGCGGCCAGCCGCAGATGGATCTGCGGCCAGCCGCAGATACATCTGCGGCCAAGATCGGGCCTTATAACCAACGCGCCTCCTCCAGATCTGTCACTTTCAACTTGCAATCCTCAGAGATTCTCTCGATTTTTCTTGTTCGTAAGGGCTTTTTGTCGATTTTTTTCAATTTTCCTGCAAAAACTGCTCCGGTAGGGTCGATCTACGCGCTACAGGTAACACTTTGACCTGTCACTTTTCAATTTCGTCAATGTTTTGCTATACATTTGACTATTTGCATGTTTAGACATAAAATGTATGCTTCACAATGTTCATGCAATCTACCATCATATATACATGCTATGTATCAACTGTGTGAGTCCTATTTTATGTTCATGAGGCGGTCCCACATATTGTTATTCCTTTTCTGCAAGAGAAACATGCATTACATGATGTAATTACACATATGAATGCAATTTAAATCTGTTTGAGGCTTTGATTGATGGAAAACACGTTTGGGCTTATGCCTGGGATGTCCATTTTACAAACGGAACTCTGCCGATTTTTTTTTTTTTTTTTTTTTTTTTTTTTTTTACCATAACCATGCATCATGTTGCATTAATCATATGATGAGGCTAGAAATTTAGAATGTTCATTACATAATTTTAAAAGGGAACTTACCTTCTTTCTCGCCCGTTCTATTCCAGCTATGGATCGTGATGCGCCCAGTAGCTCCTCCGCCTCTCGGACTTCGGGTGTTCGCCGTCGTAGGGCTGCACCTGCCCCTATTCCCCCTCGTACCCATCAGGCTCGTCGCTTGGCGGAGTCTGTCATCCGTCCTGATCACCCGGACGTTGAGGAGGTTGCTCCTCCGGAGGTTGCGGTGGAGGAGCCGTCTTCCAGCACATCAGCTCCCCCCACTCATCGCGCCTTATCTAGCGCTTCTGTCCAGATACCCGATCTATTGGGTCGGGATCTCAGTCGTCATCCCTCGGCATCTCTTGTGGCTAATGAGGTATCCTCGATTCGGCTTTTCATTTGTTCTTGATTTCTCAATTTCCGGTTCTATCTGGATTGACCCATTGGTGATTTTCACAGGTGCCTGAGTTTACCCAGCCGAGGGGTAATTGGTTCAACATTTACTCTCTCTACGCGGCCCTGCATGGTGATTACCGGGAGATGGTGGACTCTTGGGGCTTTCGACATTTCTTCACTATCATTCCCCGTCAGTGCCCCTGGGGTTACATGAGGGCTTTATCCGAGCGATGGTTCCACCATACGCAGTCTCTCCATCTTCTTGACTGCGAGGTCGTGCTGACCCCCTGGGATTGGAGGTACATTACGGGCATAGAGTTCACCGGGTCCCGTGTCCCCCTGGATCTTGATATCACTCCAGTGGAGGTTCGAGCTTTGCTAGGCTTCGCTGCTGATGATCGGGTCTTCAAGGCCCGTAGTATCCGGTCCGGGGCTTTGGCCGTCGATGCCGTTGGGGGTCTATACGCACAGCCCATCCCAGCGGACCAGGGCAATCGTGACATCCTACTAAGGCGTCTGTTCCTGACTATCATGAGGGGTTGTTTCCTAGGGAACAACTCTTCTACCATCCACTTCAGCGTCGTAGGGGCTGTTCGAGATGTAGGCCGGATTGGTGAATACGATTGGGGGTCATTCACTTTTGCTTATTTCCTCCACGGTCTGCGTCTACGCTCAGAGGGACAGACTGATGCCTGGCTCGGCTTCTACCACTTTCTGTTGGTGAGTCCCCTCCTCCTCTCTCTTACTGTATTTCTTTTCCTTTCATCTCTTTTCTGTATTTTGATAGTGACTCATGCCTTGCCTTGTTTCTATTCACAGTTCTGGGCTTACGAGCGGCTGCCATGTCTGAGGCCTATCACTACTCTGGGCCCGGACACTTATCCTCGGGGTCGGCGATGACATCACAGTACTCTGGAGGAGGTCCCCGTGTCGGGCAGCTTTGCACATTGTCGTATTCAGCTGGAGTTGATCACGGCTGCCGACGTCGTCTGGATTCCCTACCTCTCCGAGCATCTGACTGTGGGGTTTGCTGACGGGCATCCTTCCAGCCCGGAGTTCGAGCTTTCCACCCGTCGCCTCACTTTGCAGAGTGTTGGAGGCTGGGTGATGTATCTGGGAGAGCGCGCATTCAGATGCGTCACTGGGGAGATCCGCATCCCGCACTCCCTTTCTTTCACTACTTTCTGGCCGCTGGATTCTCAGCCCTCGGAGATCATGCTCGCCGGGGAGGATGGTCGGATGCTTTCCACAGGCCCCAGTACGAGTGAGGCTTTCAGGACTTGGTGGGTACCTCGTACCATCGGTCCCCAGACTCGGGCCACTTTCTTTCTTGGAGACATGGTTCCAGGCTCGGTTACGATGACCGATTGGGCTGCCTGTGTTCGGACCCCTACCCACGCTGAGCAGATCGCCACATTGACCCGTCAGGTGGATCAGTTGTCGCTGTTTATTCGGGGGTTGGGCCGGACCCCGGAGGAGGCTTACACCTACGATCCTGACGGTGCAGGTTATGATGCAGGCCCGAGTTCATCTGATGCCACAGCGCATCCCTACATCCCTGATATGAACTTTGGTCCTCCGAGCTCGACGACTCCGGGGGATCAGTTCGAGGATCCTGCTTTCATAGATGATACTGATTTTATTTAGACCAGGATAGGATAGGGCCTTTTGTATCGGCACCTGCTTAGATTTCTTTTTCATTTATGCACTATGTACTGAACTCATTTATTTATTTACGCACAGTTTCTTTTCATCTTTATGGGATTCACCTGCTTTATTATTAACTGTATGATGCATGCTTTTTATTTATGGGTAGAGAATGACCCCTGTACAGTCTTTTTTGATACTATTTTTTCACAGATGTCGTCCTCAGATGCCGTGGTTCGTTTGGATTCCACTCCTCCCACAGGGTTGGTTGGCAGCCTCTTCCGCTGGTTGGACAGTCTACTGCCAGCAGATAGGGTTATCGTAGATGGTCTTTTGGGACATTCTTGGTCCTTATTAACCTTCCGGGTGCCAGCGGGCTTTGTGGATGGTCTTCTGAGCTATTGGGCCCCTGCCCGTCAGGTGTTTAGGTTTGGGACAGTAGAGCTGACCCCCACCCTTGAGGAGTATGCTCGCTTCACCGGCTTGCCGTTGGATGGTCCCTGTGCTAGGGTTACCGTTGGTTCCATGCGCCGTCAATTCTTGACTTTCACCGGTTTGCGGAGGGCTGTCTTATTACCGGTAATCACATCAGACCATATGGTTCCTCTTCAATTCTTGATTGACCGATTTGGCTCACCTGACAGTTTCCGTCTTTTCCTCGGTGATTTTTCCGTGTCCGAGGAGCGCTGGGATGCCTTGAGAGTGGGCGTTCTGATGGCCTGTGTCATCTCAGTTTTGTATTTGCCTGCAGGATCCGATCATTTGGACATGCGGATTGTTGCGGCCGTTGGGGCCCTTCAGGAGGATCACACCATTCTCCCCATGATATTGGCGGATACCTATATGTCGGCCACATATTGTCAGTCCTTCCGAGGGAGATTCTTCAGAGGGAGTTCGACCTTATTGTATATGTGGTTCATGAGTCATCTTAGTCCCATCGGCCATTTCCGTCGCCAAGGGTTTTGCTTCAGCCCTGACATAACCACGCAGTTTTCGCTTCGTCCCGCGAGTTGTACTGATGCGGCCTCCTGGACATCATTTTTGTCTATCATTGAGGACCCCTTTCATCTATTGGTTTACTCGGGCTATTGCTCCTTCATGAGCTTCTTGACTCATGTGCCTGGCATGGATTTCATTCCCATTGCTGGGTTAAGGGGCGTGACGACCTATCATCCCCTGGCGGTTATGGGGCAGTTTGATCAGACACAGGATTTACACCCCTTCGCGGGTGCAGCCGCATACCGATTCCTTATATCATCCTGTACAGAGAGGGATCTATTGCAGGTATACGAGCTTTGGGATCGCAGGATCTTTGCCGAATATAGTGCGAGCTGTCACATCCAGACATTTGCCTACGTACAGTGGTTGCGTGGAGACCTGGATTCGGCTAGTTTGAGTCGGACTGGGGCCTTTGATGACTCTGGAGTGATTTTCACAGAAGATACCACCGACCATTCCATTTCAGCCGATTCTGCCCCGAGTCGGGTCGCTGAGGATTCCCGACTCCGCCTGGCCCTGATTACTACTGAAACCGAGAGGGATGCCGCCCTTGCCGAGAGAGATGAGGCCATTCGGGCTAGAGATGCTGCCATTGCTGATAGAGAGGCCATTGTATTTCAGACCAGGGCAGTGGTAGATGCTCATTTTGGGACTGTCAGCCGAGCTACTGCTTTACTGGATCGTATTGATATGATGGGGCAGCAGATTGCAGGAGATGCTGATGCTTCAGATCTATCCACCACCCTGTCCATCCTGCTTCGGCTAGTTTCAGATTTGTAGATTATTTTATTTCCTGCATAGACTATGTTGGTTTCATCAGTTATTGAAAGAGAAATCTTGTAATAAAACGACTTATATATATAGACATGCATTTAAATTTAGTCATTTTCCCCTTTTGTCGTATCATTGCCATCCATTGGATCATCATTTTATCCAACTGACCATGATTTTGACATTTCGCCTTCTTTCTTTCCTCAAGACTTGATGGAGATTTGACAGATATTGCCGCACACCTTTTGATTTCGTCGGATTGAATCTCAGATTTTGGATAACTGTTTGGGTTGGATCAGGGTATATATTCTGGGATGAAACTGGTTAGGCAGTTGGTTTCGGGAAGGTTTTGAGGGTGTAGGAAGGTTTTATCTGGCTATCGAAAATTGGTTTTGGTTAGGGAAAGGATTATTATTATTTTTTTTTAAAGGATCGGACCGCGCCATGATGGCTGCCTACGTACCCCCACAAGTTGGGAGATCAGGTCCTACGTAGTTCGCTCTCAAAGGAAAAAAGAACTGATGATTTAAGCGTAGAACCGCTTCACCGAGTCAGAATTGAGGGGTTGTGGAAATACCTCACCATCCATTTCTTGCAATATGAGGGCTCCTCCGGATAGCACTTTCTTAATCATGAATGGTCCTTCCCAATTCGGGGCAAACTTCCCCTTGGCTTCGTCTTGACAAGACATGACTCTCTTTAGCACCAGGTCATTCTCCTTGAATTTCCGAGGCCTGATCCTTTTGTCGTATGATCGGGAGATCCTCTGTTGATATAGCTGGCCGTGCCAAACAGCAGCCACCCTCCTCTCATCAATTAGGGCCAATTGGTCGTACCGACTTTGCATCCAATCCTCCTCGCTTATCTGAGCATCGATCACTATTCTGAGGGACGCCATCTCAACTTCAACTGGCAGGACAGCCTCCATTCCATACACCAAAGCGTAAGGGGTTGCCCCTGTAGAAGTACGCGTTGATGTTCGGTATGCCAGCAGGGTGAGGGGTAACAGATCCGGCCATCCCCGATGATTAGCAGACATTTTTCGCCATGATCTTCTTGATGTTTTTATTTGCAGCCTCCACTGCCCCATTCATCTTAGGACGGTAAATGACGGAATTGAGATGCTTAATCTTGAACTGGTCACACAGTTCCTTCATGAGGGCGTTGTTTAAATTCTTGGCATTGTCGGAGACCACAACCTCAGGTTGCCCATATCGGCAAATGACATTATTCCTGACGAAGTTGACGATGACCTCCTGAGTTACTTTAGGGAAAGAAGCTGCCTCTACCCATTTGGTGAAATAATCGATCATGACGAAAATGAATCGGTGCCCGTTGCTTGCTTTGGGCTCTATTGGTCCGATTACATCCATTCCCCACATTGAAAATGGCCACGGGGAGGTCATACAGTGCAGTTCATTGGGAGGTGTATGGATCACATTACCGTGCGCCTGGCATTGGTAACACCGTTTGACATGATCATCGCAATCGGCCTTCAGCGTTAACCAATAATACCCTGTCCTCAAGATCTTTTTGGCCAACATCGGTCCACTCATATGTGGCCCACACACCCCGCCATGGATTTCATTCATAATCCTTTGGGATTGCGTTTCGTCTACGCATTGCAACAGTCCCAACCCGGCATCCCTTTTGTAAAGTGAATCGCCACTCAGGTAAAACTTCATCGCCATCTTTTGAATTCTCATCCTTTCAGTCCGATTTGCCTGATCGGGAAGGGATCTGTCTCTCAGATATTCCCTGATGTCGTGATACCAGGGCTGCCTTGTCAACACCACCTCGTTTTGATAACACTGCCACATTTTCCTCATATGCCGGGGCATTCTGTACGGTGATCTCAATCTGTGGACTGTCCCTACTCTTGATCACGTGGATTAAGGAAGCCAAAGTCGCCAATGCATCGGCAAAATCATTTCGTCCCCGAGGAATATGGCGGAAGGCGATATCTTCGAACTCTTGCATAAGCTGGGTGACACAACGATGGTATGGAAGTAACCGAAGCTCCTTAGTGTTGTATACCCCGATTGCTTGTCTGATTACCAATTCTGAATCCCCGAACACCGCTAGTCTTTTTACTCCCATGTCACGGGCCAATCGGAGTCCCAAGATACACCCCTCGTATTCAGCGGTGTTGTTCGAATTGCTGAAACGAAGTTTAGTGGCCACGGGGTATTGTTCTCCGGTGATAGAGACTAGGACCGCTCCAGCTCCTGCCCCCTCGGCATTCATGGCACCATCAAAATACAGCTTCCAGAATTGTCCCTCGTCATCACATTTTTCGCGCGATACCCAAAATATATCCTCGCCCGGGAGAGGAGTTTCTAACGGCTCCATCCCTCCTGCCGGGGCTTCTGCCAACTGATCTGCAATTCCCTGCCCTTTCATGGCCTTCTGGGTCACGTACACCATGTCAAACTGTTGTAAAATTAACTGCCATCTTGATAGTCGACAATTCAGCATGGGCCTTTCGAAAATATATTTCAGGGGATCCATTCTTGATATCAGGTACGTTGTATGCCCATGGAGGTAGTGCTGTAATCTCCCTGCAGCCCAGGCCAGAGCACAACAGGTCTTCTCAATGGGAGTGTAATTCTGCTCACATTGGCTAAATATTTTGCTGAGGTAATAGATGGCCTGCTCTTTTCCCGCCTCATTTTTCTGTCCCAACATACATCCCATCGCGATGGCATTTACCGATATATACATAAACAGAGGGATCCCATCCTTCGGGGGCGGGTACCAGCACTGGTGCCTCCGTCAATTGTTTCTTAATGGTCTGAAACGCCCTCTGACATTGCTCATTCCATTCTTGGGACACCCCTTTTCTTAACAGTTTAAAAATCGGCTCACATGTAGTCGTCAAGTGGGATATAAAACGGCTGATGAAGTTTATTCTCCCCAGGAATCCTCTTATCTCCTTCTCTGTGTGGGGTGCCGGCATATCCACAATGGCCTTAATCTTTGCTGGATCCAACTCAATGCCCCGATCACTAACCAGGAATCCCAAGAGCTTGCCTGACTGCACTCCGAAAGCACACTTGGCTGGATTGAGTTTCAAATTATACTTTCTGAGTCGATCAAATAGCCTTTTAAGATGAGTTATATGATCGGATTCTACCTTTGATTTCACAATAATGTCATCCACGTAGACCTTTATCTCCTTGTGCATCATATCGTGGAACAAGGCCATCATGGCTCTCTGATAAGTAGCCCCTGCATTTGTGAGACCGAAAGCCAGTCGTCTATAGCAGAAAGTGCCCCAGGGGGTGATGAATGCGGTCTTTTCCCGGTCTTCTTCCACCACCATTATCTGATGATAGCCCGCAAAGCAATCCACAAAAGAATACATTTCGTACTGGGCTGTGTTATCTACCAGGATGTGTATGAAAGGCACCGGGAAGTTATCCTTGAGACTGGCCTTGTTTAGATCTCTATAGTCTACACATACCCTCACCTTTCCTCCAGGCTTAGCTACCGGGACCACATTGGATAACCATTCAGGATAAGTGGATACCATAATGATTCCCGCCCTGAACTGCTTGATGATCTCTTCCTTCACTTTTAAGCTCCACTCCGGTTTTAATTTCCTTAATTTTTGTTTGACAGGCTTGAAACCCTCCTTGATGGGTAATCGGTGTACCACAATGTCGGTGGACAATCCGATCATATCCTCATGAGACCAGGCAAAGACATCCTCATATTGTTTTAGCAGCTCAGTCATTTCGGCTTTCTGGCTGGGGGTGAGGTCCGTCCCTATCTTGAGTTCCTTTAGCTTGTCAGGGGTTCCAATATCAACGGTGATGGTTTGGTCCAAGTTGGGTTTGGGTTTATCCTCGACCCATCCTTTGATCTCGTCAGGTGCGTCGTCGTAATCTGTCTCGTCTTGTTCAATGCCCATTAAATCGAAATCCAGCTCAATGTCAAAATCATAATCATCATTCAAATTTGAAAGACCATTTGTTAGGCAAGGATTACTCAAATGGGTACACCTGACATGAAACAAAATACTTGTCATATATAAATCATTTTTCACGACGATCGCAATTTCAAATAACACGAAGAAACGACACAATTATGCAGAAATAAAACAACAACAAAATAAAACTTCTTCATTCCCCCATCCTCTAGGGTTAACCACCCTGACGTCGAGCTTTACCCTTGTTTGGATATCACTGGTTTCTGGGTCCAATTATCGATGGTCAGGTCAGATGAAATGTGCTGGATAAAGGAGGGCCTCACATCGGAAACCTCCCCGATGATTACGGATACGTCGCCTGAGTCCTTCTCCATATCTTCTCCAGGAATAATCAGCCCTGCCCAATCGATGACAGGCACAACTTGTTGGGCTCCCGGTGGTGTGATAACATTCGTCCCCTCCTTACTGCTTGTTGATTGTCCGGGGTGGGATATTAGCATTTGGTTTCAAACTCTTTTGCGACCTCCCGCAGGAAACTTTCCCTCCGGGCCGACTCATTACGTGTGGGGGTTAACTCTTCATTCCCTGCCCCAATCACAGGTCCGCTGATCCCCTGCTTTATTGTCGACTTTGGTCACTGGACTGCCAACTAGTCGAATCGGAGTCGCACCCTGACGGTGTCCCCGTACTGCGCCCACATGGTATCCCAATCCTGCTTTGCCTATCTGCTGTGGTAGGTGGATGGGCTCGGTGATTCCCTGACTGCTTTTCCCTAGTCCCTGTCCAGGTTGGAAGTTCATTTTAATCATTTTCCCTTGCCACAAAGGTGAGTTCCGGAGAGACCCTTGGTTTCACAGCTGGAGCTCCCAGGCATCTATAATGGGGAGTGCTAATCTCTAGTGCTTGAAAGCTGGCAGGCGCCGCTGACTCATCCACATTGATTACTGGTAGGCCACTCCTGGGAGGAGAAGGGTCATCACATTCGGCCGAGATTGTTACCAGATTCCCATCGATGATCAACTTGATTTGTTGGTGGAGCGTGGAAGGAACTGCCCCGGCCATATGTATCCACGGCCTCCCTAACAGCAGGTTGTAGCTTGCCGTAATATCTAGGACTTGGAAGGATATATCAAAAGTACAGGGCCCTATCTCCACTGGCAATTCTATCTCTCCGATGGTATCCCTCCGGGATCCGTCAAAAGCCCGAACCACCACATGACTGGCCCGTAGGCGCTTGGGACTGATGTTCATTTTCTTCAGCGTGCTGAGAGGACATATATTCAATGCCGATCCCCCGTCGATCAGCACCCCATTCATGACATATCCTGAGGAGATTACCGCGATGTGTAGCGGTTTTCGGTGCCCCCTTCCCTCCTTGGGAATGTCCTCATCCGTAAAGGATATTGCATCGGTTTCCAATAAGTGGCCTACCAGCTGGCCGAAACCCTCCTCACTAATTTCTTTGGACACAAATGCCTCCTCCAGAACCTTCATCAGGGTTTTGCAATGCTCACTGGATGACAACACCAAGTCCATGACTGATGTTAGGGTTGATTCCTCATTTAAAATCTGGATCCCCCTCGTTTCTGGGTGATCCATCCTTTTTTTTTTTTTTTTTTAAAAACTCTATGGCCCTTTCCTCGGAAACCTCTTCATTTTTTCTCTTTTGGCTCTCAAGGACTCGCCCGGGAAGATATAAGGGGTTCCCCTTGGTCGTCACGGAAGCACAACTGGCCGCTTCCTCTGGTATTCCCCCATAATTCCAGGGTATAGACTTCAGACTACTGATAGGGAGTTGCGGCCTTGCTGCAAGGATGATGGGCCTCGGGGCTGTCAACTTGACAGGTCTTTCCATGCCATTTGTACTTATCCCTATCAACCTGATGGGCGCTCCCCGTGCACTCCCATGATCATGTATCACGTTGATCAATTCCTCAATTTTCTGCACATAGTTCAACCTTGGCGGCCCCCCAGCCTCACTTGCCTCCGTCGCATTAACTCCCCCTCCATCATGTCTTGGCAGGGGATTTGCTTTAACATTCGGGGAGGTCCCGGTTGTTCCACCACAATTTCCCCACTGTCTATCATGTTTTGGATTCGATGCTTCAACGTCCAGCAATCTTGTGTATCATGGCCAGGGGAACTGGAGTGGTATGCACATCGTTTGCTCGGGTCAAACCTTCTACCCTTTGGGTCACTCGGTGGTGCCAGACCAACTATTTTCTTTTGGGCTACTAATACCGCTAATACCCGTTCAAGCGGCTCCCCGAGCGGGGTGAATACTCGATTCTGCGAGGCCTCATATCTTCTTCGCCCCTCTGCCCTTTGATCTGTGAAGTTTGGCTGTCGGGATGGCCCTCCCCTCTGCACCTGCACCGGAGGATGACCTTCTGCTTTTCTGGATGACCCCTGTAGGATGAGGGAGACATCCTCCTCCTTTTTCTTTTGGACCCTCCGGGAAGTGCTACCGTAGTTTCCATTCTGTATTTGCTCGGCAGCAGTTTCTAAAGCAGTAAGATCCCGGATTTTTACCCGATTTCAACCCCATGTCAACCATCTCTCCATGTTTAATCATTTCAGCAAAGGGTCTTCCAATCCCCGAGATGACCCGCTCATAATACGGTGCCTCCTGAATGTCTACAAAGGTCATTACCATCTCTGATTCGCTCATCGGGGGGGTTACCTGTGCGGCCATGCCCCTCCATCGTTGCGCATATTCCCTGAAGGATTCCCTAGGCTGTTTTTTAACCTTTGTCATTTGGTACCTGTCAAGAGCCATCTGGGCCTGAAAGCTGTATTGGGTTAAGAAGGTATGGGCCAATTCCTCCCAGTTGTGGATTCGGGCGTTGTGTGTCGAGGCGGGCATACCAGATTCTTGCCTCCCCTGTTAAGCTTTTCTGGAATAGTTGCATTCTTAACCCCTCGTCTTCGGCATAAGACCCGAGTTCTCCAATGTATATTTTCAAGTGTGTATAGGGGTCTCCCTTTCCATTGTATTTTTCAAACTCGGGACCTTTGAACTTTTCTGGATATCTGGCTCCGGGGGGGGAAAAACACATAGATCTGAATAATTAACCCTGCCCAGGGAGCCTATGCCCCTTAGAGATTGGGATGGTCTCCTCCATGTGTTTCATTTTTTCTCCGAAGGTCGTCATTGTCCCCTTCTTCTGGGATAGTAATCACTGTCCTGCTAGGTATGGGAACGGGCTTTGGGATGACTGGCTCGTCCTTGAGTCGGGGTTGGTCCTCTTTAAGCAAGTTTGTACCATTTTTAGGAGGATTCTGATCATCCCCTGGTGGTGGAACATTATGCGATCCCTGGTTTGCCGGATCCTGTCTGATTAAGAACTGTTCCTTTAGCATTGTGGCCATTTCCATCATCTGTCTTTTAAAATCATCAAACTCTCCTCCCGAGATATGGAACTATGATTGGGAAGATCAGCCATTTCAGAGGTAGAGACCTGGGCTTTCTTAGACTGCGAACGGGTTTGAGGAGCAATCCTATAGAGACAATGGTTCGAAGTTTAGTCTTGGGGAAACGCAAAATGGATGCATGCTAAAACTGTAATTTTTAGTGTGTTTTTTGGGTTTTTTTTTTTTTTTTTTTAATCTTTCCCTGCAAAAGAGAAAGTTAGTAGTCCTTTAGTGCCATAACCAATGCTAAACATGCTTTATTATGCTCCCCCAACTATTCCCTGCAATTCACAGCGGTTAGTAATCTCTTTCGACACAGAAAAGGGATGTATGAATATTGAATGAGATCATGACATTTATACATATAAACGTAAAAAGGCATGAAGAGACTTTTCCTGCGTTGGGTTAATCTGAGGCTGACCTACCCTAGGGTTACTCTCGCGGGCTTTTCGGCATGAAGGTTCCCAAATCTTCGCAATCTACTCGTTTGAGCCCTTTCGATTGGAGCGGATTTGAGTGGTGCGTTTCCTGAGCCATCTCCGGGGAGCAGCCCCATCGAGTCCAGTAATAAGCAACCGACGGGTTCGCCTCAGGAGGAGGTACTCTCTCAACATACATTCACATTCATCGTCCTCACCGTATGCAAATGACTACTTTGAAGTAAAGCAAACCCATTCAATCATTCATTCATTGGTCAACAACACACATTCACACAACAATAAAAAGAAGTCAAAATGTCGCACGCACATACACATTTATAAATTTTAAAGGATAGGACAGCATCAAGATTTGAACGCGGCTTAAGCCCTCTAATGTCCCCAGCAGAGTCGCCAGCTGTCGACGCCGGGTTTTTCTCGTCTCTTTCCCTTTTCCTATTTTGTCCTTTTGATTTAGATGACGTTTGGAAAAGGTCGGCATTGATGTCGACGGGGTTTTGAAAGATCGTTTTTATGATGAGCCAATTAACCAGAGTCTCCAGTTGGTATATTTGAAATGGATGTACCAACTCATCCGAATTTTCGTTTTTTTTATAAATCGCTGGCTCATATGTGACTCCGAATTAATTGGTCTGCGAATCGAGATTCATAGAGTTCGGGGGCTTGCTTAAGTGAGGGGAAGGTGTTAGGCACCCCTCGACTTCCGTGAAACACGATTACCGCAATCTTGATACTTTCCTATCCTTTAATTCATGAATGTGTGTATGTGTGTGTGCGTGTGTGTGTGTGTGTGCCTATGTGAATGTCGTGGTGGGTTTGTATGACAGAATCATTTGGATTTTTTAGGGAAAATCGTGCTTTGATTTGAGAATGCTTCGGAATGTCCTTCGATTTATACGAGAAAGCTTGATTCTTTATAAGAAAGGTTTGATTTTAATTTGTCAAAACAATGAGACTTTCATTAGGTGTCATTTTGGTGAAACAAGAGTTTTAAACCTTCGTCAAAATAGGAATCGAGATCTATACGTTGCTTTCGTAACTCAAACGATGGGCAACTTCTAGAATCTCTTTAGCCCTATGCACAAAGAATTTAATAAAACGTTACATATTTATAAAATCATTTTATGTGATATTTTGGGAAACGATTTTTCTTTAGCTTTCTCGTTAAATGGGAATCGACATTCGTTGGCACTTTCAATTTCTTATCTTCGTGAAGCTAATAACCTAATTTGATTGATTTTATGAAAAATCTTCATGGTTTAATCTTTGAAATCATTTTTTGTGTCACAAGATTTAATCAAGCATGAACACGCGTCGGGGCTATTCATGGGCATGTAAACCATCAAAATATCCCCGAACGCCAACAATCGCATATTCCACTAGTACGGGGCCTTAAACCCGATCCTCGCCTTAGCGTCGTTTTAAGGCCCAATGGTTACATGTTACAAAACGAGCATCTTGAATCTATCACATACATCAAAACGTCCATCATCGGATTTGGACCACGGGGTCGCATTCCTAGGCTCACACGAGATTAATACATGCCTACAAAAATGAATCCTACATAACTAACCAACCCGGATTTATCTAATATACCATGATATCCGGAAATGACAATCTAAATAAATTACATCCAATAAATCACCCTAAACAAGCTAGAAATTTCATCACTTGGATATCCTCGGGTTATTAGGAAGAATTTTATTCCGATGGAACCTTCCCTAATAATCCCTAATCCATGATTGTTCAACAATATACATGAAAACTACATCCCATCTAAGCAAATAAGATGATATGAATTGTTATAACCAAAGGGAATTTTTACCTTGCAAAATGATCTCAAAAGGATGAAGTCTTGGTATTTGAATAGTATGAGAAATATATTTGATACAATCAAAATTAAAGGAGTAAAATTTCTCTCTTTTTCCTCTCTTTTCTTCCTATTTTTGTTGCAAAATCTACTATTTTTCTCTCAAATTCCGTGCTGCTGTTATGCTGAATCCTTCTTCTTCCAAATTTCTTCCAACCTCCTGTATGCTGCCCGAAGCTAAGCTTAAATAGGCTGGCCAAAGCCAGCCGCAGATCTATCTGCGGCTGGCCGCAGATGGATCTGCGGCTGGCCAGCTGGCACGCCTCCCATCGCACTCAGCTGGTAGTGCTGATTTCCTGGTTTCCGTGCTGGCGCACCCACTTGGCCGCAGATCTATCCGCGGCTGGCGGGCTTGACTTTCTCGATTTTTCGTGCCACGCCTCGATTTTCGTGCCGCAACGTCGGTTTTCGCTGACAGGCTCGTTTTCTGCAGTCCGGGAATTTCCGGGAGACGTGCCACCTCATCCGGGAAATGCCTGCCTCGGACGGCTTTATTGTCACGTAAACTTGGGTTGCCCCAAAACATTGCGGCGGTGCCGGGCGCTTGCCCTTGTGCCCGCTCCTTTGCTCCCGCAAGCCGGTTCAATTGACGATTTCGCCCTCCTGTCACGGTTAGTACAAGGAATGCAAAATTTGGGTGTCTACACTACTAATGTATTTAAAGCAATGAAGTTCCCTAATGTGCAGGGAGAATGCTCAGGAGAATTAATCGATGAAGTAATGAACGAAGTGTTCACAACAATTATGTAGTTGATCCTTTTGAAGGTTTGTATCGCGATTCACTGGGGACAGAAACTCTTTGTAAGTGAGATGGTGAATTGATGATGTGCAGGAAAATAAACTGCGTTAAGAGTGCTACGGGAGTACAAGGCAGCGTTAGGATGGTCTGTAACGAATGCAATTTTTGTGATTAAATAAAAATATTTATTGAGTTATATAAATATTTTTATTAATTTGTTTATTGAGTAAAATAAATAATTTATAAAGTTATGGTGAAAAAATTTGTGTTACATGTTATTTAAATGTGATTTAATGTGATTATTCTAATTTAATTTAATAATTAAATTAGATGATTAAATAGTTTATTTGAATAAATGATTTATTTGAATAAGATAATTTATTTGGTGTTGTTGTTATTGATTAAATAGAATTATTAGTTAAAGTTTAATTGAATTTATTTTATAATAAGTTTAATTAAATGAAAAATGTGACAATTAAAACTATATAATATAATGATTTATTAAAATAAATGGAAAAGAGTTTTATTTTAGTTTAACCAAACAAGGCCTTGTGACCTTTGGTTGGTAATAATGGATTATTTAGTATTTGGGTTTGCCAAACAAGGCCTAACCCTTTGTTTTTCTTTAACTGTCAAATTGATAGCTAAGTACGTTAAAAACTAAAAAGGTTATCAGCTATTATCTAAGTTTAAGAAGAAGAGAGAAAATATATATAGAGAAGAAGAGAGTGTTAGAAGAGAGAGTTTGAGAAGAAGAATTTGGGAATTGAAAGTAAGAATTCAAGCAAGGAGATTAATCAAGTTTGTCTAAGCAAGAGAAGGTATAATGTTCTTCACTGTATTTCTTTTTACTTTTACTTTACTGTATATGAAGCTAGTAGTTCAAAGCATGAATTATTTGATTATAATTGATTCTAAGCATGTATTAGAGATTATGTGATGATTATATATTAATTTGAATGATTAATCCATGAAAAATATGCTTTAGAATAGAGTTTTTAGTTTTACAGAGTTTTACTTTCATGTATGGTATATATGAATGAAAATTGATGTTTAAATTGGTTATTAATCGGTTAATTGATATTTGGTTGTGATAATATGATGAAAAATGAAAACAATGCAAATAGAATGGATTAAAATGATTGAAAGATGAGTTTACAGTAGTTAATTTTATTAAAATGGTTAAAACATGAATATTTGGTTTAAACAGAGGATTTTTGGTTCAATTTGGTTGGTTATGCGTATTATAATGGTTAGAATGTGTAGAAACAAGATGGATAATTGTTTCATATCATATTTGATGTCTGGGTAAGTTTAAATTGTGTATTGGATGGTAGAATTCGGAAAATTTGGCCAAATTTGGCCTAAGTTTTCACTGGTTCGCGAACTGTAGGAGGTGACTGCCGGGTCTCTCGCCCCAGCGAGAGAATTGTAAGGGAAATCCTCGCCCCGGCGAGCTTTTTGTTAAGTAAATTCCTGCCCCGGCGAGAATTTTGTTTAGTAATTTCCCGCCCCGGCGAGGGAACAGAACTGAAATACTTTTATTTTTTATTTTATTTTATTATGATGTCGTGTATATGTTTAAAGCTTAGATTAATGTATTTAGTAATAAATAAGATACTACAATGAGTAGTAATCGAATATTTAATGAATATCAAATGACATTTGATATATTAAATGAAATGGGATAAGAACAAACCCTAAAGTGTATATTGTTCTGTAACTAATTATTGTTACCATTTTATAATCGGAATGTATAGGGTGATTAAGGAACGTGAATTATTTAAATCTGTAAGCTACGTGCGAGGCAAGTTTTCCTCCCTTAAACTTGATATTTCCTTTAAAGCAAGTTTATTTTCATTGAGTAAGCTTGTTAACCTTAGCTTATTGTTATTCAAGCAAGGTTGTTATCATGACAAGTGTTTATATTTACTTCAGTCATTTATTGTTCGATCATTGATCGATATTCAAACTTCAAATAGAACTTCTATAGTACAAACTTTATTGATGAATCAAATGCTTTAGTGACTAGCAAACCCTTATTGATTCAGCTAGTCCTTAGTTGATGAGCGTTCTAAAGACTTAGAATATTTTCCCAAATCAAGTTCCTTTTGGTACGGATTCTGATGCTAAACTGAGATGAACAACCCTAATATAGGGGATTAATTACGCGACAGCGTTAAAATGTTTGTGCACAATACATTGTACAAAGGGCTGATCCCCCTGAGTACGAGATGGATGGTCCATAGTCTATAAGACTGTTAAAGGTTGCGGTAGAAATACTTGATAACCTAGGACATAGTTCGAGGTCTTGTGACCCTCAGATACACTTTTATCCTTGAATCTATATTCAGTTCTTGAGCTAAGCATTCTATTGAGCTTTCAGATTTTTGATTTATCATTGATTGACTTCAGGAAAATTTTTACTTTCAGTTAAGGGTTATTCCAATAATCATATAAATGTTATTGTTTCCATACTTGTGGGCAATTGTTTGCTCACTCTTGCATTAAAACATTGCAGCTAAGGCAGAGAAATCGGACGAGCCGTCCACAAGCAAAGGCAAGGGCAAGATGCCGAAATAGTGAAAGACCTGTTATCCATTGAGTGTTTACTTGTAACCAAACTTATTTAATTTTATGTTTTTATTCCGCATTGATGTAATAGAGGTTAGATAACCTGGGATTTGTTTGATTAAGAGATTTGAGATGTAACCCCTTTTTGTGGGAAGATGTTTTATTCAATTTAATTATATTATCTTAATCATAGGTAGTTAGTATGAATGTATGCTATAGTGAACACCAAATCTGAAGAGTTGAAGTACCCGGATTTGGGAGTGTCACAGGTTGGTATCAAAGCTGACAGGTTATGAACCTTTAGGTGGGAAAAACCTTAGGGTAGTAGCCTTTTTGAAGATAGAGAATATAGTGGTGATAAACTCTTATCGAGTTCTAAGGAATGAATTATGGAAATTCATAAAAGATAATAAAATGATTATGTGTTATGTGCTTATTTAATAACAAACTTATGCGCTCACGAGTATGATCGAGTAGTAATTAAAACTTAAAATTTTGGTGGCAGGATGACTGATAGAGGAGAACCCAGCCAGGCTAGGGAGGAGGAGTCCTGAGATATTCATACGGTCTGGGAGCAGCTAGTTCCGAGAGAACCAACCCCACTGACCACTGCTGAGGAACCTGAGTACGAGCCTGAGACAGATCCTGAGGAGGATCCTGAAGAGGTTGAGGAGGAGGAGGAGGAGGAAGACCCTGTTGGGATATCACTATCTTCCTTAGGTGTTCAGATGTACGAGCAGGTGTATGATCGCAACATAGAGTTGCAAGATAGAGTGGAGGAGTTAGAGAGGCAGCTAGCGGAGCGACAGACTGTCTTGGAGCAGAAGAACAATGAGATTGAGGAACTAGATATACGTCTTGGGGACGTGGAGTGGAAGCTGGTTCATGTTGAGAGCGAAAAGGAGGAGTTAGGAGAACAAGTTGTGGAACGTCAAGCCGCTCTAGAGCAGAAGGATGTCGAGATCCAGGACTTATCATCACGTCTTGCAGAGGTCGAGCAGAGACTAGCTCAGTCTGAGTACAGACGAGGATAGTTGTTGGTTAGGAACGAAATTGTACGAGATGAATTGAAAGAGGAGACAGCTAAGCGGGTTAGAGCAGAAAATGCTTGGTTGAGGGAGACTAATCGCGCAGATCGTGTTAAATGTGAGGTGCGGTCAAAGAAGGCCAAGATTGATGGGATGGAGTATATTTTTCACACCACAGTAGATAGAGCTCAGGATCGAGTTCATCGTCATCCAGATATAATGCGTCGAAGGATGGTGACTCGTATTATGGAGCAGCAACGCAAGGAAGCTGTGCGTCGTGGGATGTGACACCCCCAAATCCGGGTTTCCTAACACCTCGAATTTCGGTGTTCACGATTACTCAACAAAACATACTTTTCTAACTAATTGCGGAATAATAAACATACATTGGTTTATCGAAATAGTAATAAAAGTCTTACAATTCATGGTCCCCAAGGTTTCTTTAACCTTACTTAAAAACGTAACCCTTTAAAATACAATAAAAGTTCACTATAACCAACATAAACATTCAAGATAAACTAGTACATAAAGCCCCTATCAGGCAAACTACTCTTTGGCTCCTTCCCTTTTCCTCTGTCCCCTTTAGAACGTATTCTTCTCTCTGCCTTGGCTGAAATAAAGATCTATGAATATAGCAAAGGGTAAACAAACTAGTTTGCTTAGAGCCAGTTTATACACCACACAGGGAGAATATATCATGATATAGAAGGAAGTTTCGCTTTCCAATGTTCAACGACAGTAAATAAAATTGTGAAGAAACATGAATTAATAGTCCACACAATTCAATATATCGAATAATTAAATGACAATTACTGAGTGGTTGGAAATAACCATAGACATTTGCCAAGGTTCTCTACATTTATACTGGACCTCTTAAAAAGTGTTGGGTAATCAAGGGGATCAGCCTTCTTCATAACCCCGTGATTTTATGCATAAATCACATTAATAACCCAGCATTGATATCAAGCCTTAATCAAATTTATCCTTTTCTCAGCCAAGAGTTCTTAACCAATTAACAATGTAATAAGAATACTAACTTTTAAAATACCTTTGATTCCACATATTTAGACATGATTGATCTAGCTGATACAAATAGCATAGATCTAACTCATAAACAGATCATACTTGAAAGAACTTTAATAATCCAATTCACAGTTCAATAACATAAGAATAGGAATTCAATTGCAACGAGGTACGAATCTCAATAACCAGTATAGATGTGAATAATCAACAATAATAATTCCACGTAACATGCTTCGAAAATAATAACTCGAGTGTGAGTTAGGGGAACTTGTCTGTCTGCTCAAGCTACCAATAATTCTAAGCATTAACTAATTGGCCATTGAAGAACCTAACATTGATAACGTCGATCTACCAATTATTTACTCGCGTAGTTGTATATCGATACGCTTACTTATGCTAATTTATTTAACAATTAAGCAAATCACATAGCCCACATATGTTTAATAAAACTATCGTAAAGAAAACCTATAAGACACTTAATATTATCAAATCCTGATAATATTTAATTCACCTCTTGGTATTTATTAGTCCACTAATAAACACTTTTATTCGTGTACTATAAGCTATTTAACATCTTAATAATATTTTAAATCATCCAATAATACTTAAATCTACTGATTAATTAATCTCTTAATAATATTTTAATTGTCCTATCATTAAAATAATATTTTAATCTAATATTATTAGCCATTTTTAATAATATCTTAATCATTTATTAAAGCTTAAAACAAATATTATTACC
>JAVJAP010000377.1:0-156047 GCA_034770075.1 Aralia elata | reverse complement strand
CGAATCAACGTCGAACCTTAATGAAACTTGTCTAGATTTAGTGTGATACATGTTTATTATACGTGATACACGTTTATGTATTGGTATACGTAGACTACGTGCGTTGACCGGATTTGTACTAAATTATAGTGAGCTAACGCTAAGGCAAAGTGTCCTAAACCTTTAACTCAATTTATATTATTGCAAAGTCTTCTATATCTTGCTATTGATTATTGTAAAAAGTTATTTGCTTCCTTGTTCAGCATAAACTTAATGAAAAATGAATCATTATTCTAGATTACTTGTTTATTCGAGCGTAAATTGTTGTGATCAAACCAAATTGTTAGGTTTTTGTTACATAGCGCGAAACCATGCAAATTCATAATTTACATTAATAAAGGCGGATGCGAGGATAAAAATCAGATTTTAAAATTTTATACAAACCATACCAACCATGTGATCTTTCTTCTTTCTTTATGCACAATATTTTTTTTTTAATTAATTAAACGAAAGAGATGGAGAATAAGAATTAATACCCTGGTAGAATTCCTAGCTTCCTCAGGTACAAGTTCACCTCGAATTCCTTTCGCGTTCTCCTTGTAATTCCACTGATTTATAAATTTCCTTCTTTTGATCTAACGTTTAGCCACCCAAGTGTTTTGGCCTCTAGAGTGATCCACCAAGGGTATATAAATTACTTATTCAAGAACGTATGGTGTTGTTGGCAAAAAACACCTAGTTTCTATTCTCTATAGAAAATTGTAATGTACTCTCTCTCTCTACAATTCTTATTGCAAGAGTGTGGTAACCCTAATCTATGATAAGACTTCTCTTTATTTATTTAGATGTAGGAATAAACCCTTCCCTAAATCTATTTAGGATTAGGGTTTCTATTATAGATTAAACTCCTTTAATTTAAATTAATACTCCTAATCTAATTAGGAATTTCATGTGAAGAGTACTTACTATTAATAAATTTCTCAATCCCTATTAGGAATTAAATAATAGTTTTAAATAATAATAATTAATATGACGTCCCTCTTATTAATTTATTATTTAATATTTCATAAAATATTATAATAATTAAATATTAAGAGCTATTTAATTTTATTCTATCTCCATAGACTAAAATTAAATACACTTAACTTATTATGTACAATTATGCCCATTTACTTAACTTTAAATAAATTATTTTCCTTTTGCGTTGGTGTTTGGTTATGTATTTGGGAACCCTTTAGGTTCTCCATATTAAACCAGGTTGGTGTGAATAAATCCAATTAGGAAACAATTTCCTAATCTTATTTAAATAAATAAATTAATACTATTTAATTCATTTAAATAAATAATATTTATTTCATACAATTAAGGGTAAGGCACCCCTTAGTCGATCAACGACATTTCCAAATTTTAGTATTAGATTTCAACATTAATCATAAAAGAACCTTTCAGTGCCATAGTTTACCTAATACAATTTCAATCTTTCTACCATAACAATGTCCCAATTTAAATATTAAGACATAGGAATTACTGATCAAGTCTTTTTTTTAATTTAAATTATATGTAATTTATTTCCGATTCTTGAAATACATCAACTCTAATTAATGGCTAAATTAGAAACTCTTTTTCTAATTTCATGCTGCTTTGGCCAAAAGACTTCTGAGTCGGTCATTTATCGTTAATCCACATAGGACATTCTCCTCCCTTTTACGTAGAAGGTGGTTGTTTCTTTAATGATCATTCACCTTATCTCCATGTACAGACCTTGTTATACCCCAATCATACCCTTTGAATATACCCTAAAGGTCTTAAGGGACATGTCAAAGTATAAACTCATCATACACAAGATACTATGATGAATCTCAAGTCCAAGGATCACTTAGTAACTACTATCACTAGGAGGAATTCCTATTGACAGGCTGAGTAAAACTCACATTAGGTAATTCCTTAGCGAGCCACGTTCAGTGAACTTATTCTCTAATAAGCACCTATACATTACATTACTCTTTAGTGTCTCCTACAACAATATGATTATGAGATCAATCATTCTCTCTTTCATAAGAGCATAGCAACGGATGTACTAAATCCTTAATCCGGATTCACTAATCCCACTTTTTTAGTAATCCATCGATTAGGAACAATTTAAAGTTTGTGGGAGCTATCTAGATATTTAGCATGATCCCCTAGCATGATGTTCTAAAAGCATTGCTTCAAAACTATGGGTTTATATCAACATTTTAAATATAACAGCACCCTGTAGATAATATAAAAAATGCCTTTATATAACCGAATAAGATTACAAAGTATATTGACTAACATCATTTCAAATATGATTGGCTTGTGTGCATACTACTTTTCATCAAATTGTTTGGTAAGGACATCTTATAAACTGAGGTAAAATGAAAATGCACTTTCATAGGTTTAAGGGCCAATAAATGGTCGAATTACTATATTGACCACAGATATGGTAGGATGGATATGCAATACTCCTAGGTTATTTGGTGAGGCTGATCACCTACGCAGATATTCCAAAAACTCAAATGGTTCTAAGTCAATTAAAGGACTGATAGAAACTAAATGATAAATATATGGATTCTTATACATAAACCCTCAGTATAGCTATCATTGACATCTTTCAAAATCAAACACATGGTTGGTTTACATATTCACAAATGAACTTGCTGAGCAATTTGTAGCTCATTCTTGCGCATATCTTCTTTTGCAGCGTTTTAAATGATATTCCTGGCACCACGTCTGGGTAACTGATATAGGGGAAAAGTCAATGCATTTATTAAGTTTTAATTCTGTTGTGTTGAACTACTTTAAGTCTCTTTAAAGACTTGTTGTTGTAATAACTTTAGTATAACGTAAAGATGTAACCGAACAAACTATTATGTTAATTATATTATGATCCTTTATGTCATTAGAATTGCGTTATTACTCTGATACTTTAAATTCTTTAGGAATAGTTATACTAAAGTTTAAAATACAAGTGTCTTTATGAACTAATCACATTTCTGAATTGAGGGTATCTATATATGATGTGGAGAGTCCTTATAAGCTCTGGGGTTACACTTAATTGAGCGCCGGTTTAAGGTTAAGGTGCCATTTCTTTACCGGAATTGACGATACCCTCAGTTCTATGGACAAATTTATCATATAATACTGGTGAATGTCAGATGAGATAGGGGGAATATTGGATATGAAAGAGATATTCATAATGAATATGAATCTATACATCTAAGTGAGGGTATCAAATCACAGACAACGTTCTGGCCAGAAACTAGTACTCTGTTTATGGGTATACTTATGAACCTTGGATTAGATAGAAAGTCATATATTATTGAGTTATATTTTACAAGTTGTATAGTTCTATCAGTGAGCATAAATTCTGCTACAGAGAGAGTAGAGAATTTTGTGGGCGTCACAAGCCCACTCATGATTGGTTGTTTCGGCACCATTCGTACTTTACTCATAATATTCCTCCGACATAACGAATGTTCCTCGACATAATGAATATTCCCCCCCGACATACTTTCTGATCTTATAATTTGCACATATTACCCTTCAAACTTTTAATCTTTTAATCAATTTAACACCTTACTATTTTAGAATAATAATTATACAGAAAAAATTAAGTTTTATTTATTAATAAAGATATTCGGGGTCTTACACAACATTTCTCTCCTTAACCTCGCAAATCAAAGATAAAAGAAAAAGTGATTAATACACTCCATTTACATTTGCTCTTAATAATTTTTATCTTTTATACTATTCATTTCTATTCACAAACTCACAAATACAGTGTGTGGTAACATGTTACCTTATAACATTAATGTTAGAGGAAAAACTGAGGAACATTAACTATGTTTTTTGGAATTAGGATTCCCATCCGTTACATTTATCCTTTAATTTTCTTCAATACACATTTAACGACACAATAAAATTTGTTCCGCAAACAATTAGCAACAAAATAAAATTATGTCGCAAATAATTGTATCCCCTGGAATCATCATTTTAAAGTAATATTTTGTAATTCTCTAAAATGTGTTTTGGGAGAAAATTGGAGGATAAGTGTAATATTGGGGGATCATATTGCATTGGTTTTTAGTTTCAATTTCCAGTTCATAAACTTATAAAAAAAATTTTTAAAAATACTTTAAAATACAAAGAAAATAAAAATCTTTACCTAAAATGTTTTGGATGCTTCAAATTATTAGTTCATATACCCCTATCCTTCAATTCTCACTCCCAATACGAATTTAGCAATACAAAAATTAGTTTTAGTAACACTTTCAGCGACAGTATTGTTTACGTAAAATATTTATTGTGTCGCTAATTAATTGCGGACGAATTTTATTTTATTTATATAAATATAGTTGTTATGTCGCTAAAATGTCCTATTAAGGGAATATTAGAGGATAATGTGTAATGGATGTAAGCTGAGCTAATACTATCAATTTCAATTTGTACTGCAATTTTAATTCTTGGAGTTCGTATTTATTTGTGGTTAGTTGAACACTTGGTGGGTTATGGAAGAAACATTTTTTGAATTATTAGCACGAGAATAATTTCTAAAAAATACAATAGTATTAGTGTTTTAAGGTCACTAAGTGCCCGTTTAACAGAGTTGGGTGCAATGAGATAAAATACTTTTTAGAGAATCAAATTCAGCTATATTGATTTTATTACACTTACTGATTAATATATATATATACATATATATATATATATATATATATAATATATAGGGGAATGATCCATAGCATGTATTTGTTTATGGATCCTTATAGTGCGTTTACAACATCTATACCATTGAAAAAAAAGAAGGATCGGAACTAGGATTAGAAATGTAGAAAATCGACATTTTTTTTTTTTTTTTTTTCCCACTGTTATTTAAATAGTAGACGGTATAAAAAAATTACATATCCGTCAGTTACTAATAGTAACAGCACATTATTCAGGAATAAGGGTTTGACATTATTAACTAGGGTTTAGGGTTTATTAACTCCCTTTTTTAATTGGATTTAGGGTTTATTAACCTTATTAATCTCTGGTTAATAAACCCTAAATCCTGATTAATAAACCTTAAACCCTAGTTAATAAACCTTAAATCCTAGTTAATAACCCTTTAATCTTAGTTAATTAAATCCTAAATTCCTAGTAAATTACACCCTAAACCCCTAATTAATAAACCTAAACTCTAGTTAATAAAGTCAAACCTTTATTCTGATTAGCGTCCGCTTACTAATGGTTAGTGATGTTTTTTTTTACCTTCCGCTACTAATAGTAGCGAACTTCGATTTTTCAATTTCTAATCTTGACTGTTTCATTTTTATTTTCAAATGGTAATAGGACGGTGTGTATACTCTTATAAAGATCCATAACAAATACATACTAATGAACTCATTACCCATATATACATATATATATTATATATATATAAATATTATAATATATAAATATATATATATATATATATAATCATAATAATATATATATATACACGGGTGGGGGGGGGGGGGATCAGGAGCATACCCCTTAAAGTGACAATTACTCTCTTAAAACTAATATAACCTTATTTAAAGTCTTCGTGTTCTTTCTTTTTAGTTTTTTCTTTCGTCACTTGTTTTCTCTCTAAAACAAAATCCAAAAACACGATTTGAATAGAGCAACCACGGGAGACCAAGAAATCAGGCATCTATGCCCAGATCTTGATACCTTCGATTCGTGTAAAACCCCTTAAACTATTTTTCGATTTCGGTAAAAATTAACTAGGTTTCGATTTCATTTTTTGATTCGGTAAACCTTAAGCTAGACGATCCCAGATCTCGGGTTGATTTTTTTATTTTGATATCGTTTTTTCGTTACTAATTTTCTTTTTGATTCGGTAGGCACCTGCTACCTTTGTTTCTTCTTGCTTGGATGTGAGTTTATTTTGACCAACTACACTTGTAAAGTGAGAATGTCTTTGAAATTATTAAAATGGGTCTTCTTTAGTTCTTGGTTTTGTGAGTATAAAGTAATAATTTTTTCCCTCATCTGTGGAATAAGCCCAAAATTTTTTTTGGTTTTCATTAATTGTAGTTTTGTTGTTTTGTGTTTGACAAACAGAGGTTAATTGTTTTGGAGGAAAGAAAGAGAAATGATTGTTGTTCAGGGTCTAGGATGAGAGACTTATTGGCTGCTCTCCGAGAGAATAACAATCCAAGAACACAGGTACTTTTATTTTTCCTTATTTTATTGTATTTATTCTAAATTTTTTTTTGGGGATGAAACATCAGATATTAGTAGAAATTTAATGAGAAATATTAGTTCTTCGTAAGAAGACAATTAATTTTGAGTCGATTGTTTCATTATCTTACCTTTTGTTTGCTCATGTTGAATCCTGTTTTAGAATTGGTGAAATTTGAGATATGCTTTTCCAATTATTTTACCTGTTATATACTCTTTATAGTCCATCACTTTACTTAGGTTTAGCTCTTATATGGTAAACCCTAACTAATTTATTTCCCTCAAGTTCTTATGAGCACAAAATTCACATGGGGGCAGGGAGCTCATCCCGCAGTTGCAACATGTGGAAGTTTCCTTCACCTGTGAAGGTTTTCAATGGACCAAAATAAAATCCCGGGAGATAATTTTATTGGTTTGCAACAAACTTATTAAAACAATACCATGTGAAGTCGTTTGAAATGGGCATTGAATCCAGCAATGTACCACCGCCCCGCTCAAGAAATTGCTCAGTATTTATCGCGAAAACAATGAATTAAAGTCCTAAAAATAGAAGTTTTGAAAAAAAAGGGTTTGACTGAGTTGACCTAATTGTTATTTGTTAATGCCAAAAATGAACAAAGCTATTGTAGAAAAGAAAAATCAAGAGTTGGTGGCCAAAAATTGAGGAAAGATGAAATTGAACAATTGAAAGACTAAAGAAAAATAGTGGTGTACTGGGTGTTTTGTTTTTCCTTTCATGTTGTGTGTTTTTGTTGTTCTTGTAATGAAGTTTTTGTAAGGTGCTTTTGTAATGAAATTGGTTGAATGTAATGGAGGTGGTTTTTTCCCTTATTATAACTATCTTATTCTACCATTCAAAGTTTAACTTGAATAAAAGAAACTTTGGATTATACAAACATGCACTTACAAAAAGTTTGAGAGTTCGGGAATCCCTTGTGTCGGCCATGTGATAACTTACTTGAATAAGTATCAATGATCTTGACTCCAAAATTGTCAACATTCTTTAGATTTGATATTTGATAGGGCCTCTCACAAATGAAGAAGTCACAAAATGTTTTAAAAAGGAATGTTTAGGTTAATTGCGGATAAAAAAGATCAATCAAATTATTTGGGAAGAATGGTTCTGGAAAGAAACAATGAAATGGGTCGTTGCGTGTGAAGTGCTGGCTGGAATGAGTGTATCCAAGTCATGTTAACAATGACTTGTATCTTATGAACATAGTTACATTGAGCCGAAACCAATCGCGAGCAAAAGGGTGTGGCAAAAGGCTGAAGGGTGGCAAAAGGAAAGGGCTTCTTGGGGGAAAAACAATAAAAATTTTAAAGGGTAGACGGTTTGTCCATGAATAGTTAACAAAGTTTGGTGGCGATACACGATCAAAAAGAAAGAAACTCACCCGGTGTTGCTTAATGAATCGGTAGTGGTAATGAAGCTTTGAGCAAAGTAAGGCAAGGTTAACTTAATTTTTTGACTTTTCTATTTGTTTAAATTTGACTTTGCTATTTGTTTAAATTTGACTTTATTATTTGTTTAAATGTAGAACTGGAGCATCAAATGATGATGCTACTCAGGATCCAAGTGTAGATGATGATAGTGATTCACCCACAGGTGCAACTGAGATTTCTATAACAACACTTGTATATCTATATTTCTGTATTAATTTGTATTTTTTTTTACAGAGTGGGCTTTAAAATTGCACTAATCATGGGAGTGACTATAGTTGGGATGCTTCAGAATTTCAGAATTACAGTAATCATGGCAGTGACTTGTATTATTTTGTATTTTTTTTTTGTGTAATGGACACTTATAATATGGTATCTGGCTGAGCTCAATTAAGAAGTGTGGTGCATTTTGTTTTTATTGGTTGCATTTTCTTGGTTAACGTTTCAGCTTGCATAACTAGGAGGTATATGTTAGGTTTGTATATTACGCAAGCATGAAATCTAATTACACAAATAGGGCGGAAGCGTGATAAAACGGATTTTAAAATTTTCATACAAACCATCACCATGATCTATCCTTGTGTGCAATTATCAATTAAACGAAAGAGAAAAAGAATAAGAATTATACCCTCGTAGATCAAAGCTTCCTCGGGTACAAGTTCAACTCCTAGTCCTTCGTGTTCTCCTCGAATTCCACCGATGAGATTCCTTCCTTTGATCAACGTTAGCCACCCTAGTGTTTGGCATCTGGAGGTGATCCCACCAAAGAAAGAATAGGTATTCAAGAAGTTGGGTGTTGGCAAAACCCTAGTTTCTATCTCTATAAAAATTACAAGTACTCTCCACAATCTAATGCAAGAGTGTGTAACCTTAATCTATGATAAGAACTCCTCTTAATTTATAGATGTAGGAATAACCCTTCCCTAAACTATTTAGGATTAGGGTTTCTATTATAATTAAACTACTTTAATTAATTCTGCTGCCTAATTCAATTAGGAAATTCGTGAGAGTAGTACTTCTATTAATTAACTCTCAATCCCTATTAGGAATTAAATAATAGTAATAGTAATAATAATAATAAGACTCCTCTTATTAATTTATATTTAATATTTTAAAAATATTAAATAATAAATATTAAGCTATTTAACTTATTCTATCTCCATAGACTAAATTTAAATACACTTAACTTATTATTATAATTATGCCATTTACTTTTTTAAATAAATATTTTTTCCTTTTGCGGTGTGACCCTTTAGGTTCTCCATATTAAAACTCCATTAGGTATTCCTTAGCGAGCCACGTTCAGTGAACTTATTCTCCAATAAGCACCTACATACTTGATTTAGTGTCTCCACACAAATGATTATGAGATCAATCATCCTCTTCCTAAGAGCAAGCAACGTATGTACTAATCTATCCGGATTAACGAATCCCCTTTTTAGTAATCCAACGATTAGGAACAATTTTACTTTGTGAGCTATCTAGGAATTTAGATCTCATTAGCATGATCACCATCATGATTCTAAAAGCATTGCTCAAAACTATGGGTTTATCACATTTTAATATAACAAACACTATGTAGATAATATAAAATGCCTTTTAAGAAAATCAATTCTTTTATTAATAAATGAATAAGATTACAAAGTATATGCTACATCATATCAAATATGATTGGCTTGTGTACATAACTACTTTCAATCTCCCACTTGCACTAAAGTCAATCACCATAGTATCTAATACCCATCTTCTCTAAGTGACGATCAAACTGCTGCTGTGTTAAAGCTTTAGTAAATGGGATCTGCAATGTTGTCTTGAGAGTCCACACGCTCCAGGGTGATATCTCCTCTTTCAATGATCTCTCTAATCAAAATGAAACCCGCCGCAACACGTGTTTGTATTTCTGATGAGACCTAGGTTCCTTAGCCTGTGCAAACAGCTCCGGTGTTGTCACAGAACAAAAGGTACAACTCCTCTAATGGTAGGAACCACTCCAAGTTTCAGTTTATGAACTTCTTCATCCAAACAGCATCCTTTGCAGCTTCACTTGCAGCTATGTACCTCTGCCTCTGTCACTGAATCAGCAACTGTTTGCTGCTTGGAACTTTTCCAACTCACTCACTGCGCCACCGTTTAAGGTAAACACGTACCCTGAAAACGGATTTACTGTTATCTTGGTCCATTTGAAAACTTGATTGAGTCTGTATAGCCCTCTAGTTTCAATTCAGACCCACCGTAGACAAGAAATACATCCTTAGTTCTTTTCAAGTACTTTATTAGGATATTTTTCACTGCCTTCCAGTGCTCTTCTCCTGGATTCGACTGATATCTGCTTGTTACACTAAGTGCATGAGCGACATCTGGTCTAGTACATATCATACCGTACATGATAGATCCTATTGCTGAAGCATAAGGAATCTTACTCACACGGTCTCTCTCCTCAGGTGTCTTTGGGGCCTGTTTCTTGGAGAGATGTATTCCATGGCTCATCGACATGAGACCTCTCTTGGAATCTTCCATGCTAAACTTCTTTAGCATCGAGTCAATGTACTTTCCTTGGGTTAAGCCAAGCATCCTTTTAAATCTATCTCTATAGATCTTTATCCCCAAAATATAGGATGCCTCACCCAAGTCCTTTATGGAGAAGTGTTTAGATAACCAAATTTTGATCGACTGTAGCATAGGAACATCATTCTCTATCAGTAATATATCATCAACATATAATACAAGGAATGAAACAGCGCTCCCACTAACCTTCTTGTACACACAAGGTTCATCCTCATTTTTGATAAAATCAAACCTTTTAATTATCTCATCAAAACGGATGTTCCATCTTCGAGAAGCTTGCTTCAATCCATAAATGGATCGTTGTAGCTTACAGACTTGGTTTGTTCCAACCGTTGAAACAAAACCCTCTGGCTGTATCATATATACATTCTCCTCAAGCTCTCCATTGAGGAAGGTCGTTTTCACGTCCATTTGCCAGATCTCGTAGTCATAATAAGCTGCAATTGCAAGCAAAATCCGAATGGACTTGAGCATAGCTACTGGTGAGAAGGTTTCATCATAGTCAACTCTTTGTCTTTGTTTGAAACCTTTTACAACCATTCGGGCCTTATAGGTCTCTACCTTGCCATCTGCTCCAGTCTTTCTCTTAAAGACCCATTTACACCCAATAGGCTTAATGCCCTCAGGTGGTGTAACCAAAGTCCATATTTGGTTTTCATACATGGAGTCCATCTCGGATTTCATGGCTTCTAGCCATTTCTCTGAGTCTTTACTACTCATAGCCTCTTCGTAAGTAAATGGATCATCATCATCTATGATGCGTACCTTATCATCATCCTCTATGATGAATCCATACCTATCAGGTATCTTCGGTACTCTTCCAAATTTACGAATAGGTAGTGGTACAGTAGGTTCTTCTACTTGGTTAGGTACCTGACTTTGATCCATAATATTTTGTGGTTCTTGAACTTCTTCAAGATATATCTTACTCCCACTGACCCCTTCAAGGATAAACTCCTTTTCCAAGAAGGCAGCGTGTTTCGCAACAAACACCTTTTGATCAGCAGGATGATAGAAATAATATCCTAAACTTTATTTAGGATATCCCACAAATCTACACTTGTCAGATCTAGTCTTCAGCTTATCATGCTCAAACCTTTTGACATAAGCTGGACAACCCCAAGTCTTAACATGCTTAAGACTAGGTTTCCTCCCTGTCCATATCTCATATGGGGTCTTTGGGACAGATTTGGTAGGTACCTTGTTAAGCAGGTATGCAACCATTTCTAGGGCATAACCCCAGAAGGATACTGGAAGGCCGGTATAACTCATCATAGAACGAACCATGTCCAACAATGTTCGATTTCTCCTTTCAGATACACCATTCAACTGTGGCGTCCCTGGTGGAGTCCATTGTGAGATTATACCATTTTATTTGAGATAACTTAGAAACTCATTGGTCAAGTATTCACCTCCTCGATCCGATCGAAGAATCTTAATACTCTTACCAGTTTGCTTCTCTACTTCACTTCTGAATTCTTTGAACTTTTCAAACGATTCAGATTTGTATTTCATTAAATACAGATATCCAAATCTAGAATGATCATCAGTGAAAGTAATAAAATAAGAATACCCTCCTCGTGCATTCGTTGTCATAGGTCCACATACGTCTGTGTGTACCAATGCTAACAACTCTGTAACTCTTTCTCCTTTCCCACTAAAAGGAGATTTAGTTATCTTACCCATGAGACAAGATTCACAAGTTGGATATGATTCGTAATTAGATAGCTCTAAAAGCCCATCTTTATGCAACTTGGTTAATCTTGTTTCATTAATATGACCGAGTCTATAGTGCCACATAAAGGTATAATTAACATCATCTCTTTTTTTTTTCTTAGTTTGTTCAATTTGAAGTATATTTTCATGCAAGTCAAGTATGTAAAGTCCATTCAGTAGATTGCCAACACCATATAAAACATTTTTATTATAAATAGAACAACTGTTGTTCTTTATTATAATATCAAAACCATCCATATCCAATACAGAAATTGAAATAATGTTTCTAATGAGTGTTGGAACATAATAACAATTATTTAAACTAATGAACTTGCCCGAAGGCAATGCTAAATAATAAGTTCCTACAGCTAATGCAGCAACCTTTGCTCCATTTCCCACTTGTAGGATGACTTCATCCTTGTTCAGCTTTCTACTTCTGCTTAGTCCCTGCATATTATTACATATGTGAGAACTACAGCCGATATCCAATACCCAAGTAGAATTTTGACTTTCAAAAAAATTAATTTCAATCATGAACAAACCTACATCGGAAGTCGAAGCTTCTCCAAGCTTCTTTTGGTTCGCAAGATACTCCTTGCAGTTCCTCTTCCAGTGTCCCGACTTATTACAATGGTAGCAAATTCCTTTGTTATCTGGATCAGGTTTCTTTTTATCCTTTCTCTTCGCCTTGCCCTTAGCCTTTTTGTTTTTCTTCTTTTCAGAAGATACCTTGGGCCTCTTCTTTTTCTTGGAAGAGTCATCCACTAGTAAGACTTGGTTCTTGTTGGATGAGAAGTGACCTTCAGCAGGTTTCAGCATGTTAAGTAACTCAGGCAAGCTGACGTCCAACTTATTCATGTAAAAATTCACAACAAATTGTGAGAAGGTGTCCGGGAGTGACTACAAGATCAAATCTTGACTTAACTCCCCATCCATCAGGAACCCAAGCTGTCCAAGTTGTTCAATCAGATTGATCATCTTAAGGACATGAGTCTCAATAGCAGTGCCCTCGGTCATACGAGATCGGAAGAGCTCCTTAGATATCTGATATCTAGCAGTCCTACTTTGCTCACCATATAACTCTTTGAGGTGCAGCAATATAGTAGGAGCATCCATAGTTTCATGCTGACGCTGAAGCTCGTTACTCATGGATGCGAGCATGATACATTGAGCCAAGATTGCATCATCTTGCCACTTTCTGAAAGTAGCAATCTCTTCCTCAGAGGCTGTTTCTGCAACATTTGCAGGGACTGGCGAATTTAGGACATAAGAAATCTTTTCAGCAATGACAACAATTCTCAGATTCCTTAAACCAGTCCGTGTAATTCGGTCCGGTCAGTTTGTTAGCATCAAGTATGCTACGCAGTGATAGTGAGTTTGACATTTTTTAAATTCTGCATATGAAATAGACAACATTTTAGCATACATTCATTTTATTAATCATCAAAATAAATTAGGTCTTTATTTAAATTGGTATCTCTCACTTTTTCATCAAACTATATTACCCTCAATATATATAGTTCGGCAAATCTAATTAAAGATTTACTAGTGAAAATAAGGATCCCATTTCAAATGTATATAGTCTTGTGTGTGCACAACAAACTATATATAAATAAATAGGTAGACAACTATTGTCAATTACATCACTATGTAAGTCCTTGTATTTTTCCTCTTAGATTATAATGGTCAAGTGTGTGCACATCCGAACTAAAATAGTCTAAGTTAAGTCCAACCTAGCACTTCTATATATGTGAAGAGAAAAAGACTGCCTTGTGTGTGCACAACAAAGCTGTAATGTTCAATTCCTTAATTAGCATCAAATGTGATAAAACAACATCTTAAATATTTAATACTCGCCTTGTGTGTGCACAACAAACTCATATTAAATATTTAATACTCTATCGTTTTACCATGCTAGAAGGCGACGTTCGATATTCCTAATATCTTTGAACGCTTAGGACTTAATATGATTTCTTTGAGGGGTTTATTATTATTAGTCTCATCTTGTTTAGCACGCCATGCACATATATATATATATAAAATACGCGTCATATTATTTTACATGCGAAGCATGCTGGATAATATATAATATATATATAGTAATCATGCACATATAGAATACTATATTCTACCCGGATTGATTATGGACTTTTATTCTAGTTTGGTTCACTATAGCCACCAAGTGAACCAAAAGGTCAAACCTAGGGTACAAAAATTAAATTTAAATATAACTATTACATTTAAAAACCCGAGGCTCCAATACAAACGGGTCTTCAAGCGCTCCTTGCACCTTTGTCTCTAATTCTTCAAAATTAATTCTAACTAGTCCTATTACATAAACTATTTACAATAAAATAGAAACCTTGATCAGCAGTCAAGGAAAAATATATAGGAGAGAGATAGAATTTATATTAAGAAAAAATTAAAGAAGACGAGATACGCAGACCCCATTTATAAAAACCCATACATTCAAGCATCCTCTAAAATAATTCCAATCACACATTGGTCAATAGTCCATAATCAACCCCTATTTATTATCATACATATCTCTATATGTATCAATAAATAATAATCATCTCATGAATAATAAAACCATTCCATATATGCATTGATATCAATTAATGGGCAAAAGTTTTGCTAATATTTAGTTTTGAAACAAAATAAACTCTTTTATTTTAATCAAAAACCAAATTCAAATTAAACTCCTTTAATTTTAGCAATCTGAAATCCTATTCCAGATAAAATAAACATCTTTATTTTAAACTTATATCAATTAAATAAACTATTTATGTTAATTGAGAAAATAAAAAAAAAAATTCAAAGTCTGCACACCTGCGCGACCGCGCTCCAAATTGAACTAGGAGCGGCGCGGCCGCGCTGCACCCCCAGAAACGTTTTCTGGGTTAGGGCGTGGCCGCGCTCCAGAATGAACTAGAAGCGGCGCGGCCGAGCTGCGATGCAGATTCAGAAAATTTTTCCAGCCCAAAAATCCGATTGTATCGCATATCAATTCATACATGGAATCATCAAAATCAATAATTAACACAAGGATTTGGCTCTGATACCACTGTTAGGTTTGTATATTACGCAAGCATACAATCTAATTACACAAATAGGGCGGAAGCGTGATAAAACGGATTTTAAAATTTTCATACAAACCATCACCATGATCTATCCTTGTGTTCAATTATCAATTAAACGAAAGAGAAAGAGAATAAGAATTATACCCTCGTAGATCAAAGCTTCCTCGGGTACAAGTTTAACTCCTAGTCCTTCGTGTTCTCCTCGAATTCCACTGATGAGATTCCTTCCTTTGATCAACGTTAGCCAACCAAGTGTTTGGCCTCTAGAGGTGATCCACCAAGGAAGAATAGGTATTCAAGAAGTTGGGTGTTGGCAAAACCCTAGTTTCTATCTCTATAAAAATTACAAGTACTCTCCACAATCTAATGCAAGAGTGTGTAACCTTAATCTATGATAAGACTCCTCTTATTTATAGATGTAGGAATAACCCTTACCTAAACTATTTAGAATTAGGATTTCTATTATAATTAAACTCCTTTAATTAATTCTGCTCCTAATTCAATTAGGAATTCGTGAGAGAGTACTTATATTAATTAACTCCCAATCCCTATTACGAATTAAATAATAGTAATAGTAATAATAATAATAAGACTCCTCTTATTAATTTATATTTAATATTTCCAAAATATTAAATAATAAATATTAAGCTATTTAACTTATTCTATCTCCATAGACTAAATTAAATACACTTAACTTATTATTACAATTATGTCATTTACTTCTTAAATAAATATTTTTCCTTTTGCGGTGTGACCCTTTAGGTTTTCCATATTAAACCGGTTGTGAAGAAATAAGGGTAAGCCCCCTTAGCGATCAACGACTTTCCAGATAATATAGATTTCAACATTAATCACAAAAGAACCTTTTAGTGAATAGTTACCGTACAATTCAATCCTTCTACCATACAATGTCCCAATTAAATATAAGACATGGAATTACTGTCAAGTCTTATTTTATTTAATTATATGTATTTCGATTCCCAAATGAACAACTCTAAATAATGCAAATTAGAAACTCCTTTCTAATTTCATTCTGTCTTGGTCAAGGACTACTGAGTTGTCATTTATCGAATAACATAGGACATTCACATCTTTTACTAGACGTGGTAGATTCTTTGTTGATCATTCACCTATCTCCATGCACAACTTATTATACCCAATCATACCCTTTGATATACCCCAAAGGTCTTAAGGGACATGTCAAAGTATAACTCATCATACACAAGATACTATGATGATCTCAAGTCCAAGGATCACTTGTACTACTATCGCTAGAGGAATTCCTATTGACAGGCGAGTAAAACTCCATTAGGTATTGTTGTCCGATTAATATAACGACAATTTACGCGCAAGTATACGCGGTTAACAAGTAATAAAGAGTAAGTAAAGTATCGATCCCACGAGGAATTGTTACTAGTCTTTTCCAAGTATTAACCTTTTATCATCTCAATCTTATTTAAACAAATGATAGTTGTTTTTGTTGTTTTGTATTAATGAAGATAACAAATAATTAAACAACTATGGAAAGCATTAAGATAATGAAATCAAATATTTACAAGTCTAAGATTGCAATTTCCCCCAACACTTCACTTGAATATCCTAACTCTCTCTTTTCAACTAGTTAAATCACAAGGATTGTTATCCGAGAATTTACAAGTATATACAAGCCTCTCTCGATGGTCAAATACGTATTTCCCAATGCGGTGTATAAATATCTCTATTCTACACACTAACAAGAATCCAATATCAAGAATAATCAACAAGACACGTGTCACCAAATCTCATTAATCACCCTATCAATTATCAACTTTCGCAATAGAAATCATTAAGCATGATTCTCCAATGGATACATATGGTATTTAGGTATATGTCTATCCTAAATACAATCAAATTATCCATTCATGAGGGTAATAAATAAAACACACGTCACTTAATTTCATAAATTACCCATAGGAATATCTAATTTTCACATGATATCATAACAAGGTCTCAACCTATACTTCCTCTCTCAATTCCATATAAGTTCCCAAGGTAATTACTAGCTAGGCAATTAATCCATAAAGCATAAATTATGATACCCAATTCACAAATGAATAACCAATATCCAAGAGAGAGTATTCAATTCAAACTACATATTGGGTTCCATTGAAATCTTAGAAAATTAGTTCTAGTTCATGGTAACTACAAATAACATCATATTCAATTTATACATCATGTTGAAATACAAAATCAAAGGGAAAGTAGAGATGATAAAACCCAATTTGAAGATATTCATATGTTGTTTGCTTGATGGATGATGATTTCTAACTTTCCCCCTTCCATGGTTTTGCAATCTTCATCTTTTAGCTCCATGGCCTTGCTTGATATAGCTTGATTTTAGCACTTTGGCCCTCTAATTTGATGTATTTGGTAGCTTCCTCTCTCTAGATTTGATGTTAGATGGTGTTAGAATGAGTTAGTCTCGAGTTCTAGCCGCCCCCTTTGTGTTATATCAATTGGGTATGTGTAACCCTAGCTATTTTTCGAGTTTTTGGTCCAAAACCTGCTGTATCCCGCGACGAGCTCGCCCCGGCGAGCTTTTTGGCCTAAGTTTTCTCGCCGCGGCGAGGAATTTGTATAGGAAATTCCTGCCCCGGCGAGCTCTGGAAAAACGACCATAACTTCTTCGTCCGAACTCGGATTAAGGCGATTAAGTAGGCTATGGAAAGCTAAGAAGTATCTATACAACTTTCATAACTGGAGCTTGACGAGATAATGGTTGGAGCAAGGTTCAAATTGAGCCCGAAGCAACTGCTGCGTAAAAGTTATGCAGAATCCGATGGTAAAATGACCATAACTCTCTCATACGAACTTCAAATTTGATGATTCAAGATGCTCTGGAAAGCTAAGACAAAGATCTAAAACTTTCATTCTTTAAGTTTGGAGAGATTCGGATTGCATCATGGGTGAAATTGAGAAACAAGCAGTTGAAATGCCAAATTCACGCCGAAAACGCAACGATCCAATGGGCCTTTATTTCAATTCCTACAAAACAAAGTAAAAACACGTAAAAGCACACTAATACATATAAAAGTAGTACAAAACTACATTACACAATAATAAGATGAAAACACATAAAACCAAACGAAATAGCTAAAGACTTACAAATTATTAAGGCAAAAAGTACCCAATTTGTGTATATAAAACACACTCATCAGGTATTCCTTAGCGAGCCACGTTCAGTGAACTTATTCTCCAATAAGCACATACATACTTGCTTTAGTGTCTCCACACAAATGATTATGAGATCAATCATCCTCTTCCTAAGAGCAAGCAATGTATGTACTAATCTATCCGGATTCACTAATTCCCTTTTTAGTAATCCAACGATTAGGAACAATTTTAGTTTGTGAGTTATCTAGAATTTAGATCTCATTAGCATGATCACCATCATGATTCTAAAAGCATTGCTCAAAACTATGGGTTTATCACATTTAATATAACAACACTATGTAGATAATATAAAATGCCTTTTAAGAAAATCAATTCTTTTATTAATAAATGAATAAGATTACAAAGTATATGCTACATCATATCAAATATGATTGGCTTGTGTGCATACTACTTTCAGTATATTCATATATAGCTGCACTTTTGAGACATTCACTCACAGACAATTGATGGTAGAATAAGATGTTAAATAAAGGAAAACCACCTCCATTACATTCAACAATTTCATTACAAACCAACTAGCTACAACTTCATTACAAATAACAAAAACCACAACATGAAAGGAAAAACAAACACCCAGTACACCACTATTTTCTTCAGTCTTTCATTGTTCAATTTCATCTCCTCAATTTTTGCCACCAACTCTGGATTTTTCTTTTCTACAATAGCTTTGTCATTTTTGACATTGACAATAACAATAGTTAGTGTTGTCCGATTTCACAATCAACAATTACGTGCAAGTATACACGATCAACAAGTAATAAAGTGATAAGAAAGAGTGTCGAACCCACAGGAATTACTGTATTTCAAATCTCCAATTATCAATCTAAATTATGCCTATTCTATTAAACAATCACAATTTGGGATTTTTGTTTAAGAATAATTAATTAAATACTAACACTGGCAATTAATTCAAAGGTTGAAATTCAGATTTAAGAATGATTAAGACTACAATATCCCCAGTTATTTATCATAAACCAATCTATCTATGTCTTCCAATTATTCACTTCAATGGAGTTGTTAACAGAAATTCAATTGCATTTATAAGCCCTTTTCTAAGTGATCAAATAAATCTATCTAATCCAATTAACTCTATGATATTCCTATGCAAAGTTAAAAGATTAAATTCATTAAGTTCCAATTTCCAATTGTTACATGCAGCAAGGCAATATTCCTATTCACTTCACAAATCCATTTATTCAACACATGCAAATAATTAAGAATACACATTATCTTATCCAGTTCTAACCCTAGATTTCATCTCCCGAATTCATCTAATAACCCGCTAATTGTCGGCCAAACAATTAATCAATAAGCATAGAATAAGATAGACAACTCCCATCAATTTGAACAATTGAAATCAAATAGATAATCAACTCATAATCATAACTGGTTCAATTGTAGCCTTAATTAAGAATTTAGTTCATACTGACAATAAAAACTAGAATACGAAAATAAGTCATCATAATTAATTACAAATCAGAGGATAAAGATTAAAAGAAAACTCAGTATAATCTCTAGCTCTCCAATCTGAACTTCTCACGATGCTTGACTTGTCCTCCAATCTCCTTGCTCAGCTCTCAAAGTCAATCTCTGAATAAGTCTGTGTATCCCTAAATCCAAGTCTTGATCTTCTATTTATAGTCTCCTATAGTCCCTCAATAAGTTTAATAGCAAGAGTCCTTGATCACTTCTATCTTTCCAAAATAACAGCATTCCAGCAAAATCAGGATTTCCATCTACCGCTTTCTCGCCCCGGCGAGAAACATACCTCACAAATCCTCGCCCCGGCGAGAATGCCTTGCACCCAGCCAATTTTCTTCTTTTCAATCCTGCAACCAGCCATGACCTACAAAACCAATGCAAAACAAGTAAAAAGCTACCAAACACTTAAAAACAAGTAAAGGATAAGCCAAAAGATATATCAAACGTGTAGGTTAAAACCTACTCATCAAATACCCCCAAACTCAAAACTTTGCTTGCCCTCAAGCAAAACACAAAACAAAGCAAAACCACAACTAAACTAGCTACTACATGAATGCACATGCATGACTAACCATACTCAAGCAATTAATCAATAGACATCATAAAAATCCGGCTTCAGAAATCAGTAACTACCAGTTCAACAGAATTTCAACCTCACACCATCCAAAAGCCAACTATTAGCAATTATGAATCACTCTCAACCCTTCCATAAGTATGCAACATATATTAAACCAATCAGGGTATGAATCCAACTCTAGGTATCACAATGCTCAAAAAGAGACAAATTCACAGATTTTACTTTTAAGCTCAACTGCTATTCACTTGCCTTCTCATTTTTTCCCTCTTTTTCTTTAACGAGTGCGTTTTACGCTCCATCTCGTCATATATCCCGACTAGTGCAATGTTCATCTTTATTAGGCTATTCAGTGCCACCCGTGTAGAGAACTTTCAACCAACGACTCCCAAACCAGACGATTTTAGGGCGCTGAGTGTAAAGACATCTCCTAAAGGTATACTCATTCAAATGACACCGGCCACAAAGACAAACTTAGTCAAGACCTGCTCTTATCTGTCTATATTCACTAATTCATAGTTTTCTTGCACTTAGACAGACATCGAAGCAGTATTTATTCAAAAAAAAATTCAGTTTTTCATTTTTTCTCAGTTTTCTTTCTTTTTTATTTTTTATTTTTTAGATCCAACAAGTGATAACAGTCTATATCTACATATGGGCATGTAATACACCAAAGAAGAACCAACTCCTAATTACTTTAATACACATTCGTGAATAAGTAAAAACCACGGGTCTCAAATAACCACAACTACAACAGTTAAACTCCAGATTTAGCAATAAGTATCCATCCCATTAAACTATAGTAGAACTAATCAAATTTAATCATTGGCCATCTCTAAATGACTTTCATAAATGCATTGCTTGAATACCTCTAAATGCAAAATCATATGATCCTAAGCTACTAAAATTTTGGATTTTTGGAGTTTTTTTTTTTTTTTTATAAATATAACTAAATAAAACTGCATAAAAACTACTCTAAAATGACACTCATGCAACTAAAGCTAAAGATTCAAATAATACAGCTAAACATGCAAATATGCAAACACACCCCCCCAAACTCAAACGAAACAATGTCCTCATTGTGCGAAAAATAAAGAAAGTTAAGAACAGAGGACTCCCCTAGCAGTTCAAGCAGTAGGCTCGAACTCATCATCGTCATTTGGGGACGGTGGTGGAAAAACTGGCAATGGCTGGGCTGCGGAAAACTGAACAGGTTCCATCATCGGCTGCATATTGGAGTACATGTTCGCCATGGTTTGGGTACAACTCTGCTGATACACATACATATGCTCCTGCCGGTCCGCCAAACACTGGTTCTGCCTCAATATGGTCTTATGATAGGAATCAATAAGATGCTGCAACTCTCGAAACTGGAGGCTGAACTTGGCTTTCCTTGGCCCAGTAGACGCGGAAGGACCCTCCGAAGGACCCGCTCCCTCGTCATCATCAGACTCATGTGCTTCTTCAGCGGGAGGACAATGAACTATGTAACCCATACCACGAGGATGGGACTCACCGCCTTCTCATTCCTTATAACGTGCAATCAAACGTTGATCCAAAAGCAGTAAGGGCTGCTACAAAGCCTCCTCAGCTCCCCAACGAACTCCCGCACGAAGACACAAACCACATATCAACGAAGGGTGTGGCAAACCACCCTGACTATGCAAAGTCCGTATAGTGCGGCGAATCGACGCCTCAATCAACTGACCGATATTTATCTCAATCCCTGTCACAATAGAATATAGTAACAAAGCCTTCTCCTTGGGAACATCACTCACGTGCTGTGATGGCATCAGTTTAGCCGAAAGGAAGGCATACCAGACCTTACCATACCGACTCAAGTCCTTGCTATGAAACATAGGTGCAACACGTGGCCCTCTAGATATCCATGTCGTCCCAGGCCTGCATAAGTCAGTAACTACCTTCTCCACATTGGGCCCCTCCTCAAGGAATCGAGTGTATCTGCAACGTAAATCAAGCCTCAAGTTGTAATACTCATTGATCGTTTGGGCACTGAAGGACACTGTCTTCCCTCGGACTATAACCTCGCATGCAGCCGCATCCTCTGCATTAGCGTAAAACGCCTTGACTATAGCTATACATGCCGGCTCCGGATGGGCAGTGAATGTCTCCCATCCCCTCTCTACTATCTGATGCATCATCTCCCCATCAACCACCTCGTCAGGCATGAGACCGCGCTCGGGAGTTAGAGCTTTACCCGATGTATTCGATTTATACCTACTAGCCGCCTCTACACTGACAAACTTTCTTCGATCAAAGTGCCTGGATGGAGTAGACGATGATCCCTCACCACGATGCCGCTTTGGAGCCATGATTGATCACTTAGCAAATGAACCCACACCAATAATCTGCTATGCAATTCAACTTCCCCCCAAACTCCAAGTATACTAACTCCCAACTGAAAATGGCACGGTACAATGGAATAGATCTGATAATGATACGTTGGTGAACTGATTGATTGCTCCTTGAATTAAAAGCAAACCCTAAAACTCATGTATGCACGGATGAAGCGGATGAAGATTGGGAAAAACAACAGAGTATGCCCCACTTGAATGTGAGATGGTTTAAAATGAAGTTAGGGTTTGATTTTAAAGTGGAGTGATTTAGGGTTTGTGTAGGAATCCAAGTATGGAGAGAAATTGGAAGGAAATTCGAAAAGAAATAGGAGAGATTTGGGTTAGGTCGGTCTTAGAGAAGGAGAAATAGTGTTTTGGAGAAGTTGCATGGGAGTTGGAATGTTAAAAATCAAATTAGAATCGGATTTTAAAAACTGAATTCCGCGATTCTCGCCGGGGCGAGAAAATAGGCTTGTGAACCTCGCCGGGGCGAGAATTGGCAGAGAGGTTGGGGTTGGGGCGAGAAAAATCCAGGCCGGGGCGCGCTTCAACAGAGAGGTTCTCGCCGGGGCGAGAATCCTCAGACTTGAAAATTTTTCTGCTTTTTTCTCTTGATCCTCTTGTCCTCTCTTGTACCATCCCAATGAACATGTTTCTTCCTTTTAAAGCATTCCCATAGACTGTATCCCTGTTTCAATGAACACCACATAAATGATTTAAACATGGAAGATTGAAGACCAAATTCAAACAAAAACACTTAAACTACTCCTATAAAAAATATTAATTAAACTAATTCTATGAAAGCAATAAACTATCATGATTGGGTTGCCTCCCATCAAGTGCTTGGTTTATAGTCGTCAGCCCGACTTTCTCAGCAGTATTAGGCTTCAGCTTGATCGGGAACAGAAAGGTGAATCACTGATATTTGTCGATCCACATCGCCTCCCCAATAATGTTTGAGTCTCTGACCGTTTACTTTGAATGTGCACTTGGAATCCGGCTCTTCGACTTCAATTGCCCCATGAGATACTACAGCAGTGATAATGAAAGGGCCTGACCATCTAGACTTCAGCTTCCCAGGAAATAAACGCAGCCTGGAATTGAACAATAGTACAGCTTGTCCCGGTTCAAACCTTCGATCCAAAATCCGTTTGTCATGCCACCTTTTGAATTTTTCTTTGTAAAGCTTGGCATTCTCATAGGCATGATGGCGAAACTCCTCCATCTCGTTCAATTGGAGCAACCTTTTCTCACTAGCGGCTTGAAGATCAAGGTTCAACTTTTAAATTGCCCAATAGGCCTTATGCTCAAGTTCGACCGGTAAATGACATACTTTCCCATAAACCATACGATACGGCGACATTCCGATAGGATTCTTATAAGTGGTGCGATACGCCCATAAAGCATCGTCTAGTTTCATTGCCCAGTCCTTACGAGTCGGGTTTACCACTTTCTCCAAAATTTGCTTAATTTCCCGATTCGATACCTCTGCTTGTCCATTCGTTTGGGGATGATAAGTTGTAGCAATTCGGTGTTTGACTCCGTACTTAGCTAACAATTTAGTGAACTGCTTGTTACAAAAATGAGTACCTTCGTCACTGATTATGGCTCTTGGTGTACCGAATCTAGTAAAGATATTCTTGTGCAAGAACCGTAGAACCACTTTGGCATCATTGGTGGGTAATGCAAGTGCTTCGACCCATTTTGACACGTAATCCACCACCAAAAGTATGTATTGATTGTTAAATGATGACGGAAACGGCCCCATAAAGTCAATACCCCAAACATCAAATAGTTCAACCTCGAGGATAGTGTTGAGAGGCATTTCGTGCCGCTTCGAGATATTTCCCACCCGTTGACATCTATCACACTTAAGCACAAAGAGATGGGCATCCTTGAACAACGAAGGCCAGAAAAATCCTGACTGTAAGACCTTTGCTACAGTTCTTTCTCCTCCATAATGGCCTCCATAATCTGACGAATGACAATGAGTCAAGATGCTCTCCATTTCTACCTGTGGCACACAACGTCTTATCATCTGATCCGCACAAGTTTTGAAGAGGAATGGCTCATCCCAAAAGTACTGCTTGACATCATGGAAAAATTTCTTTCTTTGTTGAGAAGTGAAATCTTGCGGAAGAACATTACTGACTAGAAAGTTCATATAATTAGCATACCAAGGGACTTCGGTGTTGATACCAAACAATTATTCATCTGGAAACGACTCATTAATTACCACATCATTCTTTTTCTGCATGTCGGCATTCTCTAACCTTGAAAGATGATCAGCCACTTGATTCTCCGTACCTTTCCTATCTCGAATCTCCAAGTCAAATTCTTGCAACAAGAGGACCCATCGAATCAACCTAGGTTTGACATCCTTTTTTGCAATCAAGTATTTGATAGATGCATGATCAGTGTAGACAATCACCTTGGTTCCAATCAGATATGCTCGAAACTTGTCAAAGGCAAATATTACTGCAAGCAACTCTTTCTCTGTAGTAGTATAATTCAATTGAGCCTTGGTAAGTGTCTTACTTGAGTAGTAGATGGTGTGAAAAACCTTGTCCCTTCGCTGACCCAACACAGCTCCCACTGCATAATCACTTGCGTCACACATCAACTCAAAAGGTAAAGTCCAATCGGGAGCAACTATGATCGGGGCTGTGATTAACTTCTTTTTTAGCACTTCAAAGGCTTCGATACAAGCTTGATCCATCTTAAAGGGAACATCTTTTTCAAGGAGTGAACACAATGGTTTTGAAATTTTTGAGAAATCTTTAATGAATCGACGGTAGAATCCTGCATGTCCGAGAAAACTTCTAATGCCTTTTACAGATGTCGGTGGAGGTAGCTTTTCAATGGTTTCAATCTTTGCCCTATACACCTCTAGACCTGCGTCGGATACTTTGTGCCCCAGAATAATCCCTTCTCACACCATAAAGTGGCACTTTTCCCAATTAAGCACCAGATTCGTCTCCACACAATGCCTCAGTACTAAGATGAGATTATTAAGATACAAGTAAAAACTATCACCGAATATAGAGAAGTCATCCATAAATACCTCCAAATTCTGCTCAACTATATCCAAGAAGATAGCCATCATGTATCGCTGGAATGTAGCCGGTGCATTACATAACCCGAAAGACATTCTCCGGAATGCGAATGTTCCATAAGGACGTGTAAAAGTTGTTTTCTCTTGATCCTCCGGAGCTATCACTATCTGGTTATATCCTGAGTATCCATCGAGAAGGCAATAGAACTGATGAGCGGACAACCTATCCAACATCTGATCAATAAATGGCAAAGGAAAGTGATCCTTGCGCGTAGCTTTGTTCAACTTGCGGTAATCCATACACACTCTCCAACATGTAACCGTTCTTGTAGGACTGAGTTCATTGTTTTCGTTCTCAACCACTGTCATTCCTCCTTTTTTAGGCACACATTGTACGGGACTCACCCAAGCACTATCTGAAATTGGATAGATAATACCGGCATCTAACCACTTAATAATTTCCTTCTTCACCACGTCTTTCATAATCAGATTCAACCTTCTTTGTTCCTCAATGACCGGTTTTGCTCCTTCTTCAAGCAGAATCTTATGCATGCAAAACGACGGACAGATTCCCTTGATGTCTGCTATTGTCCACCCAATTGCTGTTTTATACTCACGCAAAACCCTTAATAGTTTTTCTTCTTGAGATTCATTCAAATGCGCAGAAACTATTACTGGTAGTGTGTCCGAGTCTCCCAAGTAAGCATACCGTAGATGAGATGGAAGAGGTTTAAGCTCAAGCACAGGTGGCTCTTCTACTGATGGTTTGGACCTCTTTTCTGCTTCGTTTGGCCGGTCAAGTACATCAAATTGCCTGCTAAATTTCCGAGGAATAGGTAATGAGTCTAGGACCTTGACATAATCCCACTCATCTGGATCATCAAAAGTATCCATCCCAACCAGAGCAACTTCTAATGGATCTTCAACAATAATTGCCCTGGTTTGTTCATTCACGATTTCATCAAGCAGGTCTATCCGTAAGCATTCCTCGCCCTCCTTAGGAAATTTCATCGATTTAAACACATTAAAGGTGACTTCCTGATCTTGAACTCTCATTGTTAATTCACCTTTTTGTACATCTATCAATGTTCTCCCTGTAGCTAAGAATGGACGACCTAGAATGATGGGAATCTCCTTATCCTCTTCGTAATCCAGAACAATGAAATCAGCCGGGAAGATGAATTTATCGACTTTAACAAAAATATCTTCCACAATACTCCTCGGATATGTCACTGATCTATCTGCCAACTGCAAGCTGATGTTTGTCGGTTTTGGTGCCTTAAGCCCAAGCTGAGTGTAAATTGATAACGGCATTAAATTGATACTAGCTCCTAAGTCACACAATGCCATTCCAGAGAACTGGTTACCAATTACACAAGGGATAGTGAAGCTTCCTGGATCCTTTAGTTTAGGTAGCAACTTGTTTTGCAAAATTGCGCTGCACTCCTCGGTAAGTGCCACCGTTTCGAATTCACCCAATTTCCTTTTCTTTGACAAAACATCCTTCATAAACTTTGCATAACTGGGCATCTGTTCCAGGGCTTCTGCAAACGGTATATTAATGTGTAGTTTCTTGAAAACATCCAAAAAACTGGAAAATTGCTTGTCTAGCTTGGCTTTTTGCAATCTTTGAGGGAATGGTACGGGAGGCACTACGCTATCTGGCTTGAGTTCCTTTGACTTTACCTCCGAACCTGTATCCTTCACCTTTTCTGATTCATTCACCTTACTTTTCACCGGGGCTTCCTCATCCTCATTCTCCACAGCTGTTTTTGGTTTAGAATTTCCTTTAACTGCATCAGGCAGCTCTTTACCACTTCTTAAGGTGACAGCCTTGCAATGTTCCTTTCCTTCCGTTCTTGGGTTAACCTCTGTATCGCTTGGAAGTGCTCCTTGTGGTCGAGTATTCAAGACTTGAGCCAACTGTCCCAGCTGATTTTCCAAGTTCCTAATTGACACTGCCTGGCTCTTCACATTCAAATCTACCTGAGTTAGCAACTTATCTTGATCATTCATTCTTTTCTCAGATGCTGTGATAAACCTTACCAACGTTTCTTCTAAATTCGGCTTTCTTTCTACATGTTGTGGAGCTTGGTTCTGAAAACCTGGGGGATTCTGAGTTCTAGGAGCTGGATTTTGAACCTGAGTGTTATTGCTCCATGAGAAACCCGGATGATTCTTCCACCCCGGATTATATGCATTCTGATATGGCTGTTGCTGTCTGTTATAACTCCCCACGAACTGTACCGATTCCGGATTAATGGCACAATACTCTGTCGGATGCGCACCTGCACAAAGCTCACACACATAGGCTACTTGCTGGACTTTCGATTCAGACAAAGCTTCAATCTTCTTAGACATGGCTGCCATCTGAGCTATTAGTGTCGTGATCGCATCTACTTCCAAAACTCCAGCTACCTTTTGTTGATTCAGTCTGGAAGTCGGCCATTGATAATTATTTGCAGCCATAGTCTCTAACAAAGTGTAAGCTTCATCAAACTTTTTATCCATAAGTGCTCCTCCTGCAGCTGCATCAATGCATGTTCGAGTGTCATTATTCAGCCCATTGTAGAATGTCTGCACTTGTAGCCACTTAGGTAGCCCATGATGTGGACATTTTCTCAATAACTCCTTGAACCTTTCCCAAGCCTCGTATAGTGACTCTCCATGATGTTGCCAAAATGTAGAAATCTCGTTTCTCAACTTAGCCGACTTAGCTGGCGGGAAAAATTTCGCTAGGAATTTCTGAGCTAGATCATCCCACGTTGTGATGGACCTTGGCGAAAGTGAGTGCAACCAGCTCTTTGCTTTATCTCTCAGTGTGAACGGAAATAGACGTAATCTCACTGCATCATCTATCACATTGGGATATTTGAAGGTATCACAAATCTCCAGGAAACTAACCAAATGTTTATTTGATCATCGTTGGCTAAACCCCCAAACTGTACCGCATTCTGAAGCATATGAATTGTTCCCGGCTTGATTTCGAAGGAATTAGCAGTGATGACTGGTCTCGTGATGCTCGATTTGATCTCGTCTATCTTAGGCATAGCATATTCCCTCAATGATTTTTCTTAACTGACGAAGCTTGTTCTCAAGATTATCCTCACACTGCACGAGTTCCTGTTGTTTTGATCGCGTTTGCATAAACGAATCAAAAGTCACCTGAACAAGAAAAAAAAAGAAAAGTAAGTTTGCTTAACTAGAACAGACTTAACTAAACTGATATTAAAAATTATAAACACAAATAATCCCCGGCAACGACGCCAAAAACTTGTTGTCCGATTTCACAATCAACAATTACGTGCAAGTATACACGATCAACAAGTAATAAAGTGATAAGAAAGAGTGTCGAACCCACAGGAATTACTGTATTTCAAATCTCCAATTATCAATCTAAATTATGCCTATTCTATTAAACAATCACAATTTGGGATTTTTGTTTAAGAATAATTAATTAAATACTAACACTGGCAATTAATTCAAAGGTTGAAATTCAGATTTAAGAATGATTAAGACTACAATATCCCCAGTTATTTATCATAAACCAATCTATCTATGTCTTCCAATTATTCACTTCAATGGAGTTGTTAACAGAAATTCAATTGCATTTATAAGCCCTTTTCCAAGTGATCAAATTAATCTATCTAATCCAATTAACTCTACGATATTCCTATGCAAAGTTAAAAGATTAAATTCATTAAGTTCCAATTTCCAATTGTTACATGCAGCAAGGCAATATTCCTATTCACTTCACAAATCCAATTATTCAACACATGCAAATAATTAATAATACACGCTATCTTATCCAGTTCTAACCCTAGATTTCATCCCCCGAATTCTTCTAAAGTAACCCGCTAATTGTCGGCCAAACAATTAATCAATAAGCATAAAATAAGATAGACAACTCCCATCAATTTGAACAATTGAAATCAAATAGATAATCAACTCATAATCATAACTGGTTCAATTGTAGCCTTAATTAAGAATTTAGTTCATACTGATAATAAAAACTAGAATGCCAAAATAAGTCATCATAATTAATTACAAATCAGAGGATAAAGATTAAAAGAAAACTCAGTATAATCTCTAGCTCTCCAATCTGAACTTCTCACGATGCTTGACTTCTCCTCCAATCTCCTTGCTCAGCTCTCAAAGTCAATCTCTGAATAAGTCTGTGTATCCCTAAATCCAAGTCTTGATCTTCTATTTATAGTCTCCTTTAGTCCTCAATAAGTTTAATAGCAAGAGTCCTTGATCACTTCTATCTTTCCAAAATAACAGCATTCCAGCAAAATCAGGATTTCTATCTGCCGCTTTCTCGCCCCGGCGAGAAGTTCAAGGCAAAAGTTCTCGCCCCGGCGAACTCCCGCCCCGGCGAGAAACATACCTCACAAATCCTCGCCCCGGCGAGAATGCCCTGCACCCAGCCAATTTTCTTCTTTTCAATCCTGCAACCAGCCATGACCTACAAAACCAATGCAAAACAAGTAAAAAGCTACCAAACACTTAAAAACAAGTAAAGGATAAGCCAAAAGATATATCAAACGCGTAGGTTAAAACCTACTCATCAGTTAGCTGGTCAACCCTTTTTTCAAAACTTCTATTTCAGACTTCAATTCATTGTTTTCGCGATAATATTGAGCAATTCTTGAGCGTGGTGACAATATTGCTAGATCAATCCATTCAAACGAGTCACATAGTATTGTTTTATAATTTGTGTAACCAACAAATCGTCTCATGGGATTTGTTTTGGTCCATAAAATCTTCACAGGTGAAGGAACTCTACATTTGCAACTGCGGGATGAGCTCTTGATGAATTTGTGCTCATTAATAGGGAAAATAATTAGTTAGGGTTTACATAAGAGCTAAGATAAGTAAATGATGGGTATAAAGAGAGTATATACACAGTAAAGCAATTGAAAAAGCATATCTCAAATTTCACAATTCTAAACAGATCAACATGAGCAAACAAAGTAAGATAATGAAACAATCAACTCAAAATAATTTCTTCTTACGAAAAACTAATAGTTCTCACTAAATTCCAGCAATTCTCATGTTCATCCCAATAAATAAATAAATAAATAAAATAAGAAATTAAAGTACATGTGTTCTTGGATTGTTATCTGGAAGCAGTAAAGTCTCTCACTAGACCTTGAACAACCTCATTCTCTCCCAATTAGCCTCTGTTTTCAAACCAAAACAACAAAACTACAATTAATGAAACAGAAAAATTTGGGCTAATTCCTAGATGAGAAAATTGATACTCACACTCAAAAATAAGAACTAAAGAAGACCCATTTTAACAATTTCAAAGAATTTTCACCCACAAGTGTAGTTGGTTAAAATAACTCACATCCAAACAAGAAGAATAAAGCATCAGGTGCCTCCGAATCAAAAAGAAAAATTAGTAAGGAAAAACGAAATCAAAATAAAAAATCAGCCGAGATCTGGGCCGTTTAGCTTAAGGTTTACCGAATCAAAAATTGAAATCAAAACCTAGTTAATTCTTACCGAAATTGAAAAATAGTTAAGAGTTTATCGAATCGAAGTCGAGATCTGGGCATAGATGCTGATTCTTGGTCTCCGTGTTACTTGATTAGAATTTTTCGAGCTAGGTCTCTCTTGCTTTTATTTTCAGATCGCGCTTGGTTTTGTTTTGGAGAGAAACAAGTGAGGAGAGAGAAACTAAAAAGAAAAAACACGGAGACTTTAAATAGGTACGTTAGTTTAGAAAGTAATGTCACTTAAAGAGTATGCTCCTGATTCACCCTATATATATATACACATTACATGGTTCATCTGCAAGGACGTTGCAACAAACTGATAGGAGTAAACAACTAAAGTAATTCAAATATCTGATAAGCTTGGATTGAGTTTAATCATGACTCAAGTGTTGATGGTTATTTCTGCCTTATTACGCCCCCGCAAGATGGAGGTATCATCGTTAACATCAATCTTGGACCAAAATTGAGTAAATGGATGACGAGTGAGAGATTTTGTTAGGATGTTAGCGAGTTGATCTTTTGTACTTATATTGCGCATACGAAGAGATTCTTGTGTGACTTGCTCACGAACGAAATGATAATCAAGAGCAATGTGCTTCATTTGGGAGTGAAAAACTGGATTGGTGCAAAGATACGTAGCTCCCGTGTTGTCAAAGTAAAGAGTCGGTGGTTTAACTAGTTGACGCTAAGTTCCCCGAGTAGATTTTTTAGCCAAGTAACCTCAACTGTAACATTAGCAATTGCTTTTGTATTCAGCCTCGGAGGATAAATGAGAGAGAGATTTTTGGCGTGCTGATTTTCAAGAAATGATATTAGGACCAAGGTATATGATATTTGTGTGGTTGAGCAACCATCATCTTCACATCCTCCCAATCTGAGTCACTAGATGCAGTTAAGTTTAGAGTCTGATCGTATCAAATAAAAAAGCCATGGTAGATTGTTCCTTTTAGGTATCTCAATATACGGTTAAGAGCTTGCATGTGAATTTCTTTGGGTTGATGTATATATTGGGAGAGTCGGTTCACCGCAGTGCACCAATAATCTGTCGATAAGGAGTAGGATCAATATAGATACAGAACCATCCAAAAGTTGAAGAGATATCGTAGAACGTAATGGAGTCGAAACTTTTTTTGCACCTGCCATTGAATGAGTGTAAAGAATATCTGAGATATGCCGATGTTGGGATAGGAAATGACCAGTTGGAGTGTTGATAATTTCAACCACCAAACACTGATGTAAACTTCCTAAATCTTTTAGAGAGAAATGATTGTTGAGACATTTGATGAAGTGGTCCAAGAATGAGAGATTGTCTCCTGTTAAAACAATGTCATCTACATATACTAAAAAGTAAGCCAGTACACCATCATGTTTATAAATGCATAATGAAACATCAGCAATGGAATTTTAAAAATCAAACTTAATGAGAAATTGACGTAGTTCTCAGTACCAAGCATGCGGGGCTTGTTTTTATTAATTTTAGATGTATAACTTTTGACAAAAGTGTTTTTATAAGAAATTAAAATAACGATTGGTTAGATAATTATTGAAGTGCTTTTGAAGGTATTAATGATAAATTTAAGAGAAGTGTGTGGTATGAGATTTTATTTATTTTTAACATTTTAAGGATAATTTTGTACTTTGTACTTTTGTTAAAAATATTAGAATTAAAAGCACTAAAAGTGATTTTAAACCAAAATCTCTGCTCTTTAAAAGTATTTTGAAAAGGTTATACCAAACACAAAATTTTGGATTTTAAAATTGAGAGAGATATTGACGAATTCAATCTTATAGTCCTCTTCTTTGTTCGAGAAATGCAGTGTAAAAGAACACAAGTCTGTTTGTCGAAATTATACTTTAAATTTTTAATTTATAAATATTTTTAATTCATCCAAAAGTTCTCCCGAACATACTCATAAGGTATGTAATATATAGGATATATAAAGAGACTATATTTGGAAATTAGCAATAAAAGAATGTGGATAAATGGATAGGATATTCAATTTAAATGTGACAGCAAATTTGAATTTTTTAGTCATCCTCTATAAAGTACTAAAAAAATTGTATAAAGAAAAACGTGTAAAGATAAGGTGTGCAATATATAAGATATATAAAGAGTCTAGATTTTGAAATTAGCACTAAAAGAATGTGGATAAATGGAGAGGATATTCAATTTAAATGTGACAACAAATTTGAATTTCCAAGTCATCCTCTATAAAGCACTAACAAAATTGAGTAAAGAAAATGTGTATATATTTCTCTCTCCTATCATGATTGGTCAAATGGTGACTTTATTTTTTTCTGTTTATTCTCTGAATGTTATGATTAGAAATGAACTTAAAGTTTTCTTGTTTAGAAAGTGTTGGGATGTAATTATTTGGGTCTAGCCAAGATGTAACCTAATTTGGGAAGAGTCCTTATTAAAGTAAGATTGTGTTTCCTTATTTGGGGGATATAAGGAGATCTAATTTGGAAAGGAATCTATCAGTCATTAATTGTAGTTATAAGGTGATTCTAAAAAAGACTCCTACTCCTAATTGGATTCGGGTGAACATGACATCTATAAATACAGCAATAAGCAAGGGTTTAGGAGAGAACACAATAACATACAATATGAAAAAGAGAGAATACGGAATGTGAGGAGAAGGAAGAGAGAAATAAACAATTTGTACTCTCCATATTATTTTTATAGTGGATTTCTTATCTCTCTCCGTAGTTTTTTTCCAATTGGGTTTTCACGTAAAATTCTTATGTTATTATTTTATTTACATGTGTCATTATTTTATTCCACATACACACACTAAAATAATTGCATATCCTCCATTGTAAACGACTTCTTAGCTTGCTGTTGGGTGATTTGGCGAGCGGTCAGATTTTGGCGTTAACATTGGCGCTAGAAGGAGGGCCTTTGTTTTAGTTTAAATTAAAATCACTGATTCACAATCCGCGCACCCGCGCGCAGCACCGAGCCCCCACGTGCCGCCCCGCGCCCCCAGCTACCCCCGCGCACCCCCTCCATGGAACACCTATATGTTCAGACATCTTTTCAAACTTTGGCTTCGATACTCAAATTGGTTTCCTTTAAAAAGAAAAACCATGTTCGACTATAGGTTTGGATTTATCAGTTATGTTTTCGATTATTCTTTAACAAGTTATTCGTGTGTTCGAACGGTGTATACTTTCATTCGGGGTTCGGCATTCAGTTCGCACAACCATGGTTATCTACCCTTTTACAAAATCAAGTTACTCTGGTCGATTTCTATGTGGCTTCGATCATGGCCAATTTGAATTCGGATTCAACCAAGGCTTATGAGCCTATCTCTCCAACATCGGATTTCTTTGGAATAGATCCCATCATCTTCAGGTTTCGATACAATAAAAAATAGTCATCTTCGGGTTCAACGTAGATTCCACTTCGAGTTCGGCATATACTTCGGGTTCGGCGTAGATTCCACTTCGAGTTCGGCATATACCGACTACAAAATAATCCCTAAGCAACAACGACTCTTTCCTTCGACAATTTCTCCTAAGGTCTTCGATAATTTCCTCCATAGATTCGACAGTTTATAGATGAGTCCCATGTTCATGCATTAATATTGATATCGACAGTTTGTTCGGGGCTCCCATTGGCAGCCTTGCGTGTGTATAGAGTTAACAGTAACATGATTTTTCTCAGCTTCGACGCCTATTCAGGCATCTCTTCGAATTTCGAGTATTCCTCTTTGGAGAAGGCAGTTTGACTTGAGCACATCAGAAAATTAATTTTTCTCATTAGTCCAAATCAGTTATTTGGAATGGTTCTCGGATATGTGGAACGGACTTTGGCCTTGGTCCTAACAGTTTGGAATTATCTTCGGCATCTTGAATTGAGCAACTTTGGACTCCAATTTTGGCACTAAAATCAGAATTAGAGTTTAGATTTCATCATACTTCGACAGTCAAAAGATGTTCGCGGCTGACACTCCGGGCAATAGCGACTAACTTCGGACGATGGTAGCTCACTTCGAATTTCATCACATCGGCTTTATTATGTCTTCGGCTATCTTCATTCGGCGATATAAGGTCGGAGTCTCCCACCGGGGTCGGGACGGCTATGATGGCGATATAAGATCGGAGTCTCCCACCAGGGTCGGGACAGCTATGATGGCGATATAAGGTCGGAGTCTCCCACCGGCGTCGGGACGGTTATTATGGCGATATAATGTCGGAGTCTCCCACCGGGGTCGGGATGGCTATGATGGCAATATAAGATCAGAGTCTCCCATCGGGGTCAGGACAGCTATGATGGTGATATAAGGTTGGAGTCTCCCACCGGGGTCGGGACGCCTATTATGGCAATATAAGGTCGGGGATAGGCACCATTCCTCCCCACGAAGTGATATTCCCGCGGCATTGGCCCGGAAGGTCGAGGATAGGCACCATTCCTCCCCACGAAGTGATATTCCCGCGGCATTGGCCCGAAAGGTCGGGGATAGGCACAATTCCTCCCCACGAAATGATATGCCCGCGGCATTTTCCCGGAAGGATAAGGATAGGCGAGAGTCATCCCCTCGGAAGGAAAGTCCCGAGGCAATTATGGCGAAATAAGGTCGGATCAATGCCTCCCTGGGAGTTGTTGTCAGTGCTACCAAAAATAAAAACCTTACTTAACTCTACAAACTCTAAACTAAACATAGTATAGCAGTAGCAAAGGTCAATCCCACAGAGAACAATGTTGATTTTAATTTATCCTAATGCTTCTAACAGTTTTTTTTTTGATAATGTGGAGTTTCCCAACCGCAGTCAGACTAATCTCTCCACCCCGGGCCAAGCTTTTCATAAGGGATTGCGCCCGCGTCCCCGTGGCCCCATGAACCATTTCTAGCCTTGACAAATTATTACAAGTGGGATTCAATCCCAGGACGTCTGAGTCTACGGCTCGCCCCGGGACCTCATTTGAACCACTGCGCCAACTGCTGGGGTTCTTCTAACAATTTTAACAATAAATAAAAGATTGGGGGATTTGAATTTGTTTAACTAATTAACAAGAACAAATTTAAGATAATGAAATTAACCAGTGAATAAAAACTTCAATTTTTCCAGTTCAGTTTCTCCTGTTCACAGCAATAGATCAAACAAATATAACAATAAACTAATAGTCCTAGATAACAACAAGCTCTGTTATCCGAAATTCCACTTAGATTGTCACTTAATGAAACAAGCTCTTCACAAGATTCTAACTATCATATAACCTAAAACAAGCTCTTTAGATTTAATATGACAGCAGCATTAAGAACTAAGGAATTAGACTATTCCAAGCAACAAACACATAAGCTCAATTTGTTTAACCTGTCTTTTGATAACCAAAGCAATAAACCAAAAGCTTGACCACAATCAGTATTACTAAATGCTACTTGTGATTAGAAATAATATCAATTACGTAATACTATTCCTGAATCTAGCATATATTATCAACTAACCAATTTAATCCTGCAGAAACCAAATCAGATAATCAAGCAATATTTAATAATTAGAACATATTATCATAATAAGCTTCATATAAGGAGTAAATACTGTATATTCAATCAAACAATCAACTGTTACTAAGGATCCACGTCCCCTTCAAACTGAATAAAAGAAAACTAGCCTGACATGCTTCTATGAATACTCTGAATATAATGAAAACTCTCTATGATCGTGATGATCTCTAACAATTACAAGTAAAAGTATTTATAGATAAACCCTAGAAGAATTCTAATCCAATCCTACTTCGGAAGTCTTCACTCTACAGATATGGTAGGATTCTAAATCCTTCTCAATCTCTGAAATCCAGTTTTAAGTAACTCCCTTATCAAATTAGAATCTAGTTTTCTAAATCCAAGTCTCCCTCAGTTTCTTTTTCCAATTCGATTCAGTTTCCATATTAAGCTTTAACTCAGATTCCATATCAGACTCTACTTCCTATAATCAAAGATACTTTCCATGTAAGATTGTAATCCTATCTCCAAATCCTTATACGAATCGAACTCTAGCACTCCAGCAATTCAAATCCTACTCAGAGTAGGAAATCTGTAAAGTCGACCAAAATCGTAGAGTAACACTCTACACCAGCACTTCGTAGAGCAAAGAAATGTAGAGTGAAACTTTTCTCTCGGAATCGTAGAGTAACCCTCGTCAGTTGTAGAGTGACTTAGCTGTCGAGTGGAAAACGTAGAGTAGACTTGCCAATCGTAGAGTAACCTTAGGACGAGCGTAGAGTTGTCTGCACAATCGTAGAGCATAAGTAGACCAATCGTAGAGCTCCCATTCTACGAACGTAGAGTACTGTGTCAAATCGTCGAGTGACTCTGCCTTATCCTTCCAGCGATCGTAGAGTACCAATGCTGATCGTAGAGTATTTCTGCAAAATAACATAAAATTCAGCATTAGACTCCATAATTCACCAAGTCACTCTAATCCTTCCAAAGATCCATAAACACCTTAATACAGTTCATATAACAAATAACATGCAGTTAAACTAAGCATAAAGGAATAAAAATAATCAAATATTATATACCTATCAAATTCCCCCACACTTAGCTTTTTACATGTTCTCATGTAAACTGAACATGAATCATATCAAGAAAAACTCTATCTGACTTATTCAACCAAGATTTCAAAAGTCTCTAAATAAACATCATGGAATACTAACAATAATCACAGAACCCTGACCAACACCTCATCCACCAACTCACAACAACAACTTTGTCCTTCCCCACTGATCATCCTCCAAATCAGAACATATCCACATAAATATCTCTCATATGATTAACACAAATACCCGGCTTAGTTATTATGGAACATTAACTGTGCACACTGACTCACAACTCAACACCTGATTTTTCTACAATTCTTTTTAACACCAGAACCTATAATTTTCACTTTCTTGGGTGAATGCATTTTATGCTCCATTTCACCTTCCATTTTTTTTCCTTCCTAAGTGAGTGCATTTTATGCTCCATCTCACTTATTTGCTTTCCAGCGAGTGCGTATTACGCTCCTTCTCGCTTCTTGTGTTTATGGGTGAGTGCGTTTTACGCTTCATCTCAACCCACCACAAGACATCTGTATTTTTTCCATTCTGCAATTTTTCACAATTTTCCAATGTTTTTTTTCCACAAGGTTCTATAAACAACATAAGCAATTTAACAAATCTTAAATCATAAGATCAGTGCACAAAGTATAATCCCACAAATAACTCAGTCAAGTAATCATGTATCCCATATTCAAGTATTCGTGCATAGCAATTCTAATTCAAAATCAGCTCATGGATCCTAACTAAGTCATCATCATTCATCAGTTAATAAAGCATCAAATTAAATTATGCAAATAAGCATCAGTACTCACTTTACGATTTCAACCTTTAAACGCTTAGCAGAACACTACGATCGTAGGGTAACAATCGTTGAGTCAGAAAAATTTTCAAAAACTATTTTCACTTCAGAGCATTATATCTAGCATATCATTCCCTAAATAACTCAAATAATAACCTATATCCCTCCCCCACACTCAAACCTTACATTGTCCCCAATGTAAGACAATCATGCAACTATAAAAATAAAAATAAAGGGATAAAAAAATTAAATCTGAATCATGGGTTGCCTCCCATGCAGCGTAGTTGTTTAATGTCGTTTGCCCGACCTCAATCTCCTCAATCTCCATAAAATGGATCTTCTAGTCTAACTGTCTCAACATCCTCCACCTGATAACCCTCATAGAAATGTTTGAGCCTATGACCATTCACTTTGAATACCTTCCCTGTAGTTGGACTCTGAATTTCCACTACACCATGATGAAAAATGTTAGTAATAACAAAAGGTCCAACCCATCTAGAACGTAGCTTACCTGGAAACAACTTAAGCCTTGAGTGGTAATGGAGAACTTTCTGTCCCACAGCAAAATTCTTCCTCAAAATCAGTTTATTATGGAAGGCTTTAGTTTTGTCCTTGTAAATCTTAGAACTTTCATAGGCTTCATTCATTAACTCCTCTAGCTTCTGCAATTGCAACTTCCTATGCTCTCCATCTTGATCCATATCCATGTTGCACTGCTTAATAGCCCAAAAAGCTCTATACTCCAATTCCACAGGTAAGTGACAAGGTTTTCCAAACACTATCCTATATGGTGACATACCAATAGGAGTCTTGTAAGCTGTTCTATAGGCCCATAATGCATCTGGCAACCTCAAACTCCAATCCTTCCTGTTAGGCTTCACTACTTTCTCTAAAACTGACTTAATCTCTCTGTTGGATACTTCAGCTTGGCCATTACTTTAAGGATGGTATGATATGGAAACCCTATGCATCACTTTGTACTTCTTAAATAGTGCTGCAAGCACCCTATTGCAAAAGTAGGTTCCTCTATCACTAATAATAGCTCTTGGGGCTCCAAACCTGACAAAGATATTAGACTGAACAAAATCTGCAACAACTTTAGAATCATCAGTCCTTGTAGCCTTAGCTCCAACCCATTTAAAGACATAGTCAACAGCCAAAAGGATATAAGTATTACAAAAAGATGAAGGAAAAGGTCCCATAAAATCAATTCCCCAGACATCAAAGATTTTAACAATTAAAATAGGGGTTTGTGGCATCTGATTCCTATGTGAGATATTCTAAGTCTTTTGATAGTTTGTACATGACTTACAAAATAGATAAGAATCTTTAAAAATAGTTAGCCAATAAAAACTAGATTCTAAAACCTTGTGAGCAGTTCTTTTAGGTCCAAAATGACCTCCACGAGCATATGAATGACAAAAAGATAGAATAGAATGAAATTCACTATTAGGTACACACCTCCTAACAACTTGATCACTACAAAATTTCCATAGGCGTGGGTTATCCCATACATAGTACTTGGCATCTGATTTCAGTTTATCTTTTTGTATTTAGAATATTCTTTTGGGACAAAATCACTGGCTAAATAATTAACAATCTTAACATACCAAGGAAAAACACTATCAACAGAAAGCAAATTCTCATCTGGGAAAGAATCTTGTAATGGCAGTGTCTCTTCCTCCTTGATTATTCTGCTCAAATTGTCCGCTACCAAGTTTTCAGCTCCCTTCTTATCTTTTATCTCCAAGTCAAGCTCTTGCAGCAACAAAATCCACCTAATGAGTCTAGGCCTGGATTCCTTCTTGGTCAGCAAGTACCTAAGAGCAGCATGATCAGAGTAAACTACAACTTTAGTACCAAGTAAATATGATCTAAATTTATCCAAAGCAAAAACTGTAATGCCCGTGAATTTTGAACGTCCTTATTAATTAAATCTAATTTAATTTAATGAGTTAACGTTGTGTTCTATTTAAACCAACTTGGGTTAATTGGTGGGAGATGTATAAGATGTGTCTATACTTGTGTTGGCAGGTATGATATAACTATGGTTAAGAAATAACCATATGTGAGTCAAGTGTAGGAATTGGTGTGTAATGGCTAAAATGGCCAAGAGTGGTTAATAACCAAGGTAATTATGAAGGGGCAATAACCATTGTATATCCAAGTGGTTAATAACCAATGTAATTATGGCGGGATAATAACCATTGTGTTTAAATAATGTAATTATGGCAAGATAATAACCAATGTCTAATAACCAATGAAGAATGGTTAATAACTAATGGATAATTAAGATTTTGCAAAAAGACTATTTTAACTTTAAAAGAAGTTGGGTAATGATTAAAATACCCTTGAGAAAGTTACTAGGAAGCTTCCTATTATTGATGAATTGATCAAATTGCCCTTGCCTAATCATGATTAATGACTATTTTGCCCATGGTCTCTACTTTCCTATAAATAGGACCCCTCACCAATGATAGTAGGGGTTGGTTCATTTATTATTCACCAAGTATAGAGAGTAAGAGCTTAGAGAGAAAAAGAGAGTGAGATTAGCATAGTTCATGCATCTCAAGTTCATCACATACTTTGGTAGATCAAGGAGAGTGTCGACGCCGGGTTTTTCCGCTTAATGCGGTATTTGTCCTTTTCCGGTTTTAGCCTTTTGATTAGATGATTTTTTGGAAAAGGTCGGCTTGAATGTCGACGGGGTTTTGAAATATCGTTTTTTTTTTATGATGAGCCAATTAACCAGAGTCGCCAGTTGGTATATTTGAAATGGATGTACCAACTCATCCGAGTTTTCGTTTTTTATAAATCGCTGGCTCATGTGTGACTCCGAATTAATTAGTCTGCGAATCGAGATTCATAGAGTTCGGGGGCTTGTTTAAGTGAGGGGAAGGTGTTAGGCACCCCTCGACTTCCGTGAAACACGGTTACCGCAATCTTAATGCTTTCCTATCCTTTAATTCACGAATGTGTGTGTGTAGGTGCGCGTGTGTGTGTGTGTGTACCTATGTGAATGTTGTGGTGAATTTGTATGAAAGAATCATTTGGATTTTAGGGAAAATCGTGTTTTAATTTGAGAACGCTTCGGAATGTCTTTTCGGTATACACGAGAAAGCTTTATTTTTTATGAAAAAAGGTTTGATTTTAATTGTCCAAAACTATGAGATTTTCATTAAATGTCGTTTTGGCAAAACAAGAATTTTAAACCTTCGTCAAAATAGGAATCGAGATCTATACGTTGCTTTCGTGAAACGATCGGGCAATTTCTAGAATCTCTTTCACCCTATGCACGAAGATTTAATAAAACGTTACTTATTTGTAAAATCATTTTGTGTGATATTTTGGAAAACAATTTTTCTTTAGCTTTCTCGTTAGATAGGAATCGACATTCATTAACATTTCTCAAATTTTAACTTCGTGATTCTAATATCCTACTTTGATTGATTTTATGAAAATCTTATCATTTAGCTTTGAAACCAATTTCGTGTCATAAATCAAATCAAGCATAAACACGCGTCGGGGCTATTCATGGGCATGTAAGCCATCAAAATGTCCCCGAACGCCAACAATCACAAATTTCACTATTTCGGGGCCTTAAGCACGATTCTCGCCTTAGCGTCGTTTTAAGGCCCAACGATTACATATTTACAATGAAAACTACGTCATTTCTACTTCTTACATCAAGATATGTCCATCATCGGATTGGGACCCCGGGGTCGCTTTCCTAGGCTCACAACCAAGTATCCACAAACAATCGGATATTACAAGAAAATAAACCAACCCGGATAGTCTAACAATACCAAGACATCCTAAAATAACGATTTAAAGGAATTGATACCAAATATAACACCTTTAAAACACACAAAGAAATTAATAAAACGAATATCATCGGGTTATTAGGAAGAGTTTTATTCCGATGGAAACTTCACTCATAATCCCTAATTCATTGTTCAATCAATAAATTACATGAAAAATTGCATCTAATTTGATCAAATGATATGATAGAAATTGATATCACAAAAGGAGATTTCACCTTGCAATTGATATCCAAATGGATGTAAACTTGATGTATTTGAATAGAATAAGGGGTGTATTGATACAACCAAAATCAAAAGAATTGAATTCTCTCTTTTTTTCTCTCTTTTCTTCCTATTTGATTGCAAAATTTCTCTCTTTTTCCTCTCAACTTCCGTGCCCTTTTGCTGCTGGAATTTCCTTCTTCTTCCCAATTCTAAAATTTTGCTGAACCTCCTGTATGCTGCCCGAAGCGGCTTAAATAGGCTGGCCAGAGCCAGCCGCAGATCTATCTGCGGCTGGCCGCAGATAGATCTGCGGCTGGCTGGCCCACCTCCCATCGCACTCAGCTGGTAGTGCTGATTTGCTGGTTTCCGTGCTGGCGCATTCACTTGGCCGCAGATCTATCCGCGGCTGGCGGGCTTGACTTTCTCGATTTTCGTGCCACGCCCTGATTTTCGTGCCGCAACGTCAGTCTTCGCTGACAGGCTCGTATTTTACAGTCCGGGAATCATTGAGAAGCGCGCCACACCTTCCGGGAATGCCAAATTCGGATAGCCCTGCTATCATGTCGATTTCGGCTGTAAATTATCATGGTGGCGTCGAGTGTCCGTACTTTTCCATCTTTTGCTCTCGCAGGCCGATCCATTTGACGAATTTGCCCTCCTGTCAAGGTTAGTAATACGAAGTGCAAAATTTGGGTGTCTACAGCTGCCCCTCTTTATCATGTTTATGAAATGTTAAATGAAATGAACAGGATAAAGAAACAGACACCCAATGCATGAATGGCAGTGCATAAGAATTGACAATACATACATGATGCAACACATATGATTTATGATGCAACACAAGATGGTAACGCATGCAAAAACATCCGCAAGAATGTCGATGCTTTAACCCTTTGACCGTATTTGTTAGTCGTTGGGTTTACTTCTTCCAATCTATCGTCCTGTTCGGGGCCGGTATCATCGCCGGTCACCTATCGCGTAACCCCCGGTTATCGTCGCCGGTTTGTTATCTTGCGAGTGCCGGGTCTCGTCTCCGGTCGTTCGTCTTGTAATTGCCCGGGGTCTCATTTCCGGTCGATTGTCCTGCGAATGGCCGGGTTTCGTCTCCGGTCGCTCGTCTCGCGATCACCTTATTCCCATTCGCATTGTTATCAAAGGACGTTATCCTCCTGGACTAGTTTGAGAGGCATCCTTGGAGTTCGTCCTTGTACATCGTTCTTGGCCGCCATCGCTTTTGACTCTGATAGGCTAGGACTTTGACACCTAACCTGCTCGATTTTTTTTTCATTTCATGGATCACAGACAGAATTATCATCTATTCATGCATGTGACCCAACATGTAAATTGAGAAAAAATGACTCATGTACAGTCTTTTGATACTGTTCTACAGATGTCATCACTTGTAGTGGTTCGCTTGGATGCCTTCCCAGGTTGCTCACCATCTTGTGGTGGTTTGTTTGGATCTCAGCCCTTCCCAGGGTGCTCACCATCTTGTCGTGGTTTGCTTGGATGCCTTCTCAGGTTGCTCACCACTCTGTCGTGGTTTGTTTGGATGCCTTCCCAGGGTGCTCACCACTCTGTCGTGGTTTGATTGGATGCCTTCCCAGGTTGCTCACCAACTTGTCATGGTTTGCTTGGATATCAGCCCTTCCCAGGGTGCTCACCATCTTGTCGTGGTTTGTTTGGATGCCTTCCCAGGTTGCTCACCAACTTGTCGTGGTTTGCTTGGATATCAGCCCTTCCCAGGGTGCTCACCATCTTGTCGTGGTTTGCTGGATGCCTTTCCCAGGTGGCTAACCAACTTGTCGTGGTTTGCTTGGATATCAGCCCTTCCCAGGGTGCTCACCATTCTTGTCGTGGTTTGCTTGGATGGCCTTCCCAGGGTTGCTCACCAACTTGTCGTGGTTTGCTTGGATATCAGCCCTTCCCAGGGTGCTCACCATCTTGTGTCGTGGTTTGCTTGGATGGCCTTCCCAGGTTGCTCACCAACTTGTCGTGGTTTGCTTGGATATCAGCCCTTCCCAGGGTGCTCACCATCTTGTCGTGGTTTGCTTGGATGCCTTCCCAGGTTGCTCACCAACTTGTCGTGGTTTGCTTGGATATCAGCCCTTCCCAGGGGTGCTCACCTTCTTGTCGTGGTTTGCTTGGATGCCTTCCCAGGATTGCTCACCAAACTTGTCGTGGTTTGCTTGGATATCAGCCCTTCCCAGGGTGCTCACCATCTTGTCGTTGTTTGCTTTGATGCCTTCCCAGGTGTGTTAACTACTTGTCGTGGTTTGCTTGGATATCAGCCCTTCCCAGGGTGCTCACCATCTTGTCGTGGTTTGCTTGGATGCCTTCCCAGGGGGCTCACCAACATGTCGTGGATTGCTTGGATAACAGCCCTTCCCAGGGTGCTCACCATCTTGTCGTGGTTTGCTTGGATGCCTTCCCAGGTTGCTCACCAACTTGTCGTGGTTTGCTTGGATATCAGCCCTTCCCAGGGTGCTCACCATCTTGTCGTGGTTTGCTTGGATGCCTTCCCAGGTGGCTAACCAACTTGTCGTGGTTTGCTTGGATATCAGCCCTTCCCAGGGTGCTCACCATCTTGTCGTGGTTTGCTTGGATGCCTTCCCAGGATGCGCACCAACTTGTCGTGGTTTGCGTGGATATCAGCCCTTCCCAGGGTGCTCACCAACTTGTCGTGGTTTGCTTGGATGCCCTTCCCAGGTTGCTCACCAACTTGTCGTGGTTTGCTTGGATATCAGCCCTTCCCAGGGTGCTCACCATCTTGTCGTGGTTTGCTTGGATGCCTTCCCAGGTTGCTCACCAACTTGTCGTGGTTTGCTTAGATATCAGCCCCTCCCGAGGATCATTTGGCAGGCTTTTCCGCTGCTTTGTTCAGTTCATAGTCGGGCGAAGTGAGAGTTGCCCCATTCGGACATCTGCTTATGTGCAATGGTTGCACCGAGACTTTGCCATGGTTGGTTTGAGTCAGTTTGGAGTATTTGATGACTCTTGAGTGATTTTCACCGATGACACCGCCCCAGAGGTATTTATTCCCCCCCCCGAGTCTACGGATATGTCCTCCAGATATGATTCCATCTCAGCTGATTTTGCCCCCAGTCGGGTCGCTGAGGATGGCCGGATCCGACTGGCCTTGATTACAACCGTTAGCCGAGCCATTTCTTTATTGGATCGTATTGACATGATGGGGCAGTAGATTGCAGGGGACGCCGATGCTTCAGATCTATCCACCACTTATCCATCCTGCTTCTCAGTTAGGTTTCAGATCTGTAGATCATTTTATCTCCTCATAGATCTTATGTCAGTTTCATCTGTTATCGAAAAGAAAATCTTGTAACGAAATGACTTATAGATATAGACATGCATTTATATTCAGTCATTTTTCCCCTTTTTTTTTCGTATCGTTGCCTTTCATCGGATCCTCATTTTATCCAGTCAACCACGATTTTGATATCTTGCCTTTCTTTCTCTTCTCAAGTCTTGATGGAGATTTGACAGATACTACCGCCACACCCTGTTGATTTCATCGGACTGAGTCTTAGATTTTTTTGACTAAGTGTTTGGGGTTGGGTCCGGGTTATGTCACTTGAGATGAAGCTGATCAGGTGGCTGACTTCGGGAAGGTTTTTGAGGGTATAGGAAGGCTTTTTCTGGTTGTTGGGAATTGGTTTTGACAGAAGAAAATATTATTTTTGTAAGGAATGGGACCGTGCCAACCCCGACGATGGCTGCCTACGTACCCCCACAAGTCGGGAGATCAGGTCCTACCGTTAGTTCGTTCTTTCAAAGAACGACGAGAAAATGATGATGATGATTGTTGTTTTTTTTTTTTTTTTTTTTTTTTTTTTTTTTTTTAGATATAGCAGGCCTTTCTTTAGCACTAGGTCATTTTCTTTGAACTTCTGAGGTCTTATCTTTCGTCGTAAGATCGAGAGATTCTTTGCTGATACAACTGGCCGCGTGAAATAGCAGCCACCCTTTTCTCATCAATTAGGGCCAATTGGTCGTATCGACCTTGCATTCAACCCTCCTCGTTTATCTGAGCATCTCAACCTCAAATGGCAGAACTACCTCTATTTCGTATACCAGAGTGTAAGGGGTTGCCCCTGTAGAAATACGCACCGATTTTCGGTACGCCAGCAGGGTGAAAGGTAGCAGATCCGGCCATCCCCGATGTTTAGCAGACATTCTCGTCATGATCTTCTTGATATTCTTATTCGCAGCCTCCACTGCCCTATTCATCTTAGGACGGTAAATGACAAAATTGAGGTGTTTGATCTTGAACTGGTCATATAATTCCTTCATAAGGGTACTGCTCAAATTTTTGGCATTGTCGGAGACTAAGGCCTCAGGTTGCCCATTCGGCAAATGATATCTCCATACTGGCTTAACAGCTCTGGTTACTTGCTAGGGGTCCGATCTGTTCCTAATTAGAGCTCTCTGGGTTTGTCAGGGGTTCCAATTTTTTATGGTGATGGTTTGGTTTTTGAGTTGGGTTTGGGGTTTGTCTTCGACCCATCCTTTGATCTCGTCAGGCGTGCCGTCATTATCTGTCTCATCTTGCTCAATGCCCATTAAATCGAAATCCAGCCCAATATCAAAATCGTAGTCAACTTTCGAATTTGAAAAATCGTTTGTTAGGCAAGAGACACTCAAATTGGTACACCTGGCATGAAACAAAATGTTTGTCATATATATAAGGCATTTTCCTGCAATGATCATCTTTAAGAACAACATGACAAAATAACATAATCATGCAAAATTTTAAAATAAGGGGACAACAACTGGCATCTACTCATGGTCCTTCTTCATAACCTCTGGCTGCTCTACCACGATCTTCCCGCTATCGATCATATTCTGAATTTTGTGCTTCAGAGCCCAGCATTCCTGAGTATCATGACCAGGGGAAACTGAATGGTACGCACACTTCTTACTTGGATTCAAATCCTCTCCCTTTCGGGTCAATTGGGGGTGCCAAAATCGCGTATCCTTCCCTGTGCTATTAATACCGCCAAAATCTGCTCGAGAGGGCTCCCCAAGCGGGGTGAATACCCGATCTCTTGCTGTCTCAAATCTTCTTTGTTCATCCGACCTTTGATAAATTGAAATTAGGTTGTCGGGGTGGCACGATTTTCTGTATTTGCACTGGAGGATTGTTCTCTACGTTTCTAGATGATCCCTGCAGGATGAGGGAAACATCTTCCTCCTTTTTCTGTTGGATCCTACGGGAAGTGCTGCCATAGTTTCCACTCTGGATTTGCTCTGCAACCACTTCCAGAGCTGTGAGGTCCCGGATCTTACTTACCAGACTTTAACCCCATTGTCCACCATTTCTCCATGTTTTTATCATCTCGGCAAAAAGGTCTTCCAATCCCCGATATCACCCGCTCATAATAGGGCGCCTCCTGAATGTCCACAAAGGTCATTACCATTTCCGCCTCGCTCATCGGGGGATTCACCTGTGCAGCCATACCCCTCCATCGTTGTGCATAGTCCCTGAAAGATTCTTTTGGTTGCTTCTTGATTTTTGTCATTTGATATCTATCAGGGGCCATCTGGGCCTGAAAGCTGTATTGGGTTAAGAAGGTATGGGCCAACTCCTCCCAGTTGTGGATTCGGGCATTGTCAAGGCGGGCATACCAGATCCTTGCCTCCCCTGTTAAGCTTTTCTGGAATAGCTGCATCCTCAGCCCCTCGTCCTCGGCATAAGACCCGAGTTCTCCAATGTATATTTTCAAGTGCGTGTAGGGGTCTCCCTTTCCATTGTATTTTTCGAACTCGGGGGCCTTGAACTTCTCTGGATATCTGGTTCCGGGGAAGACACACAGATCTGAGTAATTAACCCTACCCAGGGAGCCTATGCCTCTTAGAGATTGGATGGTCTCCTCCATGTGTTTCATTTTTTTTCCGAAGGTCGTCCGTGTCCCCTTCCTCTGGGGATAGCAATCACGGTCCTGTTAGATATGGGAACGGCCTTTGGGATGACTGGCTCGTCCTTGAGTCGGGGTTGGTCATCTTAAGCAGGTTTGCACCATTTTTTAGGAGGATTCTGGTCTTCCACCTGGTGGTGGAATATTATGCGATCCTTGGTTTGACGGATCCTGTCTGATCAAAGAACTGTTCCTTTAGCATTGTTTCCATTTCCAACATTTGTATTTTAAAATCATCAAACTCTTCCCGAGATATGGAACTATGATTGGGAAGATCAGCCATTTCAAAGGTAGAGACCTGGGCTTTCTTAGACTGCGAACGGGTTTGAGGAGCAATCCTGCAGGCAAACGGTTCGAATTTTAGTCTTTGGGCAATGAAAGGATGCGGATGTATGCTAAAGCTATAAATTTTTGGTGTTTTTGGGTTTTTTAATCTTTTTCTGCAAAACAACACGTTAGCGGTCCTTTATTGAAATAATGCATGCTAGATACGATTTATTATGCTTCCCGTGCCGTTCCCTGCAAAACACAGAGGTTAGTATTTTCTTTTGACATAAAGGGGAAGCATATATGAATATGTTGCAATGGGATTATGACATTTATACGTATAAACGTAAAAGGGCATGATGAGACTTTTCCTGCGTTGGGTTAATCTGGGGCTGACCTATCTTGGGTTACTCTCACGGGCTTTTCGGCATGAAGGTTTCCCAAATCTTCGCAATCTACTCGTTTGAGCCCTTTCGATTGGAGCGGATTCGAGTGGTGCGTTTCCTGTGCAATCTCGGGGGAGAAGCCCCATCGAGTCCAGTAATAAGCAACCGACGGGTTCGCCTCAGGAGGAGGTACAATCTCAACATACATTCACATTCATCGTCCTCACCGTATGCAAATGATTACTTTGAAGTAAAGCAAACCCATTCAATCATTCATTCATTGGACAACAGCACACATTCACACAATAATAAATAAAAAATGTCGCACGCACATACACATTCATAAATTTTAAAGGATAGGATAGCATCAAGATTTTAATGCGGCTTAAGCCCTCTAATGTCCCCAGCAGAGTCGCCAGCTGTCGACGCCGGGTTTTTCCGCTTAATGCGGTATTTGTCCTTTTCCTTTTGATTAGATGATTTTTTGGAAAAGGTCGGCTTGAATGTCGACGGGGTTTTGAAATATCGTTTTTTTTTATGATGAGCCAATTAACCAGAGTCGCCAGTTGGTATATTTGAAATGGATGTACCAACTCATCCGAGTTTTCGTTTTTTATAAATCGCTGGCTCATGTGTGACTCCGAATTAATTAGTCTGCGAATCGAGATTCATAGAGTTCGGGGGCTTGTTTAAGTGAGGGGAAGGTGTTAGGCACCCCTCGACTTCCGTGAAACACGGTTACCGCAATCTTAATGCTTTCCTATCCTTTAATTCACGAATGTGTGTGTGTAGGTGCGCGTGTGTGTGTGTGTGTACCTATGTGAATGTTGTGGTGAATTTGTATGAAAGAATCATTTGGATTTTAGGGAAAATCGTGTTTTAATTTGAGAACGCTTCGGAATGTCTTTTCGGTATACACGAGAAAGCTTTATTTTTTATGAAAAAAGGTTTGATTTTAATTGTCCAAAACTATGAGATTTTCATTAAATGTCGTTTTGGCAAAACAAGAATTTTAAACCTTCGTCAAAATAGGAATCGAGATCTATACGTTGCTTTCGTGAAACGATCGGGCAATTTCTAGAATCTCTTTCACCCTATGCACGAAGATTTAATAAAACGTTACTTATTTGTAAAATCATTTTGTGTGATATTTTGGAAAACAATTTTTCTTTAGCTTTCTCGTTAGATAGGAATCGACATTCATTAACATTTCTCAAATTTTAACTTCGTGATTCTAATATCCTACTTTGATTGATTTTATGAAAATCTTATCATTTAGCTTTGAAACCAATTTCGTGTCATAAATCAAATCAAGCATAAACACGCGTCGGGGCTATTCATGGGCATGTAAGCCATCAAAATGTCCCCGAACGCCAACAATCACAAATTTCACTATTTCGGGGCCTTAAGCACGATTCTCGCCTTAGCGTCGTTTTAAGGCCCAACGATTACATATTTACAATGAAAACTACGTCATTTCTACTTCTTACATCAAAGATATGTCCATCATCGGATTGGGACCCCGGGGTCGCTTTCCTAGGCTCACAACCAAGTATCCACAAACAATCGGATATTAACAAGGAAAATAAACCAACCCGGATAGTCTAACAAAACCAAGACATCCTAAAAAAACGATTTAAAGGAATATATACAAAAAAAAACACCTTAAAACACACAAATAAATTAAAAAACGAAAATCAACGGGTTTATTAGGAAGAGTTTTATTCCCGATGGAAACTTCACTCATAATCCCTAATTCATTGTTCAATCAATAAATTACATGAAAAATTGCATCTAATTTGATCAAATGATATGATAGAAATTGATATCACAAAAGGAGATTTCACCTTGCAATTGATATCCAAATGGATGTAAACTTGATGTATTTGAATAGAATAAGGGGTGTATTGATACAACCAAAATCAAAAGAATTGAATTCTCTCTTTTTTTCTCTCTTTTCTTCCTATTTGATTGCAAAATTTCTCTCTTTTTCCTCTCAACTTCCGTGCCCTTTTGCTGCTGGAATTTCCTTCTTCTTCCCAATTCTAAAATTTTGCTGAACCTCCTGTATGCTGCCCGAAGCGGCTTAAATAGGCTGGCCAGAGCCAGCCGCAGATCTATCTGCGGCTGGCCGCAGATAGATCTGCGGCTGGCTGGCCCACCTCCCATCGCACTCAGCTGGTAGTGCTGATTTTGCTGGTTCCGTGCTGGCGCATTCACTTGGCCGCAGATCTATCCGCGGCTGGCGGGCTTGACTTTCTCGATTTTCGTGCCACGCCCTGATTTTCGTGCCGCAACGTCAGTCTTCGCTGACAGGCTCGTATTTTACAGTCCGGGAATCATTGAGAAGCGCGCCACACCTTCCGGGAATGCCAAATTCGGATAGCCCTGCTATCATGTCGATTTCGGCTGTAAATTATCATGGTGGCGTCGAGTGTCCGTACTTTTCCATCTTTTGCTCTCGCAGGCCGATCCATTTGACGAATTTGCCCTCCTGTCAAGGTTAGTATACGAAGTGCAAAATTTGGGTGTCTACAGAGAGTAGCTACAAGATCAAGGTAAAACCCTAAACCATTTCCTTCTTTCTTACTTTATTTTATTTTCATAGTTTTTGAGAGATTTTGTTCTAAGACTCAAGAATCATTAGATCTTCATGCTTCATGTATAGATCTAATCCTCTTGAGTGTTAGAATGGAGATTCAAAGGAAGAAAAGGAACTTATGTTCTTAAAGGGTAAAAACCCTAGCTTTTCTTCACTTGGATCACCCATAACTTGAGATCTACAACTTGGATTTGTGATCCGTTGAAAGGGGGTGGTAGAACACAAATCCAATAATTTTTGAAGCCTTGGAGGCTATTTTCCCAAAACAGTCCAGCTATAAAACTTAAAGCTTTAAAACCCTGAAAGCTTGCTGTCCTCATTTTTCCAAAGGTTGTTTCGATCAGTTATGGATATGTTAAAAATCTGGGAAACATCACAGAGGTACCTTAAGAAGTTATCTACAAGTATCAAAAAGAATGAACACGTTTCGATGTGTACGTTTTGTGTAATGGCTTTTACCGCGAAGGACTCCTAAATATTCATACCCAGATTTCTCACTGTGTGTACCTTGAAAACATATGAAATTTTTACAGTATATTTACGCATCTTATGAGAGTGTACCCTGAAAATTTCAGAATGTTCTAAACAAAACTTGATTTATGAAAAATGTAACAAGATTCGGAGGTTTTGAGTACTTTAAAAATAGTAAACCACTTTCTAAAATTCCAGAAAAAATTGTGGATCATTGTTGGACCATATACTATCCAGATCCAGAGGATAATAATTTTTAGGACCTATTTGCTATTTTTCATAATAATGTTATAGTTATGGTTAAAAGAAAATAAATGGTTAAATGATGTCATAAATAAGGAAAATGTGATTTTTAAGCTTGGATACTCCTAATATTATATATTATGACTATTGAGGGGTATTTTGATAATATTTAATGAGAAATAATATTTATGACCTTTTATGGGTAGTAAAGGAGTTGTTTAATAAAGGGTAAAACAATTAGAATAAATTGTTTATTCGCCTAATAACTTATTAAAATATTACTATGATATTTGTAATATAAGAATTCGATATTTTTAAGTAAACAAAGAAATATTAAGATTAAAACTTTATGAAAATATTATTGAATGGGTAATAATATTTATTTTAAGCATTAATAAATGATTAAGATATTATTAAAATGGCTAATAATATTAGATTAAAATATTATTAATGATATGAGAATTAAAATATTATTAAGAGATTAATAATATTATATTAAAGTATTATTGGATGATTAAAATATTATTAAGATGTTAATAACATTAGTAAACGAATAAAAGTGTTATTAGTGGAGTAATAATACCAAGAGGTGAATTAAATATTATCAGGATTGATAATATTAAGTGTCTTATAGGATTTACGATAGTCTATTTGCTTATGTGTGCTATGTGATTGGCTTAATTGTTAAATAAATAACATAAGTAAGCGTGTCGATATACAACTACGCAGTACTAATTGATAGATCGACATTATCAATGTTAGGTTCTTCAAGGCCAATTAGTTAAAGCTAGATTATTTGTAGCTGAGCAGACAGTCAAGTTCCTTAAATCAAACTCGAGTTATTATTTTTGAAGCATGTTAGTGAATAATTATTGTTGATTATTCATATCTATACTGATTATTGAGATTCGCACCTTGTGCAATTGAATTCCTATTATTATTGAATTATGAATTTAGTTAAAGTTCTTTCAAGCATGAACTGTTTATGAGATAGATCTATGCTATTTGTATCAGCTAGATCAAGCATGTCTAAATTTGTGAAATCAAATATATTTTAAAAGTTGTTCTTATTAAATCGTTATGGTAAGAACTCTTGGCTGAGAAAAGGATAAATTTGATTAAGGCATGATATCAATGCTGGTTATTAAGTGTTTATGCATAACTCACGGGGTATGAAAGGCTGATCCCATTGATTACCAAAACATATTAAGAGGTCCAGTTTAAATGCTGAGAACCTTGGCAAATGTCTATGTTTATTTTCAACCACTCAGTAACTGTCATTCAAGTATTCGAATATTCAACTGTTGATTATTAATTCATGTTTCTTCACACTCTTATACTGTTGTTGAACATTGAAAGCGAAGCTTCCTTCTAATCATGATATATCTCCCTTGTGTATAAACTTGCTAAGGAAACTAGTTGCTTACCCTTGCTATATCATGATCTTTATTTCAGCTAAGGCAGAAACGTCAAAAGGGGACAAAGGAAAAGGGAAGGTGAAAGAATAGCTGCCTGATAGGGCTTATGTATTAGTTATCTGAAAATGTTACTTGGTTATGTGAACTCTTATTATATTAAGGGTATGTTTCTTAGTTAAGGTTAAAGAACCTTGGGACCATGTTGTAAGACTTTATTATTATTTCGATAGACTTTGTATGATTATTATTCCGCATTTAGTTAGAAAGTATGTTTGTTGTTGAGAATCGTGAACACCGAATTCGAGGTTAGGAAACCCGGATTTGGGGGTGTCACAGGTTGGTATCAGAGCTATAGGTTATAACCCTTAGGAGAAAGAGTCCTTAGGCTATAACCTGAGAGAATGTAGAGGAATAGAAGGGGATAAAACTCATATAGAGTTATTTTTGGGTAGAAATTTATTATGATCTTAAAATTGAGGATTTGGATCATACGTTGGTGTTATTAAGCTTGTGGATAATTTGAGGAATGTGTATTGATGACATAATATGGTAAAATGAAGACCATTAATTATGGACGATCCATTGTAAATTGGAGTTATAGATATTCGAGGTAATTAGATTAATCATTTGATGTTATTGATCAATTCTATGGCTATTGATCAATTTTTGTGGCTATTCATTAGATAAGATATTGGAGTAATGTGGTATGGAGTTTCTTTGTGATGAAAAGAGGGTACCTTAGAATCTGTTGGGTTAAGGTTTGCAAGAAGGAAATGATTGAGTCGATAAATAATGAATATATCGATATTTTGAAGTGTTAGTTAAGTTATTAAGCTTTATGGTGGAATGCCAGGTGAGACAAAGGTAATGAACTCATATAGAGTTGTTAAACAAAAGTTGAGAGTATTGAGATGAATGATGTTGTATGCAAAAAAAAAATTTAAGAGATGATTGATGGCAATTTAGATTGTTTTGATGATTAGAAAGGAGAGACAATGGAAAGATTATAAGAAATGAACCAAGGGTAGATTTAGTGTCTGATATGGAAAAAGTATCTAGAGACGGAACTGAAGAGATAATGGAAATCCCTAAGGAGGATCAATTGGAGCCCGATATAAGGAATAGATAGAGGAAATGAAAGAAAGAAAGGTTAAGTCTGAGAGTTATAAGACCTTTGTGAGTCGTAATGAATGAAGAATAGTGGTTAATGTATATGTACTAGTATATCTATGCATATAAGAAATGTGAATCTCAGTTTTTGTACAGCTAGCAGTATATCTGTTGTAAGTCCCAACTTTGTGTAAGTTGTGGAGTAGTTATGTGAATCCCATCTTGTTGTTAGTAACAGAGGGATAAGTGGATATCAGGAATGCTATATGATGTAAGTAGTACGAGGTACTAAGATGAGCTTATTAGTATTTACTAAAGGTGCCTTGAGTTGATATGATGATGATACATCCCCACTTTTCAGATCTAGGGGAATGCAGTTCTTATTAATCCCATCTTTTGTGTCATAATGGGATAGTTAACATTTATAGGAATATACCGGAATTATAAGTGTTTGACACACTAAGGGGTGTATAAATATAAATGTGGTATTATTATTACATGATTGATTGTGATCGATTTGTGCCTTAACTCTTAAATGATAACATCAATAGAATTTTGCACGATGTGTAAAACAAGAAGGATTTATGTAAGGTTTTGTTTAGAACAAACAATGCCGTCAAGGAGACAACCCCGATACACGAGGGTGGAAGAGTCAGTGAATAACGAGGAGGGTCAGACTGACCCCAAGAGGACCTTTGCGAACTTGTTAGAGGAAACGATGCAAAGCAGACCAGCCATTGCGGTTGTTCGGCCATAAAGTCACATGGCGAACTTTACGGGTTTGAAATTACTAGGACCACCAGAGTTTCGTGGGAATACGGATTCGAGTGAAGCCCAGACATGGGTAGAAGAAATGGAGAAAGTTTTCAAGGTCGCAAGAGTGACCGAGGAATAGAAGTCTTCATTTACCACTTTCATGAGGAAGGGTGAGTCAAATTACTGGTGGCAGGCGAATAGAAGCCGAGCTGGGGAAGGCACAACTACGTGGACTCGTTTTAAGGAGCTGTTTTTTTCTAAAAATTTCTTTCTAGAAAGCACGCAGGTAAGTATGGAGATAAAGTTCTTGGATCTGAAGCAAGATGATATGTCAGTAGCAGAGTACGCAATGAAGTTTAACAAACTAGCTAGGTTTGCTCCACACCAAGTGGACACCGGAGCTAGGCGAGCGAAGAGATTTGAACAAGGGTTGAAGCCCTGGGCGTATAGTAAGGTTGTGGTTTTGCAGATCAACACATTTCCTACGTTACTTAAGGAAGCAATCGTTGCCGAGGAAGAAATGAAGCATTGACAAAGCACAACCAAGATCAGAAAAGCCATGATGGTCACAAAGAAGGTAGCCGTGGGGGAAGTAACCCGAATAAAAGGAAAGGGATCGATAGCCAATCTTGCGGAGGCAACAACTCTGGAGGAGAGGTTAAGAAGGATATTTTCGTTCGAGTCTATCTCTGCGGGGAGCGCCAGTTCTGTTCGTAAAGAAGAAGGATGGATCGTTAAGGCTCAGTATCGATTACAGGGAATTGAACAAGGTTACGATTAAGAACAGGTACCCGCTACCCAGAATAGACGATCTGTTTGATCAACTCAATGGAGCGAAATACTTTTCAAAGATTGATTTAAGGATAGGCTACCATCAGCTAAGGGTGAGACAGGAGGATATCCCGAAGACGGCATTCAGAACTCGTTATGGACATTTTGAGTTTCTGGTAATGTCATTTGGACTAACAAATGCACCAGCGGCATTCATGGATATGATGAACAGAGTGTTCAACCAGTACTTGGACAAGTTCGTGGTGTTATTCATCGATGACATCTTGGTGTATTCAGTGATAGAGGAAGAACATGTTGAACAACTAAGGATTGCTTTAGAGGCATTAAGAAGGGAGAAGCTGTACGCGAAGTTTTCAAAGTGTGAATTTTGGTTGCAAAGAGTGCAGTTTCTTGGACACGTCATTGACAGGAATGGTGTTTCGGTAGACCCAGCAAAGGTGGAAGCCATTATCAACTGGAAGCAGCCGAAGACGCCAATGGAGATCAGGAGTTTCCTAGGGTTAGCGGGATACTATCGGAGGTTCATCCAGAATTTCTCGAAGATAGCATCACCGTTGACCAATCTAACCAGAAAGACGATAAAGTTCGTTTGGACAGAGAAGTGCAAGGAGAGTTTCATGGAATTGAAGAAGAGACTTAGCCAAGCACCAGTGTTGACTTTACCGGACGACACTGGAGGTTTTGTTGTATACAGTGATGTGTCACACAAAGGTCTTGGTTGTGTACTAATGCAGCATGGCATGGTCATTGCGTACGCTTCACGTCAGCTGAAGGACTATGAGAAAGGATACCCGACTCATGACTTGGAGTTAGCAGCAGTAGTATTCGCTTTGAAGATTTGGAGGCACTACTTATATGGAGAGAGGTGCGAGATATATACAGATCACAAAAGTCTGAAATATATCTTCACTCAGAAGGAGCTGAATATGAGGCAGCGCCGATGGTTAGAATTGATCAAGGATTACGACTGTGAGATTCTGTACCATCCGGGCAAAGCAAATGTAGTGGCAGATGCCTTGAGTAGGAAAGGCAGAGAGAAATTGATGAGACTTACAACTCAGGCGGAGTTGATAAAGGAGTTCGAACGTCTGGAATTGGAGGTTAAGTATCTGATGGAGACGGATGAGAAATTGTTCACAGTGACAGCGAGCCCAACCCTATTAGGTCAAATTAAGGAGGCTCAAGAAAAGGATGAGGATTGTGATTCAATAAAGAAGCGAATTGCCGAAGGCGAGGAGCTTAAGTATAAGATTGATAGCACCAGGTTGCTAAGGTTTGAAGGGAGAGTCTGGGTACCGTTGGATCTGGAATTGAGGGAAGAAATCCTTCAGGAAGCTCACAGCACGAAGTACTCAGTACATCCCGGGAGCACAAAAATGTATCAGGATTTGCGGCGAAATTTTTGGTGGCCGAATATGAAATGAGAAGTGGTAGAGTGCGTCAGCCGATGTCTGACATGCCAGCGAATTAGAGATTCCGGAGTGGAAGTAGGAGCACATCACAATGGACTTTGTGGTGGGACTGCCACCAACTCAAAGGGGTTTAGACGCCATCTGGGTAATTGTGGATCGTCTAACCAAGTCTACTCATTTTCTACCAATCAAGATACTGTACAATCTAGAGCAATTAGCAAAGCTTTATGTGAAAGAGATAGTGTCACGACATGGAATGCTGGTATCAATTGTATCTGACAGAGATCCGCGCTTCACGTCGAATTTTTGGAAAAGTCTGCAGGCAAGAATGGGGACGCAGTTGAGGTTGAGTACAATGTATCATCCTCAAACCGACAGACAGAGCGAGCGAACGATTCAGACCTTAGAAGATATGCTTCGGGCCGTCGTGATGGATTTAAAGGGCAGCTGGGATGACCATTTGCTACTGGTGGAGTTTGCTTACAACAATAGCTATCACACCAGTATCGGCATGCCACCGTACGAAGCGCTATATGGAAGGAAATGTCGAACCCCGATGTGTTGGGACGAGGTTGGGGAGCGAAGATTGCTGGGATCAGAAATGGTGCAGCAGACTACGGACATCGTGCGACTGATCAAAAACCGGTTGGTAGCAGCTCAAGATCGCCAGAAGAAATATGCCGACTTACATCGTCAGAAGCGGGACTTTGAAGTTGGTAGCTTTGTATTTTTGAAGGTATCTCCTTGGAAAGGAAAGATCCGGTTTAGGAAGAAGGGTAAATTGAGCCCTAGGTTCATAGGACCATTCGAGATTTTGAGGCGAATCGGCGAGGTGGCGTACGAGGTAGCGTTACCTCCTGAACTTGAGCACATTCACAACGTATTTCATATGTCAGTGTTGTGGCCGTATAAACCAGGCTATAAGCACGTTATCTCCTATGAACCAATCCAAGTCGAGAAGGACTTAACGTACGAGGAAGTTCCTGTCCAGATTCTCGATAGAAAGGAACAGAAGCTGAGAAACAAGATCATCCATTCCGTCAAAGTGAATTATCCGTTTTTATTTGAGTAACCCTATTTTTGCAATTCCGAGGACGGAATTTTTATAAGGGGGGAGGGATGTAATGCCCGTGAATTTTGAACGTCCTTATTAATTAAATCTAATTTAATTTAATGAGTTAACGTTGTGTTCTATTTAAACCAACTTGGGTTAATTGGTGGGAGATGTATAAGATGTGTCTATACTTGTGTTAGCAGGTATGATATAACTATGGTTAAGAAATAACCATATGTGAGTCAAGTGTAGGAATTGGTGTGTAATGGCTAAAATGGCCAAAAGTGGTTAATAACCAAGGTAATTATGAAGGGGCAATAACCATTGTATATCCAAGTGGTTAATAACCAATGTAATTATGGCGGGATAATAACCATTGTGTTTAAACAATGTAATTATGGCAAGATAATAACCAATGTCTAATAACCAATGAAGAATGGTTAATAACTAATGGATAATTAAGATTTTGCAAAAAGACTATTTTAACCTTAAAAGAAGTTGGGTAATGATTAAAATACCCTTGAGAAAGTTACTAGAAAGCTTCCTATTATTGATAAATTGATCAAATTGCCCTTGCCTAATCATGATTAATGACTATTTTGCCCATGGTCTCTACTTTCCTATAAATAGGACCTCTCACCAATGATAGTAGGGGTTGGTTCATTTATTATTCACCAAGTATAGAGAGTAAAAGCTTAGAGAGAAAAAGAGAGTGAGATTAGCATAGTTCATGCATCTCAAGTTCATCACATACTTTGGTAGATCAATGAGAGTAGCTACAAGATCAAGGTGAAACCCTAGACCATTTCTTTCTTTCTTACTTTGTTTTATTTTCATAGTTTTTGAGAGATTTTGTTCTAAGACTCAAGAATCATTAGATCTTCATGCTTCATGTATAGATCTAATCCTCTTGAGTGTTAGAATGGAGATTCAAAGGAAGAAAAGGAACTTATGTTCTTAAAGGGTAAAAACCCTAGCTTTTCTTCACTTGGATCACCCATAACTTGAGATCTACAACTTGGATTTGTGATTCGTTGAAAGGGGGTGCTAGGTACATTAGTTAGCTAGTAAAACCAAGTGGTAGAACACAAATCCAATAATTTTTGAAGCCTTGGAGGCTATTTTACCAAAACAGTCCAGCTATAAAACTTAAAGCTTTAAAACCCTAAAAGCTTGCTGTCCTCATTTTTCCAAAGGTTGTTTCGGTCAGTTATGGATCTGTTAAAAATCTGGGAAACATCACAGAGGTACCTTAAGAAGTTATCTACAAGTATCAAAAAGAATGAACACGTTTCGATGTGTACGTTTTGTGTAATGGCTTTTACCGTGAAGGACTCCTAAATATTCATACCCAGATTTCTCACTGTGTGTACCTTGAAAACATATGAAATTTTTACAGTATATTTATGCATCTTATGAGAGTGTACCCTGAAAATTTCAGAATGTTCTGAGCAAAACATGATTTATGAAAAATGTAACAAGATTCGGAGGTTTTGAGTACTTTAAAAATAGTAAATCACTTTCTAAAATTTCAGAAAATATTGTGGATCATTGTTGGACCATATACTATCCAGATACAGAGGATAATAATTTTTAGGACCTATTTGCTATTTTTCATAATAATGTTATAGTTATGGTTAAAAGAAAATAAATGGTTAAATGATGTCATAAATAAGAAAAATGTGATTTTTAAGCTTGGATACTCCTAATATTATATATTATGACTATTGAGGGGTATTTTGATAATATTTAATGAGAAATAATATTTATGACCTTTTATGGGTAGTAAAGGAGTTGTTTAATAAAGGGTAAAACAATTAGAATAAATTGTTTATTCGCCTAATAACTTATTAAAATATTGCTATGATATTTGTAATATAAGAATTCGATATTTTTAAGTAAACAAAGAAATATTAAGATTAAAACTTTATGGAAATATTATTGAATGGGTAATAATATTTATTTTAAGCATTAATAAATGATTAAGATATTATTAAAATGGCTAATAATATTAGATTAAAATATTATTAATGATATGAGAATTAAAATATTATTAAGAGATTAATAATATTAGATTAAAGTATTATTGGATGATTAAAATATTATTAAGATGTTAATAACATTAGTAAACGAATAAAAGTGTTATTAGTAGAGTAATAATACCAAGAGGTGAATTAAATATTATCAGGATTGATAATATTAAGTGTCTTATAGGATTTACGATAGTCTATTTGCTTATGTGTGCTATGTGATTGGCTTAATTGTTAAATAAATAACATAAGTAAGCGTGTCGATATACAACTACGCAGTACTAATTGATAGATCGACATTATCAATGTTAGGTTCTTCAAGGCCAATTAGTTAAAGCTAGATTATTTGTAGCTGAGCAGATAGACAAGTTCCTTAACTCAAACTTGAGTTATTATTTTTGAAGCATGTTAGTGAATAATTATTGTTGATTATTCACATCTATACTGATTATTGAGATTCGCACCTTGTGCAATTGAATTCCTATTATTATTGAATTGTGAATTTAGTTAAAGTTCTTTCAAGCATGAACTGTTTATGAGATAGATCTATGCTATTTGTATCAGCTAGATCAAGCATGTCTAAATTTGTGAAATCAAATATATTTTAAAAGTTGTTCTTATTAAATCGTTATGGTAAGAACTCTTGGCTGAGAAAAGGATAAATTTGATTAAGGCATGGTATCAATGTTGGTTATTAAGTGTTTATGCATAACTCACGGGGTATGAAAGGCTGATCCCATTGATTACCAAAACATATTAAGAGGTCCAGTTTAAATGCTGAGAACCTTAGCAAATGTCTATGTTTATTTTCAACCACTCAGTAACTGTTATTCAAGTATTCGAATATTCAACTGTTGATTATTAATTCATGTTTCTTCACACTCTTATACTGTTGTTGAACATTGAAAGCGAAGCTTCCTTCTAATCATGATATATCTCCCTTGTGTATAAACTTTCTAAGCAAACTAGTTGCTTACCCTTGCTATATCATGATCTTTATTTCAGCTAAGGCAGAAACGTCAAAAGGGGACAAAGGAAAAGGGAAGGTGCAAGAATAGATGCCTGATAGGGCTTATGTATTAGTTATCTGAAAATGTTACTTGGTTATGTGAACTCTTATTGTATTAAGGGTATGTTTCTAAGTTAAGGTTAAAGAACCTTGGGACCATGTTGTAAGACTTTATTATTATTTCGATAGACTTTGTATGATTATTATTCCGCATTTAGTTAGAAAGTATGTTTGTTGTTGAGAATCGTGAACACCGAATTCGAGGTTAGGAAACCCGGATTTGGGGGTGTCACAAAAACAACTTATAACAATTATTTCTCAGTCGTAGAGTAGTTTATTTGAGCAGCATTCAATATTCTGGAAGCATAATAGATAGCATGGACAATTTTGTTGATTCTTTGGCCCAATACAGCTCCTACTACATAATTGCTAGCATCACATATAATTTCAAAAGGTAACTTCCAGTTTGGTAGTTGGATCACTGGTGCTGAGGTTAGCAGTTTCTTCAATTTGTCAAAAGCCTCCTTGCATTCATCAGTAAACTGGAACTCCACATCTTTCTGTAGCAATTTGCATAATGGCAATGCTATCTTGGAAAAGTCCTTGATAAACCTCCTATAAAAACCTGCACGACCAAGAAAAGAACGAATCTCCTGCACTTTTACAGGGTAAGGCAATGCAGCAATGATTTCTATTTTAGTTTTATCAACTTCTAATCCTCTAGCTGAAACTACATGTCCATGTACTATCCCTTGTTCTACCATAAAATGACATTTTTCCCAGTTAAGAACAAGATTCGTTTCCAAACATCTATCAAGTACTTTAGTCAAATTTTCTAAACAAGCATCCAAAGAATCACCATGTATTGTGAAATCATCCATAAAAACCTCAATGTAGTTTTCTAAAAGATCAGAGAAGATACTTACCATGCATCTCTGAAAAGTACCTGGTGCATTACACAAGCCAAAGGACATTCTCCTATAAGCAAAAGTTCCAAATAGGCATATGAATGTGGTCTTCTCTTGGTCTTCCAAAGCAATCACAATCTAGTTGTAACTTGAAAAACCATCTAGAAAACAATAATAAGCATGACCTGCCAATCTTTCTAACATTTGATCAATAAAAGGAAGGGAAAAATGGTCTTTTCTAGTTACTGCATTCAGCTTCCTGTAATCAATGCACACTCTCCATCCTCTTTGCATTCTTGTCGATACTAGCTCATTGTTGTCATTCTTGATGACTGTAATTCCAGACTTCTTTGGTATTACTTGGACTAGACTCACCAATTGGATGTCTGAAATTGGATAGATTACACCTGCATCTAGCAACTTCAGAACTTCTTTCTTGACTACCTCCATCATGGGTGTATTCAGCCTTCTTTGTGCTTCCCTAGTTGGTTTGGCTCCATCTTCCAACAAAATTCTATGCATACACATGGCAGGGCTTATTCCTTTGATATCTGCTATTGTCCAACCAAAAAATAGTGATATGATCCCTAAGAACTCTAAGCAATTTATCTTCCTGCACTTTGGTTAGGTTACTAGCAATTATCACTGGCAGTCTATCATCAGTCTCTAGGTATGTATACTTCAAATGTACAGGCAATGGTTTCAATTCTAAAGTTGAAGCCTGCATGACAGATGGTAACAATTTTTGATGAGTGGCAGGTAATTGAATGGAATTAACTGCATACTTATCTGAAATTTTGGGCAAGGAATGCAATGCAGCCACAGTCTCTTTCAATTCTTGGCTCTGTTCAAGCTCTTCTTCTTTCTCCAACTCCAAACTATTAGTTATAGCTACTTCCAAATCTTCCTTATGCATATGTTCAAAAGAGTGCTGCACAAGAGAATTAATCACATCAATAGCAAAAACAGGATTAACATCACTAGGGTGCCTCATGGCTTCATATATGTTGAACTGAATCTTCTCTCCATCAAACTTTATGGTTAAGGTCCCATTCTGTACATCAATCATAGTTCTTGTTGTTTTCAAAAATGACCTCCCTAACAAAATATGTGCAAGATTTGGAGATGTATCATCTTCCATATCCACTATGTAAAAATCTACAGGAAAGATTAGCTCATTCACCTGCACTAAAACGTCCTCAATTACCCCTTGAGGGTAGGTGTTAGTCCTATCAGCCAGTTGAATAATAACACCAGCTTGTTTTAAAGGGCCTAGATTTAAAGAAGCAAATATAGATAAAGGCATGACATTAATTGAGGCTCCTAAATCTAACATAGCTTTCTGAAACCTGGTGTTACCTATCCTACATGGTATGGTGAACATGCCTGGATCCTTGCATTTAGGGGGCATCTTTCTTTGAAGTACTGCTGATACATTCTCTCCAACAGTGACTCTTTCATCATCTTTCAGCTTTCTTTTGTTAGTGCATAGCTCTTTCAAAAATTTAGCATATCTTGGTGTAAGTTTGCAAAATCACAATCAAATTGAGATACGCAACGAAAAATAGAAATTAAAATTTTTTGCAACTTATCCATGAATCACCTTATGCATAGCTATTAATTGAAGAAGAAGATGAATAAGAGTTATACCTTTATAGATCCAACCTTTGAACCTCTACAAGATCTACTCCTTGTTGATTTCTTCAAGCTCCTCCTTTCTTTGTTCCTTGGATTAAACACTAGCTTCAAAGTGTATGAAGCACTCTAGAGGTGATCCACCAAGAATGATTATATGGAACAATATTTGATTTTTATAAATCTTGGATGGTTAATCCAATATATGTTCTTTTATCCCTAACTCTTAAGAATAACAAGAACAATTCATTAAGAACACTTAGTAGATTTGATCAACAACTTGATCTCTAATATTTGGTGTTCTTGAAAATGGAGGCTAGCACTTCTCTAAGTGCAATGAATGCTTGGTTAGATAGATTAGGAGAAACCCTAATTCAATTAGTATACAACAAGTATACAATAATTACATAATATGTAAGTAATATTATTCTCCTAACCCACATGTTTTGCATTTAAGCACTTAACACATGTTTTGTAATTATTTGACCAAATTCAAATTTGCATTTAATTTAAATGATATTTACATTTCATTTAAATTAATTCTTAATCTAATTAAGAATTAAATGATAATAATAATAATAAGATTTCTCTTATTAATTTATAATTCAATATTTCTCTAAATATATCATTATAAATATTAAGCATTTCAATTTATTCAACTAATAAATTAAATACTTAATTTATTATCATTAAGCCAATTGTTACCAATATAATATTATTCTTTTGCGGTGTGACTCTTTAGGTTCAATATTATGCCGGTAGTAGAATAAATAAATTAGAACAATTCTAATATTATTTATAATGAATTAAACTCTTTTAATTCAAACATAAATAAATAATATTTATTCTACATCATGAGGGACACCTTACGATAATGTATCATGACTATCCGAATAATATGAAATCAATGTTTAATCACATAGAACCTATTCAGCAGTAGTTACCAAACAATGTCCCGATTAAATATAAGACATGGAATTACTGACAAGTCTTATTTTATTTAATCATATGCATTTCGATCCAAGAATGCACAACTCCGATTAATGTAAATTAGAAACTCCTTTCTAATTTTCATTCAACCCTGGCCAGGGATTTCTGAGCTGTCATTTATCAAATCGCATAGGACATTCTCTTTCTTTATCAGAAATGGTAGATCCTTTATCGATCATTCACCTACCTCCGTGTATACTTTATTATACTCGTACATACCCTATGACATACCCTAAGGTATTAAGGAATATGACAAAGTATAACTTAACATACACAAGGTACTATGATGATCTCAAGTCCAAGGATCACTTGTACAACTATCACTTAAGAACTTCCCTATTGACAGGTGAATAAAACTCCATTAGGGTTCTTAAAGCGAGTCACGTTCAGTGAACTTATTCTCCAATAAGAACCTACATACTTGCTTTAGTGTCTCCACACAAATGATTATGAGATCAATCATCATCTTCTAAAGATCAAGCATAGTATGTACTAATCTATCCAGATCAGTAATCCCAATATTAGTGATCCAACGATTAGGAACATTTTAGTTTTGAGCTTTCTTGAATTTAGATCTCACTAGCATGATCTCATCAGTATTCTAAAAGCATTGCTCTAAAACTATGAGTTCATCATATTTATTAATTCAACCAATTAACATGGATAAAATATGCCTTTTATTATATTATTAATATTTGAATAAGATTACAAAGTAAATGCTTATTACATCAAATATAATTGGCTTGAGGGCATATTACTTTCAATCTCCCACTTGCACTAAAGCCAATCATCTTGGTATCTAATACCCATTTTATCGAAATGGCGATTGAATTGATCTTGCGATAATGCTTTAGTAAATGGATCTGCAATGTTGTTCTGGGAGTCCACTCTTTCTAAGGTGACATTTCCTCTTTCAATGATTTCTCTAATCAAATGAAATCTCCGCAATACATGTTTGGATTTCTGATGAGACCTGGGTTCCTTTGCCTGTGCAACAGCTCCAGTGTTGTCACAATGAACCGGAACGGGTCCAGTAATGCTAGGAACTACCCCGAGTTCAGAAATGAACTTCTTCATCCGAACAACTTCCTTTGCAGCTTCACTTGCAGCTATATACTCTGCCTCTGTCACTGAGTCATCAACTGTTTTCTGTTTGGAACCCTTTCTACTCACTGCTCCACCGTTCAAGGTAAATACATATCCTGACATGGATTTACTGTCATCTTGGTCAGTTTGAAAACTTGAGTCTTTAAAGCCCTCTAGTTTAAATCAGACCCACCATATACTAGAAACACATCTTTAGTTCTTCTTAAGTACTTCAAGATGTTTTTCACAGCTTTCCAGTGTTCTTCTCCAGGATTAGACTGATATCTACTTGTTACACTAAGTGCATAAGCAACATCTGGTCTGGTACATATCATTCCATACATTATGGATCTTATTGTCGAAGAATAAGGTATTTGATTCATGCGTTCTCTCTCTTCAAGTGTCTTTGGGGACAATTTCTTAGAGAGATTTACTCCATGACTCATCGATATGAGCCCTCTCTTGGAGTCTTGCATGCTAAACCTCTTTAGCATCGAATCAATGTATGCACCTTGGGTCAAGCCGAGCATCCTCTTTGATCTATCTCTATAGATCTTTATCCCCAATATGTAGGATGTTTCTCCCAAGTCCTTCATGGAGAAGTGTTTAGATAACCAAATTTTAACTGACTATAGTATCGGTATGTCATTCCCTATAAGTAATATGTCATCAACATATAATACCAGGAATGTCACAGCACTCCCACTAACTTTCTTGTACACACATGGTTCATCCTTATTTTTGATAAAATCAAACTCTTTGATTGTCTCATCAAAACGGATGTTCCGACTTCGAGAAGTTTGCTTCAATCCATAAATGGATCTTTGTAACTTACATACTAAATTTGTTCCATCTCCTTTCAGATACACCATTTAATTGTGGCATACCAAGAGGCATCCATTGAGAGAGAATACCATTTTTTTGAGATGATTAAGAAACTCATTGCTCAAGTATTCTCCTCCTCGATCTGATCGAAGAATCTTAACACTTTTGCCTGTTTGTTTCGCTACTTCACTTCTGAATTCTTTGAACTTTTCAAATGATTCGGATTTGTATTTCATTAAATACACATATCCAAATCTTGAATGATCATCAGTGAATGTAATGAAATACGAATACCTTCCTCTAGCATCTGTTGTCATAGGTCCACATACATCTGTGTGTACCAACTCTAACAACCCTGCAACTCTCTCTCCATGTCCACTAAATGGAGATTTAGTCATTTTACCCATGAGACATGATTCAAAAGTTGGATATGATTCAAAATCGAATGGTTCTAAAAGACCATCAATATGCAACTTGTTTAATCTTGTTTCATTGATGTGACCGAGTCTACAGTGCCAAATGAAAGTATGATTTACTTCATCTCTTTTTCTTTTACAAGTTTGTTCAATTTGAAAAATATTTTCATGTAAGTCAAGTAAGTAAAGTCCATCAATTAATCTACGAATTCCAAACAAAACATTATTATTATAAATAGAACAACCATTGTTCTTAAATATAACATCGAATCCTTCTTTGTCCAACATAGAAATAGATATAATGTTTCTAATGAGAACAGGTACATAATAATAATTTATTAAATTGATAGATTTTCCTGTAGGCAGTGCTAAACAATAAGTCCCCACAGCTAATGCAGCAACCTTTGCTCCATTTCCCACTCGTAGAGTTACTTCGCCTTTGTTTAGCCTTCTACTTCTGCTTATTCCCTATAATGAATTGCATATATGAGAACCACCAGCCGGTATCCAATACCCAAGTAGAATTTTGACTTACAGAAAGATTTATTTCAATCATGAATAAACCTGTATTTGCAGTTGAAGCTTCACCAAGCTTTTTCTGCATTGCTTCTGCAAGATAATCTTTGCAGTTTCTTTTCCAATGTCTAGGCTTGTTGCAGTGAAAGCAAACACCTTTGCTATCTGCAGTTGTTTTAATCTTATTGCCCTTTTCAGTGTTCATTCCTTTTGCCTTCTTTGAATTTGTCTTCTTTGAAGAAGATCCTTTGGACCACTTCCTTTTCTTGAAAGCGTTTCTCACAAGTAAGACATGGTCCTTTTTGGATGGAAAGTGACTATCTGCAGTTTTCAACATGTTAAGCAATTTAGGTAAACTGACATCAAGCTTGTTCATGTGGAAATTCACAACGAATTGTGAGTAGGAGTCCGGGAGTGACTGCAAGATCAAATCTTGGCTTAACTCTCCATCCATAACAAAATCAAGTTGTCCTAATTGTTCAATCAGATTGATCATCTTTAGGACATGTGCCTGTACTGTGGTGCCATCGGTCATTCTAGATCGAAAGAGCTCCTTAGATATCTCATATCTTGCAGACATACTCTGTTCACCATACAACTCATGAAGGTGAAGCAAAATAGTAGGTGCATCCATTTTCTCGTGTTAACGCTGCAACTCGTTACTCATGGATGCGAGCATAATGCATTGGGCTACCGTAGCATCATCTTGCCATTTTTTAAAAGTGACAATTTCTTCCTCAGAGGCATTCTCTGCAACAGTTACAGGAAAGGGGTGAATTAAGGACATAAGATAACCTTTCAGCGGTGAGAACAATTCTCAAATTCCTTAACCAATCCGTGTAGTTTGGTCCGGTTAATTTATTAGCATCCAATATGCTTCACAGTGATAGTGAATGGGCCATTTGTAAAAATCTGTAAATGAATTTTTATTTAAACAACATTAGCATATATTCATTTTATTAATCACCAATTTAATATAGGACTTTATTAAAAGGCTGTCTCCCACTATTTTATACAAACTATATGACCCTCCATATATAGTCCGATAAATTTTTATTGAAATTTGTTTAGTGATATAGGATCCAATGACCTAAATATATATCCTTGTGTGTGCACAATAAACTATATATTCATTCAAGGGTAGACAACTCTTGCCAATTACATCAACTATGTAACTCCTTTTATTTTGCCTCTTAGATTACAATAGTCAAGTGTGTGCACATCCGAACTAAATAATCCAAGTTAAGTTATACCTAGCATTTCCATATAAGGTATAGAAAAATACGGTTCTTGTGTGTGCATAACAAAACAGTATTGTTCAATTCCTTTATAAAAAATTTTTAATGTAATAAACCAACATCTTAAAAATTTAATATGAGCCTTGTGTGTGCACAACAAACTAATATTAAATAATTAATACTCTATTGCTTTATCATGCTAGAAGGCTACGTTCAATATTTTTATTGAAATATCTTTGAATGTTTTTCAACTTAATATTTTGAAAATGAGGGTTTTGTTATTAATGGTCTCATCTTAATTAGCGCGCATGCACATATATATATAAATACGCGACATATTAAACATTCATCAACATGAATAATAATATATAATATATATGTATATATATTATAAGCATGCATTCATAGAATACAATATTCTATATGGGATGATTATGGACTTAATCTAATTTGATTTACTCGAGCCACCGAGTTTATCAATAGGTCAAACCTAGGGGTGCAAGAATGAATTTGAATATAACTATTACATTCAACCCAAGCTTCATTACAAATGGGACTTCAATGCTCCTGCTCTTCGGCTCCAATTTCTTGAGTAACTTTACAAAATCCTATTACACTCTATTTTAACAAAATAGAAACCTTGATCATCAGTCAAGGAGAAGTACATAGGAGAGAGATAGAAATTACATTTAGAAATTTAGATAGGCGAGGTACGCAGACCCCATTATGAATAAAACCATTCATTCAAGCATCCATTCAAATTAAATCCAATCACATTGGTCAATAGTCCTTAATCATCCCCTATATATATATATCAATATATATAAATACCATTCATCTCATGAACAATAAACCATTCAATATATATATTGATATCATTTAATGGACAATTGACTAGTAGAAATCCAAAATCCAATTAAAATAAACTCCTTTATTTTAATCCATTCCAAATTAATATAAACTCCTTTATAAAAATTTAGAATCTCTATTCAAAATTGAAATCTAATATTAATTAAAATAAACTCCTTTATTTTAAACCAATTCCAAGTCCAAAATAAACATCTTTATTTTTAACATTGAAATTTTAAAATTGGAAAGTCAACAAAAAAAAAAATAATTTATGAACAGTGTCGCGCATGGCGCGGGCCAGCAGTGAACAGTGCTCGGCCAGCAGTGAACAGTGCCGCGTGCAGCAGTGAACAGTGCCGAGGGCACAGTGAACAGTGTCGCGCATGGCGCGGACATCCAGTAGTTTTTTTTTTTTTGATTTTGATGTTTTTCCAAAAAATATAATTTCATACTAACAATTATACCCAAAAAAATTGTTCTAAACACATATCAACATATATATGATTGACACAATTAATAGTACGCATAAGGATGGCTCTTGATACCACTGTAAGTTTGCAAAATCACAATCGAATTGAGATACGCAATGGAAAATGGAAATTAAATTTTTTTGCAACTTATCCATGAATCACCTTATGCATAGCTATTAATTGAAGAAGAAGATGAACAAGAGTTATACCTTTATAGATCCAACCTTTAAACCGCTACAAGATCTACTCCTTGTTGATTTCTTCAAGCTCCTCTTTTCTTTGTTCCTTGGATTAAACACTAGCTTCAAAGTGTATGAAGCACTCTAGGGGTGATCCACCAAAAATGACTATATGGAACAATATTTGATTTTTACAAATCTTGGATGGCTAATCCAATATTCTCTTTTATCCCTAACTCTTAAGAATAACAAGAACAATTTATTAAGAACACTTAGTAGATTTGATCAATAACTTGATTTCTAATATTTGGTGTTCTTGAAAATGGAGGCTAGCACTTCTCTAAGTGCAATGAATGCTAGGTTAGATAGATTAGGAGAAACCCTAATTCAATTAGTATACAACAAGTATACAATACTTACATAATATGTAAGTAATATTATTCTCCTAACCCACATGTTTTGCATTTAAGCATTTAACATATGTTTTGCAATTATTTGACCAAATTCAAATTTCAAATTTGCATTTAATTTAAATAATATTTACATTTTAATATTAGTGATCAAACGATTAGGAACATTTTAGTTTTGAGCTTTCTTGAATTTAGATCTCACTAGCATGATCTCATCATGATTCTAAAAGCATTGCTCTAAAACTATGGGTTCATCATATTTATTAATTCAACCAATTAACATGGATAAAATATGCCTTTTATTCTATTATTAATATTTGAATAAGATTACAAAGTAAATGCTTATTACATCAAATATAATTGGCTTGAGGGCATATTACTTTCACGTGGCACCTGTTTGATTGCATCTAACAATGGTATATTGACTTCCACCTTTCTTAAGGTCTCCAAAATCTCCTTATCTTGCTCATCCTTCTTTGAGGTCCTGTGATTTCTAGGTGGAAAAGGTAGGGGATTAGTCTTAACTGAAATCACAGAGTTAGGACTTACCTTAGGTAATTCAGCTTCTTCCTTAGCTCTCTCTTCATCAAAATCTACAGTAGCTTAGGGCACTGCTAACTGTTTCCCACTTTTCAAAGTTTTAGCACTAGCATTCTCCCTTGGGTTGACAACTGTGTGGGATGGCAATTTTTCTGAGCCTTGAGATTCTAATTTCCCTACTGTGGTTGCAAGCTGACCCAATTGATTTCTCAAATCCTGAACTGAAGTCTTTGTCTCCTGCTAGAATTATTGTGTCTGGTTTATGAATTGTTGAGTGTTATTCATGAACTGTTGTGTCTGTCCCATCAGTGCTTTGAACATCTCTTCTATGGAAATTTCAGAAGGTGCTAGTGTTGCTGTTTTAGGTTGGTATTGAGTTGGTTGAAAACCCTGCTGCCTAGGTGGAAAGACATGTGGTGTAGGTGGTCTATTCCCTCCATAACTCAGATTAGGGTGATCCTTCCATCCTGGATTATAAGTGTTCGAATAAGGATCATATTTTCTCTGAGGTTGTGTTTGGTAATTCCCCATTACATTAGCTTGTTGCATGGTTTCATCTTCTTGCAGTGTGGGGCATGCATCTATGCTATGGTTTAACTGCAAGCAAATTTCTTGCAACTAATTGTCTCACCAAAGTAGATAGTTCAGAAATATGTTGTTCATGACTACAAGTACTCATCTCATTTACCCTTTGTGGTGTATGATTCATTCTAGTTCCATATGGTTGTGAGTTTGTGGCTATGTTGGCAATCAAATTCTTTGCAGCCTCTAGAGTATTGTTAACCAATGCTCCTCCGCTAGCAGCATCAAGCATACTTCTGTTTGGTACCAATCCTTTATAGAATTACTGGATCAGGTGCTGGTCATCTATCTTGTGAGGTGGGCAGCTAGAGCAAAGCTTTTTAAATCTTTCCCAATATTCATAGAGTGTTTCTCCACTGAATTGTCTAATTGCACAGATCTTCTTCCTTATATTGGCTACTTTTGAAGCAGGAAAATACTTCTCTAAGAACAGCTTATTCATATCATTTCATAATTAGATTGTACCTGATGGTAGGTAATACAACCAATCTTTTGCCAAATCTGCCAATGAGAAAGAAAAGGCTCTAAGCTTGATCTGCTCCTCAGTTATTCCATGTGGCTTCATGGTGGAACACATCACATGAAATTCTTTCAGATGTTTATATGGGTCCTCACCTATAAGACCATGAAAAGTAGGTAACAAATGGATTAGTCCAGATTTAAGTTCAAATGCAGCATCTAAAGCAGGATATTCAATGCATAGAGGTTGCTGATTTAAATTAGGAGTTGTCAACTCCTTTAGAGTCCTATTATTGTTTTGAACGACCATCCCCTCTTCTGATTCGAATTTAGTTGATGAATTATTGGACAGTAGTTCTAATGCTATGTTCAGGCCAGGTGATGGAATTTCTTCTTCTGCAGTTGTGGACTGCACTCTACGATTTTCCTTGGTGAGCCTCCTTGCAATTCTCTCAATTCTGGATCAAAATTCAGCTTAGTAGATTGAGAGGATTGAATCATAAACTAATAAAGAAACAGAGAATAAACAAAAATAACTAATTGTTCCCCGGCAACGGTGCCAAATTTTGGGAGCTGTCGTCAGTGCTGCCAAAAATAAAAACCTTACTTAACTCTACGAACTCTGAACTAAACATAGTATAGCAGTAGCAAGGATCGATCCCACAGAATGCTGATTTTAATTTATCCTATTGCTTCTAACAGTTTTAACGATAAACAAAAGATTGGGAGATTTGAATTTGTTTAACTAATTAACAAGAACAGATTTAAGATAATGAAATTAAACAATAAATAAAAACTTCAGTTTTTCCAGTTCAGTTTCTCCTGTTCACGGCAATAGATCAAACAAATATAATAATATTCACCCTTCAATGAAACTAATAGTCCTAGATAACAACAAGCTCTGTTATCCGAAATTCCACTTAGATTGTCACTTAATGAAACAAGCTTTTCACAAGATTCTAACTATTATATAACCTAAAACAAGCTCTTTAGATTTAATATGACAACAACATTAAGAACTAGGGAATTAGACTATTCCAAGCAACAAACACATAAGCTCAATTTGTTTAACCTGTCTTCTGATAACCAAAGTAATAAATCAAAAGCTTGACTACAATCAGTATTACTAAATGCTAATTGTGATTAGAAATAATATCAATTACGTAATACTATTCCTGAATCTAGCATATATTATCAACTAACCAATTTAATCCTGCAGAAACCAAATCAGTTAATCAAATAATATTTAACAGTTAGAACGGATTATCAAAATAAGCTTCATATAAGGAGTAAATACTGTATATTCAATCAAACCATAAACTGTTACTAAGGATCCACGTCCCCTTCAAACTGAATAAAAGAAAACTAGCCTGACATGCTTCTATGAATACTCTAATATAATGAAAACTCTCTATGATCATGATGATCTCTAACAATTACAAGTAAAAGTATTTATAGATAAACCCTAGAAGAATTTAATCCAATCCTACTTCGGAAGTCTTCACTTTGCAGATATGGTAGGATTCTAAATCCTTCTCAATCTCTGAAATCCAGTTTTAAGTAACTTCCTTATCAAATTAGAATCTAGTTTTCCAAATCCAAGTCTCCCTCAGTTTCCTTTTCCAATTCGATTCAGTTTCCATATTAAGCTTTAACTCAGATTCCATATCAAACTCTACTTCCCATAATCAGAGATACTTTCTGTGTAAGATTGTAATCCCATCTCCAAATCCTCATACGAATCGAACTCTAGCACTTTAGCAATTCAAATCCTACTCAGAATAGGAAATCTACATAGTCGACCAAAATCGTAAAGTAACACTCTGCACCAGCACTTCGTAGAGCAAAGAAACGTAGAGTGAAACTCTTATCTCGGAATCGTAGAGTAACCCTTGTCAGTTGTAGAGTGACTTAGCTGTCGAGTGGAAAACGTAGAGTAGACTTGCCAATCGTAGAGTAACCTTGGGATAAGCGTAGAGTTGTCCGCACAATCGTAGAGCATAAGTAGACCAATCGTAGAGCTCCCATTCTACGAACGTGGAGTACTGTGTCAAATCGTCGAGTGACTCTGTCTTATCTGTAATAACCAGAAACTTCAAGTCTTGTTGTAAATAAAATATTAAATAAATATTTATGAAAGTGAATACTTTGTGGTTTCTACTGTGTGGGTATATGATTTAATGAATACATATATATGTATGTATACATATATTTATATATATATATATATATGTATATGTATATGTTCATGCTTAAGTGAGTCTATTTTATTTAACCAATAAGGGTTACTTAACCCCAAGATAGTGGGCTAGTAATTGAAGTTATTAAATGGGCTGGAGTAATATATATATATATATATATATATATATATATATATATATATATATCACCCCTGTTTCGGTCCAATGTGACCCATTGGTGGTGACCCGAAGATATGATGTGGATGACCCAATTTAACCCAATTAAGTGGCCAGTATCCAGATGGAAGAGAGAGAAGGTCATGTGGGTGCATTAAATTCTCTCATCATCATTTCCAAGAGCTAGTATCCTAATACTCTAGCTCCCGTTCCATAGCGCGGCTGATGTGAAGATTTGAATCCCCTAAAAATCGGGATATCAGAGAAAAGGGAGATATGCAATGAGTACTTATACATATAGAAATCTGTTGTATGTATATGTCTGGAAGTCTATAAATAGCACCTCTCACTTGAGCTAGCAAAGGTTAGCTTCATTTGTTATCTTAGTCTGAAATCTAGTAAACAAAAGATTTGAGAGAGAAGGGAGAGGAGCTACCATGCTAGGAGAGAGAGAGGGAAACGATATCTGGTATATGCCTTCTACCTTCATCGTTTACTTCGAAAGGAAGAGAAGACAGGCAACCAAAACAAAGAGGATATACCTGAAGGTCGATTAACGTCAAGATATTAACGCACGTGCAAGTCAAGTTCCTTAACTCGCACCACCTCATATATTGCGTGCCAGTTTCCTTATATAATGCAAATCTCCAGATTCAAAATTAAATCATTATTCCAAGCATGTTAGTTGCTATTGATTGCTCTATATCCATGATGAGTATTATTATTCGTACTTAGTGCAAGTTCTTGTATTCAGACTTGTATTTATTGGAAAGGTATCTAAGTGGTATAATTATTGAAAATTATTCCACCTCATTGTTATGATTGCTTGTGTGACACCCCTAAATTCGGGTACTTAATTCCCACTGATTTGGTGTTCACTATCTCAGTCATTCACAACTATTTACCCATAATAAGAACAATTAAAATAAACTTAAAGAAATATCTTCCCTCAAATGGGGTTACATCACCAATCTCTAAATGAAACAAGTCCCACGTTATCTAACCTTTATTACATCAATGCGGAATAAAGAACATAAATTAAATAAGTATTGCTACAAATAAACATCAAATAATTAACAGATCTCTTGCTACTTCGGCATCTTGCCCTTACCTTTACTCGTGGACGGCTTGTCCGATTTCTCTGTCTTAGTTGCAAAGTTTAATGCAAGAGTGAGCAAACAATTGCCCACAAGTGTGATAACAATAGCAATTGAATAATCAATGAAGTAGATTTCAACTGAGGTATAATAGTTTTTCTGAATTCAATCAATAACAAGTCAAGATCTGAAAGCTCAATAGAAAGCTTAGCTCAAGAACTGAATATAGATTCAGGATTAAAAGTGTATATGAGGGTCAGAAGACCTCGAACTATGTCCTAGGTTATCAAGTATTTCTACCGTAACCTTTAACAGTCTTATAGACTATGGACCATCCATCTCGTACTCAGGGGGATCAGCCCTTTGTACAATGTATTGTGCACAAACATTTTAACGTTATCGCGTAATTAATCCCCTATATTAGGGTTGTTCATCTCAGTCTAGTATCAGAATCCATACCAAAAGAAACTTGGTTCGGAGCAATTATTAAAATATTCTAAGTCTTTAGAACGCTCATCAACTAAGGACTAGCTGAATCAATAAGGGTTTGTTAGTCACTAAAGCATTTCATTCATCAATGAAGTTGTACAATAGAATGTATAATCAAAGTCTGAATAATGATCAATGATCGTATAACAAATGACTTGAATAATACATAGGTACTTGACATGATAACAACCTTACTTGAATAACAATAAGCTAAGGTTAATAAGTTGGCTCAATGAAATTAAACTTGCTTTAAATGAAATAATAAGATTAAGGGTGAAAAACTTGCTCAACGTAAAAGTAATAAATTGAGATAAGGAACTTGCCTCGTGCGTAGATTACAGATTTAAATAATGCACGTCCCTTAATCACCCTATACATTTTGATTACAAAACGATAACGATAATTAGTTACAAGTTTATATACATTTTAGGGTTTGTTCTTATCCCATTTCATTTAATATATCAAATGTCATTTGATATTCATTAAATATTCGCTTACCACTCATTGTAGTATCTTATTTATTATTAAATACTTTAATCTAAGCTTTAAACATGTACACGACATCATAATAAATTAAAATAAAAATAAAAAAATATTTCAGTTACTGTTCTCTCGCCGGGGCGGGAATTTACTTAACAAAAAGCTCGTCGGGGAGAGACTTCGTCGGGGCGAAGATTTCCTTTACAATTCTCTCGCCGGGGCGAGAGACTCGGCAGTCATCTCCTACAGTTCGCGAACCAGTGAAAACTTAGGCCAAATTTGGCCAAATTTTCCGAATTCTACCATCCAACACATAATTTAAACATACCCAACCATCAAATATAACACAAAACTATTACCCAACATGTTTCTAAACATTCTAAACATTATAATACACATAATCAACCAATTTAAACCAAACATTCTATGTTTAAACAAAATATTCATGTTTTAACCATTTTAATGAAATCAACTACTGTGAATTCATCTCTCAACCATTCTAACCCACTCTAATTGCATTCTTTTCATTTTTCATTATATAATCATAATCAAATGCCAATTCACCGATTAATAATCAGTTTGTACACCAATTTTTATACATATAAACCATACACGAAATAAAACTCTGTAAAAACAAAAACTCAATTTTAAAGCATGATTTCATGGATTAATTCATTCAAATTGGTTTATAATCATCACATAATCTCTAATTCATGCTTACTAACAACCATAACCAAGTAACTCATGTATTTAGCATATGAATTTACATACAGTAAAATAGAAATCATATACAGAGAAGTAAAATAATAAGAATATAGTGAAAAACTTTTAAAAAGGATTATACCTTTGAGCTAAACAAGATGATTTCCTAGCTTAACAATTCTCTTCCTTCTCCTTCTCAATTCACAAAACCCTCAATTTTTCTCTGTATTTTCTTTCTTCTCTTTTCTCTTTGTTAAACTCTGTTTTTTTTACAACCTGATGAACCTTCAAGGCTCAACTTTAACGTATAATTTTAATTTGTCAGTTAAAAGAACCAAAGAGTTAAGCCATGTTTGGCAAACTCAAAATAAGAAAAAAATAGAATTTCAAAGGCTACAAGGCATCGTTTGGTTGAACCACAATAAAATAATCCATTTTTTACCAACCAAGGGTCACAAGGCCTTGTTTGGTTAAACTAAAATTAATCCTTTTCCACTTATTCTAATAACTCATTATACTATATAGTTTTAATTGTCACACTATTAATTTAATTGAACTTATTATTAAACAAATTCAATTAAACCTTACTAATTTAATTAATAATTCCATTTAACCAATAACAATAACACCAAATAAATTATCTTATTCAAATAAATCCTTTATTCAAATAAACCATTTAATCATCTAATTTAATTATTAAATTAAATTAGAATAAACACATCAAATCACAATCAAATAACATTTAACAAAAATTCTTTCACCATAACTTATAAATTATTTATTTTACTCAATAAATAAATTAATAAGAATATTTATATAACTCAATACATATTTTTATTTAATCACAAAAATTGCATTCATTACATCCTTCCCTCCTTAAAAGGATTCTGTCCCCAGAATCACAACGCAATTAATTCGTCCGTTACATTCTCCCCTTCTTACAAAGATTCTGTCCCAGAATCGCGATACAAAGATTAAACAAATAATTGAGGATAACTCTGCATCATTTTCTCTTCGAGTTCCCACGTGGCTTCTTCAGCACTGTGGTTCTTCCAAATTACCTTAACAGAAGTTATCACTTTATTTCTGAGAACCTGCTCTTTTCTGTCTACTATCTGTACAGGTATCTCTTCATAGGACAAATCTTTTTCAAACTGTATTGGTTCATATTCTATTACATGTTTATAATCAGACTTATATGGTCGTAGCACCGATATGTGAAAAACATTATGAATGTGGTCTAACTCGGGAGGTAAAGCTACCTCATAAGCCGCCTCGCCTACTCGTTTCAGCACCTCGAAGGGTCCAATAAATCGCGGACTGAGTTTATCCTTTGTACCAAATCTGATTTTTCCCTTCTAGGGAGATACTTTGAGGAACACAAAGCTCCCGACTTCAAATTCGCGATTTTGACGATGCTGATCCGCTTATTTCTTTTGCCTGTCTTGAGCCGCTAACAATCTGGCTCTTATCACCTTGACAATTTCAGCAATTTGTTGTACCAGGTCGGGTCCCAATAGGTGACGTTCACCAACCTCGTCCCAACATAATGGAGTTCTGCACTTCCTTCCATACAACGCTTCATATGGCGGCATTCCAATACTCGCGTGATGACTATTGTTATAGGCAAACTCGACCAAAGGTAAATGATCATCCCAGTTGCCTTTAAAATCCATAACGCTCGCCCGAAGCATATCCTCTAACGTTTGAATTGTTCTTTCGCTCTGGCCATCGGTTTGAGGATGGTAAGTTGTACTCATTCTCAACTGCGTCCCCAAACACGCTTGCAGATTCCTCCAGAATTTTGATGTAAAACGTGGATCTCTGTCTGACACAATTGATACTGGAACACCATGCCTCGAAATAATCTCCTTGACGTATAATTTGGCCAGTTGATCCAGAGTGAATCTAATTTTGATAGGCAAGAAATGCGCTGATTTTGTCAGTCGGTCTACTATAACCCATATTGCGTCATAACCCTTCTGAGTAGTTGGAAGCCCTACCACGAAGTCCATCGTGATATGCTCCCACTTCCATTCTGGTATCTCCAAGGGCTGTAACAAACCACTTGGTCATTGATGCTCCGCTTTGACTTTCTAACAAGTGAGACATTTCGCAACACATTCAGCAACCTCTCTTTTCATATTTGGCCAACAGAAATGTTGGCGAAGATCCTGGTACATCTTTGTACTTCCTGGGTGAATCAAAAATCTTGAACTATGAGCTTCGTTCAAAATCTCCTCTCTGATCTCCAGCACTGACGGAACCCAGATTCTGCCTTCAAATCTCAGCAACCCTTCGGTATCAATTTTGTATTTAAGCTCTTCTCCCTCTAGCACTCTTTTCCGTATCTTAACACATTCCTCATCCTGAAGTTGCGCTTCCTTCACCTTTTCCACTAAAGTTGGTTGGGTTTTCATCTGGAACAATTTTTCATTAGGCTCTGCCAGACTCTTCACCTTTAATTCCAATTTAGCCATTTCCGCTACAAGCTTCTCCTGAGCAGTTAATAAAAATAGTTTCTCCCGACCTTTTCTACTCAAAGCGTCGGCAACCACATTAGCCTTCTCCGGATGGTATAGAATTTCACAATCGTAGTCTTTGATCAATTCTATCCATCTCCTCTACCGCATATTCAAATCCTTCTGTGTGAAAATATACTTCAGACTTTTATGGTCTCTATATATTTCACACTTCTCCCCATAGAGATAGTGCCTCCAGATTTTCAAAGCAAACACCACGGCTGCTAACTCCAAATCATGGGTCGGATACCCTTTTTCATAATCTTTTAATTGGTGCGATGCATATGCGATAACCTTACCATTCTGCATAAGCACACAACCAAGTCCTTTATGCGATGTGTCGCTATATACCACAAAATTTCCTGTATCATCTGGCAAAGATAACACAGGTGCCGAACTTAGTCTCTTCTTTAGTTCTTGGAAACTCTCTTCGCACTTCTCCGTCCAAACGAACTTCACTGATTTTCTTGTTAAATTCGTCAACGGAGTGGCGATCCTGGAGAAATCTTGAATAAAACGCCTGTAGTAACCTGCCAAACCTAAGAAACTTCTCACCTCTGATGGTGTTTTCGGCTGATCCCAGTTCATCACAGCTTCCACTTTCGCTGGATCCACTGAAATCCCGTTTTTATCGATAACATGTCCAAGGAATTGAACACGCTCTAATCAAAATTCTCATTTTAAAAATTTTGCATACAATTTCTCTTTCCTTAACGCCTCCAATGTCACCCTCAAATGCTCCACGTGTTCTTCCTGAGTTTTGGAGTAGACCAAAATGTCGTCTATGAATACCACTACAAATTTATCCAGAAATGGTTTGAACACTCTATTCATTAAGTCCATGAATGCTACAGGCGCATTCGTTAAACCAAATGACATAACCAAAAACTCATAGTGACCATATCTAGTTCGAAATGCCGTCTTTGGTATGTCTTCCTTCCTCACCTTTAGTTGATGGTACCCACTTTGCAGATCTATCTTTGAAAAATATCTCGCTCCCTTCAGCTGGTCAAACAGGTCATCGATCCTTGGTAACAGATACTTATTTTTAATCGTGACCTTGTTCAACTCTCTATAATCAATGCAAAGACGCATTGATCCATCCTTCTTCTTGACGAATAATACCGGCGCTCCCCACGGTGAAACGCTCGGTTGAATATACTTTTTATACAGCAACTCTTGTAATTGCACCATCAACTCCTTCATTTCTACCGAAGCCATTGTATATAGGGCTTTTGATATAGGGGTTGTACCCGGTGCTAAATCAATTACAAACTCAATTTTCCTATCTGGTGGTAGTCCTGGCAAATCATCAGGAAACACGTCCGCAAAACCCCTAACAACCGGTATCTCCTCCAACTTTGCACCCACCTTTCGGGTATCAACTATGTAGGCTAGATATTCTACACATCCTTGTCTCAACATCTTTCTGGCCTGCATCATCGTCAGACAACTCGTTTGTCTAGGCGACTTGCTGCCATAAAATACTACCTTCGACGGAGTCTTAAAATTTACACACTTCTTTTGACAGTCAATAACTGCCCCATAGTTGAACAACCAATCCATACCCAAAATAACGTCAAACTCTCCAAGACGAATTGGGATTAAGTTGACCGTCATCACATGACCCTTGATATGTATTTGACAGTTCTTGTGGACAAACTTAACAGGAAACACCTCCCTATTCGCAATTTTTATATTCATGGGATAATCTAATTCTTCCTGGGGTAACCTTAATTTCTTAGCAAAATCAGCGGATATAAATGAGCAAGTAGCACCCGAGTCAAATAATACATAAGCATTAACATTATTGACTGGAATGATACCTGACACTACATCCTTTGACTGCACAGCATCCTACACTGTCATGTTGAATGTTCGAGCGGTAGGTCGATTGCACGGCGTCGGTCCTGAGATAGTCAGATTGCCACCACCGCTGTTTCCTTTTCCTGCACTAGCTCCACCTGTAGTTGCTTTCTTAGGGCAGTCTCGGGCAAAGTGATCCTTCGACCCGCAGATGAAACATGCGCCCTTCTTCGGACTAGGGCAATTCGGTGTGATATGACCCTCCTGACCGCAGTTAAAGCATACCCTCTTACGCTTCAAGCAAACACCCACATGGCTCTTTCTGCAGTTACTGCACACCTCCACCTTCTTTTTCTGATTACCCTGCTGACTTCCCACAGAGTTACTATCACTCCACTTCCTCTTCTGACTGCTGCCCCCATGGCTACCACTTGCCTTGTTTTCACTTTCATTCTTCTTCTTCCTCTGCTCCTGATTATACTTGGACAGAGCATCACTGCCTCCTTCAGCGATAATTGCCTTTTCCAAAACTGCCGCAAATGAGTTTAATTAGAACATCGAAACTCGTCTATACAGCCAGGGCTTCAGTCCCTACTCAAACCTTCTAGCCTTTCGCTCATCTATGTTGACTTGGTATGGCGCAAACCTCGCCAACTCGTTGAATTTTGCAGCATATTCAGGCACCGTCATGGTACCTTGCTTCAATTCCAGAAATTGCACCTCCATCTGATTCTGTGCACTTGTCGGAAAATAAGTCTCAAAAAATATCTCCTTAAATCGCTCCCACGGTATTATCCCCTGCCCACCTCGGGTTTTATTAGCTTGCCACCAGTAGCTTGCTTCTGACTTGAGCATGAATGTTGCAAATGCCGTCTTCTAGTCCTCGTTGACCCTAGCGACATTAAACACCTTCTCCATCTCCATGACCCAGGTTTGTGCCTCGATCGGATTCATAGACCCTTGAAATTCTGGGGGTCCAACAACCTTGAAATCTTTAAAAGGCATGGCCTGAGCTTGGGGTTGATTGGCAAATGCTCCCGTTAGCAGGTTTACCAGCTGTTGCATTGGATTAGCGTTGACTTCCTCGTTGTTATTGGTGGATCCCTCAGGGGTCTGTTAACGGGTTTATCTTCTTGGCGGCATCTTACTGTCAAGAATTCGCGCTATTAGATTATTACTCAATTACTTAAACATTTAAGTCTTAACTTAAACATTTATAAACAACACTTAACACATAGCACATCTGATAAACTTTCGCATTTTATTCATTTACTGCTTTAAAACATAATAAAAATAACGCCATAGTTATTTACATCATCTATCCTCACATCATAAAGTTCCAGGATTACATCATTATTCTATCCCATTATATAATACTGGGATTTACAACTTATTAACTTCATAATTTTCATACTAGCATATCTAATCATAATCTACGATGACATCCCACGGCGCACAGCTTTCTCGCGTTCCTGCTCCATAATACGAGTCACCATCCTTTGACCCATTATATCTGGATGACGATGAACTCGATCCTGAGCTCTATCTACTGTGGTGTGAAAAATATACTCCATCTCGTCAATCTTGGCCTTCTTTGACCGCACCTCACATTCAACACGATCTACGCGGTTAGCCTTCCTCAACCAAGCAGTTTCAGCTCTCGCCCGCTTAGTTGACTCCTCTTTCAACTCATCTCGTACAATTTCATTCCTGGCTATCAACTGTCCTCGCAATACTCAAACTGTGCTAGCCTCTACTCAACCTCTGCAAGACGTGATGAAAGGTCTTGGATCTCAGCATCCTTCTGCTCTAGAGCGGCTTGACGTTCCACAACTTGTTCTCCTAACTCCTCCTTTTCGCTCTCAACATGAACCAGCTTCCACTCCACGTCCCCAAGACGTATATTTAGCTCCTCAATCTCACTGTTCTTCTACTCCAAGACAGTCTGTCGCTCAGCCAGCTGCCTCTCTAACTCCTCCACTCTATCTTGCAACTCAATGTTGCGATCATATACCTGTTCATACATCTGAACACCTAAGGAGGTTGGTGATATCTCCTCTGGGTCCTCCTCCTCCTCAACCTCCTCCGGATCCTCCTCAGGATCAGTCTCCGGCTCGTGCTCGGGACCTGCAACTGTGATCAATGGGGATGGCTCCCTCTGCACTAGCTGCTCCCGAACTACATGAATATCTCGGGGCTCCTCCTCCCTAGCCTGACTGGGTTCTCCTCTATCAGTCATCCTGAAAACAAAATTTTAAGTTTTAATTACTAATCGATAATACTCGCGAGCACATAAGTTTGTTATCAAATAAGCACATAGCACATAATCATTTTATTGTCTTTTATGAATTTCCATAATCCATTCCTTAGAACTCAATAAGAGTTTATCACCTCTATATTATTTATCTTCTAAAAGGCTACTACCCTAAGGTTTTCCCCACCTAAAGGTTCATAACCTATCAGCTCTGATACCAACTTATGACACCCCCAAATCCGGGTACTTAATTCCCACTGATTTGGTGTTCACTATCTAAATCATTCATAACTATTTACCCATAATAAGAACAATTAAAATAAACTTAAAGAAATATCTTCCCTCAAATGGGGTTACATCACCAATCTCTAAATGAAACAAGTCCCAGGTTATCTAACCTCTATTACATCAATGCGGAATAAAGAACATAAAATTAAATAAGTTTTGCTACAAATAAACATCAAATAATTAACAGATCTCTTGCTACTTCGGCATCTTGCCCTTGCCTTTACTCGTGGACGGCTCGTCCGATTTCTCTGTCTTAGTTGCAAAGTTTAATGCAAGAGTGAGCAAACAATTGCCCACAAGTGTGATAACAATAGCAATTGAATAATCAATGAAGTAGATTTCAACTGAGGTATAATAGTTTTTCTAAATTCAATCAATAACTAGTCAAGATCTGAAAGCTCAATAGAAAGCTTAGCTCAAGAACTGAATATAGATTCAGGATTAAAAGTGTATCTGAGGGTCACAAGACATCGCATAGTGTATTTCTACCGTAACCTTTAACAGTCTTATAGACTATGGACCATCCATCTCGTACTCAGGGGGATCAGCCTTTTGTACAATGTATTGTGCACAAACATTTTAACGCTGTCGCGTAATTAATCCCCTATATTAGGGTTGTTCATCTCAGTCTAGTATCAGAATCCATACCAAAAGAAACTTGGTTCGGAGCAATTATTAAAATATTCTAAGTCTTTAGAACGCTCATCAACTAAGGACTAGCTGAATCAATAAGGGTTTGCTAGTCACTAAAGCATTTGATTCATCAATGAAGTTGTACAATAGAATGTATAATCAAAGTCTGAATAATGATCAATGATCGTATAACAAATGACTTGAATAATACATAGGTACTTGACATGATAACAACCTTGCTTGAATAACAATAAGCTAAGGTTAATAAGTTGGCTCAATGAAATTAAACTTGTTTTAAATGAAATAATAAGATTAAGGTTGAAAAACTTGCTCAACGTAAAAGTAATAAATTGAGATAAGGAACTTGCCTCGTACGTAGATTACAGATTTAAATAATGCACGTCCCTTAATCACCCTATACATTTTGATTACAAAACGATAATGATAATTAGTTACAAGTTCATATACATTTTAGGGTTTGTTCTTATCCCATTTCATTTAATATATCAAATGTCATTTGATATTCATTAAATATTCGCTTACCACTCATTGTAGTATCTTATTTATTATTAAATACTTTAATCTAAGCTTTAAACATGTACACAGCATCATAATAAATTAAAATAAAAAAAAATATTTCAGTTACTGTTCCCTCGTCGGGGCGGGAATTTACTTAACAAAATTCTTGCCGGGGCGAGACCTCGCCGGGGCGAAAATTTACTTAACAAAAAGCTCGCCGGGGCGAGACTTCGCCGGGGCGAAGATTTCCTTTACAATTCTCTCGCCGGGGCGAGATACTCGGCAGTCATCTCCTACAGTTCGCGAACCAGTGAAAACTTTGGCTAAATTTGGCCAAATTTTCCGAATTCTACCATCCAACACATAATTTAAACATACCCAGATATCAAATATAACACAAAACTATTACCCAACATGTTTCTAAACATTCTAAACATTATAATACACATAATCAACCAATTTAAATCAAAAATTCTATGTTTAAACAAAATATTCATGTTTTAACCATTTTAATGAAATCAACTACTATGAATTCATCTCTCAACCATTCTAACCCACTCTAATTGCATTCTTTTCGGTTTTCATTATATAATCATAATCAAATGCCAATTCACCGATTAATAATCAATTTGTACACCAATTTTTATACATATAAACCATACACGAAATAAAACTCTGTAAAAACAAAAACTCAATTTTAAAGCATGCTTTCATGGATTAATTCATTCAAATTGGTTTATAATCATCACATAATCTCTAATTCATGCTTACTAACAACCATAACCAAGTAACTCATGTATTTAGCATATGAATTTACATACAGTAAAATAGAAATCATATACAGAGAAGTAAAATAATAAGAATATAGTGAAAAACTTTTAAAAAGGATTATACCTTTAAGCTAAACAATATGATTTCCTAGCTTAGCAATTCTCTTCCTTCTCCTTCTCAATTCACAAAACCCTCAATTTTTCTCTGTATTTTCTTTCTTCTCTTTTCTCTTTGTTAAACTCTGTTTTTTTACAACCTGATGAACCTTCAAGGCTCAACTTTAACGTATAATTTTAATTTGTTAGTTAAAAGAACCAAAGAGTTAAGCCATGTTTGGCAAACTCAAAATAAGAAAAAAAAAATGGAATTTCAAAGGCTACAAGGCATCGTTTTGTTGAACCACAATAAAATAATCCATTTTTTACCAACCAAGGGTCACAAGGCCTTGTTTGGTTAAACTAAAATTAATCCTTTTCCATTTATTCTAATAATTCATTATACTATATAGTTTTAATTGTCACACTATTAATTTAATTGAACTGATTATTAAACAAATTCAATTAAACCTTACTAATTTAATTAATAATTCCATTTAACCAATAACAATAACACCAAATAAATTATCTTATTCAAATAAATCCTTTATTCAAATAAACCATTTAATCATCTAATTTAATTATTAAATTAAATTAGAATAAACACATCAAATCACAATCAAATAACATTCAACAAAAATTCTTTCACCATAACTTATAAATTATTTATTTTACTCAATAAATAAATTAATAAAAATATTTATATAACTTAATACATATTTTTATTTAATCACAAAAATTGCATTCGTTACAGCTTGTTGCACTTGTTTGCCTTTAAAACTTGTTCTATTACTAGACTATGCACAAGAAATTGAAGTTCTACTATTCATGAACTGTTAAGTCTAAGCTAGTTGTATCAGCTAAGACCGAACACGTTTTGATTCAATTAAGTTTTAAAAGCAGCTTCCAAGCCAATTGTTGGTAAGGACTCTTCGACTGAGAAAAGAATATTTTATTAAGGCAGTAAATTAGAAAACAATTAATTGCCCGATTTTAAGTGGTATGCATATTCACCGGGTATGAGAGGCTGATCCCCTCGATTACCAAAACTTTTAAGAGGTCCGGTGTACTTATTGGTAAACCTTCGAATTTGTTCAGGGTCAATTCTGACCACTCAGCATTTCCGATTCATTCTTTCATATTTTGGAAACTTGAATCCTCGTCCTTTCCCAGTCATTATATTGTTAAAAATTCGAAGTTAAATTCTCTTCAATCATGGTATATGTATACTTCTTGTTTTTAAACTTGCTGAGCAAAATAGTTGCTCACTCTTGCTATATCATGATATTCATTTCAGTTAAGCCCGAGTGCTCAAAGAAGGACAAAGGAAAGGGGAAGGTTCAAGAATAGTTAATGAGAAAGTTTCGTTATTTTGTTAACTTATGTAGAAATACTTATGTAAATCTTTTGGGATTCTAAGGGCATGTAATCGATTTAAGTTTGTCAGATTTTGGGATTGATGTAGAACCTAATTGTAATGAACAATGTATGTTTATTATTCCGCAATAGTTTATAGAATGTGTACGGTAAATGTTAGATCGTGAGCACCAAATGCCAAGGGTAAGGAACCCAGATTTGGGGGCGTCACAGGTTGGTATCAAATCCGTAGGTTATAAACATTAGGACACGAAACCTAGGTTATAACCTTAGAAGAAAACTCGTATAGAGTATGGTAGGAGATGGATTGTGGAAATTCATCAAGTTTTAGTCGTATATAATAAAATATCATTTCATTTCATCAATGAATATATTTTATTATGATATTGATGTTGTTGGTTGCTTGCTTTTGGTGTTGTGACTATAAGGTAGCCATACAGTTGATCAGGATCAAGTAGATCCGATAGAAAAGCCCGTATAGCACGAAGTGATGGAAGATACCCCTCAGGATGTCCTGATAGGAGATTTGTTAGCTAGGAACAATGAGTTGGAGGAAAGAGTTACCCACTTGGAGGAACAAAACCTCACCCATCAGTTTATGGAGCAGTAGTATAAGGAGGTAGCTTATCAGTCTCAGGCAAAATTAGCGGAGCTGAAAGAAAGGTTAAAGCAAGAGGAAGTGAAGCTGGGAGTGTTGAAGATAGAGCATCGGGTGATGCAATTTGAGTTTGATCTAGAGATCGCTGAAACGATTCGGGTTGAGGAGGCCTGGGTCCGAGCAGCGAGGAGGGTTGACCAGCTAGAGGCAGAGTTGCAGGCAAGGAATGTTAGGATAGAGACTTTGGGACTGGCTCTAGATTCAGCCTATATGAGTCAGAGGGTTGGAGAGAGGAGGACCTATGCAGAGATAGGTGAGACTAGTACTCGCTCGGTTCGTCGCTGAGTTTCGGATGGTCAGATGCGGCAGGAGCATGTTCATGTCGATACGGCTCAGCAGGACATACAGTCATGATATAGTTTAGTTGTTATGTATATAGAAGCAGTAGGTACCCCTTTTGTTTACTAGGGTTATATGATGTATGATGTAAACCTCAAACTGTGAGAGGTAATATGCAAGTATGATGTATCCCCACTTATGTGATTGGGGAAGTATAGGTTTTGGTAAATCCCATCTTTTGCAGTTAAGAGGGATAAATGGCATTTATAGAAGTATGCCAGGAAAATGTAAAGTGTATAACACTATGATTTGGCATATGAATATAAATGCAGTATTATGCTTACATGTTTCACTGAGTTGAATTTCCCGTAAAAGGCTTTATATGATAATATTAATAAGATGAGTGTAGCGCCCCCAAACCCGGGTCCCTTGAACCTCGGACCTGGTGCGTCACGATACATCATATTTACAACTATTGCAGAAGATATAAACATAAATTGTTTATACATTAAACTTTGCTACATATCCCAAGGTCTATAACCTTAATTAATACATACCTTCAGTAACTAAAAAGGTTTACAATATCATTTACATCATATAACTAATTAGTTAACATGCATAACACTATAATCTTGTCCTTTGCTTCTGTCTTTGTCTTTCCTCAAACATTCGTATTAATCTGAAATTTGTTATCATGATATAGCAAGGGTGAGCAATTACTTTGCTCAGCAAGTTTAAATACAATAAAGATATATCATGATTGAAAGAATGAATAAGCTTTAGAGTTTTTCAACAATATAATAATTGTGAAAGAGCATGAATCAAAATTTCAATGATTGAATGACTGAATCCAATAATATAGGGTGTCAATAATGACCATGAACCAATTTAACTGAACCTTAAGGTAATGAAGGTGATCAGCCTTTCATACCTGATGAACATATGCAATATGCACTAAGTGCGAATCAATAAACATAGATGTGGAATAATTGTCAATAATTAATCCACTAGCATGCTTGAAACATAATAACTCGAGTTTGAGTTAGGGAACTTGCATTTCGATATAAAAATGAAGTTAAGATACTTGCACAAGGATAGGAAACTTGTTCAATATAAAAGTTGAGTAAGATGGAACTTGCTTGTACCGTGGATTACTGCTACGCAATCTAACTTAATCTCTTATGAAAGACCTATCAGTTATAAGATTGATCTTTCAATTAGCATCGCATATATCACTTCATAATATCACTTCTTTATCAATAAATTATCTAACATTTAACCACATAACTAAATATTAGATATTATCTTAGCACCATACGCATTCAAAATTCTAAAGTTGGTACACATCGAGTCTTTAACAGTGTTCAATATAGTATGCTGAGTGGTTTCCCACAAACAACCAACAAACTAGTTTCCGTCTCATCTACACTGTTTTCACAGTGAGTTAGATTGGTTGCTAGTTCGTATATACCTCCGCTCCCTGAAGGAATTGTTTAGCCCAGTTACTATACATCAACCATTAAAGAACACGACTGTACTACTACTTTATCGTAAACCTTATGACTTAACACTAAGTCTTTCATTTTATAAGTTCTATTTATAATCCATTAAGCCTGAATACCTAATCCAGCAAGTTGGATTATCTAAACATACTAATCTAGTAACCTGGATTCAAACTAGCATCCAATCCAGTACCCTGGATTCAAACTATCCTACAATCCAGCAGCCTGGATTCATTAATTCAACAAACTGTTTTCTAATCCAGCATATTGGATTCAAACTAACATACAATTCAGTAAGCTAGATTTACTAATTCAGCAAACCATATTCATTAATTCAGCAAACTATATTCGTCAATTCAGCAAACTATATTCGTTAATTCAGCAAACTGTTTTCATTAATTCAGCAAACCGAATACAACAATCCAGCAAGCCGAAATATGAATACAGCAAACCGTATTGGAAGCTGCATTCAAAAATGACTTAACCTCTCGTAAAAATCAATTTTTATTTTCTTCAAATCTTGCCACACATATGTACATATATTCCATACACAAAAATACTTTCCTTATGAAAGTTTTCAATTTCCTTTAACATTTTTCAAACGTCCGTTTTAACTTTCAAAACTAAGAAAAATGATCACTATCTTGCACAACTCCGATGATACCAAATTTTTGATAGCATCTTATACATATTAACAAGTACTCCCAGTTAAAATTTCGTGACCATCGGAGTTATAGAACTCCAATTTTAGCCGTTTTTGTCGAAAAACTCTACGTTTTTATTTTGGCCGTAGATTCTTCGTTACAAGTCAGAATGCGGCGATTTTTGGTCAGGAGCTACATAACTTCCTATATTTTCAGTGGTAAAAAGCCCTGAATTTATTGCACTTGTTAAGGGGTCAAAACAGTGCACACAAGCAAGGGGTCAGCGGGTTTGGTCCGTTTTCCTGATTTGAAGTCCTTCGCCATAAAATCCATAACTTTCATTCTATATGGTCAAAAATTCTCAAATTTTTACACAACTCATATAACTTATCATATTATTACTTCAAATTTTTCCGGAATTTTTAGAGCATAATTATTGGACAAAAATACCCCTGGATGGGACTGCCCTGTAGCAGCCCCTTTTCCCTTTTGAAAAACCTGGACTGTTTTGGTAAAAACAGTCCCCACGAATTTTGTACACATTATTTTTGACTTCTACCACTTGGGTTTAATACTTAACTTACATATCTAGTACCTCTCTTTGACGGATCGCAAAAAGAGTTTATAGATTTCAAGTTATAAACTTACAAAGTACAAAACAATTAGGGTTTTCTAATTGTTTTTCCAAACATAGTTTTGTTTCTTTTCTTTTCTTAACCATCTAAACACATCAATACCCAAGTTGAGCACAACCGAGTATAAAACATTATTTAGCATATAGATTAAGGGTTTTATACCCTAAGATCATAACTTCTCATCATATAAAAAAATCAAATCAAACAAAATTTAAAAAAAATTAACTAGTTAGGGTTTAAAGGTTTTATACCTTTCTTCCTTCTTGGTTCTTTCTTCTTCTTTTTCTTCTTCCATGGCTTCCATGGATATTCCTCCCTCTCTTCTCCTCTCTCATGGTCGGCATCCCCCTTCCTTTTTCTCTCTCTTTCTATTTCTTTCTTCTCCACCCGAAGCTCTCTCTCTCTACCTATTCATTTCTTTTCCCTTTTCTCTCTTACTTTCTCTTCCTTAATCATTACATATCTCACCCATATCTTCTTTCTCTCTCTATCTTATGTCTTTGTACTTGCAATCTTGGATAAAATATAGGTGTCCAATAAAAGAGCGACACATGGCTTTGGGTGTAAGTAACTCATAATTATAGCACATGTCAATTTCTCCCTCCTTTCTCCATCCGGATACTACTTCCTTTAATGACCAATTTTTCCATTTTCTTTTATTGCTTTATTAGTTTAACAAATGACCTACATGCCCCTTTAAAGTTGGGTCAAGTTTTGGCTTCCATATTAATTTGCTTGGGCTTGCAATTTAATTAGTTTGACCTACTAATTAAAGTAAACTTGGGCTCCCTTAATTTATTTATTTGGGATACTATCATACTTGATAATTTAATATTGGGCTAGCTAATAATTTAGTTACCCTTAATTAAATTATCTACAAGTCCAATGCTTAATTAAACTAATAGGCTTGTTTAAATTATTTATTCTCCTTAGTCCATTAAATAAAGTATCATTTGGACTCTTACACATTATTATTACTATAAACACATTCCTCATATATCAATAATATCAATTAACTTACATAACCCAATTAGACTTGCTATAATTAGGTTTCAAAATAAATAATAACTTGAGATTATAAAATAAATCCCTTACATTCGCATATATATTTTCAATACTAGAATTCTATAATAACATAACCCTTAGGTTAGTTAATTACCATACCTAATATATAATTAGATTATGTAGCTTTCTTGCTAATTTTTCTTTGTACAATAAACAAATATATATACACATTTATAATATATCCATTTATTCAATACTACACATATTCCACATATGCCCTAACATATTTATCATCTTTGATAAATATCATTACATAATACAATCACATATATTCATATTCATTCACTTTTCCTTACAAATGAAAATTTATTCAATAAATAAGATATTACAAATAAAATAATATCCACTCTTTATTAAAATAATTCAATGATAGAATTTATTCTAATATCCTTTATTTAAGGTATACAATATTTATGTATACTTAAACTAACTATTTCTTTCTCCCTTCTATAAATTGTTCCCAACAATTTAATTGTAATAAATATAATAATATACATACTACATTAAAAACGTACATACATTATATCCCATAACGAAATACATGATTTCTTTAATAAAATGATGGTTATACCTTAAGTATATTTAATGCCACCAATTTAAAATAATTTATATATTATTTAACTTACACCGAGGGATTAATTTTACCCATCTCCTTTCCTTTAAATAAATTGTCCCTACAACTTATTTACATATAATATATAGTAATAATATATTCATTAAGTATAAGAGTCACATATTGCATAGTTCGTATTCACGTATGCAACACACCATCACATAACATATCATTTCATAAGAATTTTATTTATTTAAATTCTTAATTTAATATATTTCAAAATTTTAAAACATCACATTCTTTCCAATATTAAACGATATAGGTTTTTCTCAAAAAATTTAATTATTCCTCTATTTCCAATCTAGGTTTTATTCTTTAACCTTTATTAATCATATAAGATTTTATTAATAAATCTTATAAATTTTCGGGTCGTCACAATGAGTATAGATTATGTAACACTGAGTAATTTAAGGTTTTGTTTATTCTGACAATGCCGCCAAGAAGAGAACCACGAAATCGAATGGTAGATGAATCCGTTAAAAATGAGGGAGGTAACTCAAACCCTATGCAAGATTTTGTGAATATGCTGGCAGAGGCTATGCAGAATAGAACACCAGTCACAGGAAATCCGTCATATAATCGATTGGCAAATTTTAAAGATTTTAAGGTAGTAGGTCCGCCAGAGTTTAAGGGAACGACAGATCCGATAGAAGCTCAAACATGGATAAGAGAAATGGAGACGGCTTTTGTTATCACAAGAGTTGCAGAGGAGCAAAAGACAGCTTTTGCTACGTACCTAATGAAATGTGAGGCTAATTTGTGGTGGGAATCGAATCAGAATAGGGTCGGGGAAGGAGTGATAGCATGGGACAGATTCAAAGAGTTATTTTTTGAAAATTATTTTCCAAAGAGTATGCAAGGAAGAATGGAAATTAAGTTCCTGGAATTGAAGTAAGAGAATTTGTCAATTTCAGAATATGCCGCTAAGTTCAACGAGTTAGCAAGGTTTGCACCCCATTAAGTGGATATCGAGGAACGTAAGGCACAGAGATTTGACAACAGATTAAAACCCTGGATTTTTAGCAAGGTGGCAGTGTTACAAATTGATTCTGTTTCGACCTTGTTAGAGAAAGCAATCATTGCCGAAGGGGGAAGCGAAGCACTATCTAGATATAATCGAGAGAAGAACAAGAAGAAGAATGAAGGAGGAAATCAGAACATCAATAGTGGTGGTAGCAGCAATAATAAGCGCAAATGGAACAACAGTGGCAACAACTCAGAGAGCCAGTCAGGGAGTGTGCAACAGAAGAAGCAGGCATGTGGCAAGTGTGGGAAGAATCACTCGGGGGAGTGTGTGAAAGGGAAGAACGTTTGTTATAATTGTGGCCAAGAAGGACACATTTTGCCAAGTTATCCCAATCCAAAGAAAGGAGGGTGTTTTTCGTGCGGAGGAATAGGTCATCGATTCAGGGATTGTCCGTTGAAGAAGAATACTGATGGAGGAAGCGACAACAAGGGTGGCAACATAAAGTTAACCGTTGGTGGGCCAGCACCGCCGACCAGGCCAACAGCTAAAACCTTCAACATGACCGTGCAAGATGTTGTGGCATCGAAGGAAGTGGTCTCCGGTATTATCCCAACCAATAATGTAGATGCATATGTATTATTTGATTCGGGAGCTACTTGTTCATTTGTGTCTGATGATTTTGCTCGAAGATTGAATTTACCTCGTGAAAAGTTAGAAAACCCAATGAATATAGAAGTTGCAAACAAAGAAGTGATCCCTGTAGAGTTTATCCATAGAAATTGTACTATGGAGATAAGGGGACATAAGTTAAGCGTGGATCTAATCCCGATACGCTTAGGGGAATTCGATGTAATCTTAGGGATGAATTGGTTGTTTAACTATGAGGCAGTTATTTACTGTCAGAAGAAGAGTATACACCTTAAGACACCTGATAAGTCTAAGGTCATATTTTATGGTAGCAAGTCGCCAAGACAAACGAGTTGTCTGGCGATAATGCAGGCCAGGAAGATGTTACGAAAGGGGTGTGAAGGGTATTTGGCTCATGTAGTGGATACACGGGTGGTGAATCCTAACATGGGGTAACTACCTATAGTTAACGAGTTTGTGGACGTCTTTTCGGGGGAATTGCCAGGACTTCCATCAGATCGAGAGATAGACTTTGTCATCGACCTAGTACCGGGGACAGTGCCAATATCAAAGGCACCGTATAGGATGGCTCCGGTAGAAATGAAAGAGTTAATGATCCAGCTGCAAGAGCTGTTGGATAAAAAGTACATTCAACCTAGTGTTTCTCCATGAGGAGCACCAGTGTTGTTTGTAAAGAAGAAGGACGGATCAATGAGGTTGTGTATAGATTATCGAGAACTGAACAGCGTGACCAACATAAAGGAGCGAAGTACTTTTTGAAGATTGATTTAAGAACTGGTTATCATCAATTGAAAGTGAAGAGGGAGGATGTACTAAAGACAGCATTTAGAACTCGCTACGGCCATTATGAGTTTCTAGTAATGTCATTTGGACTGACGAATGCGCCAGCTGCTTTTATGGACTTGATGAATAGAATATTTAAACAATATTTGGATAAGTTTGAGGTTGTGTTCATTGACGACATTCTGGTGTATTCGAAGACGGAAAAGGAGCATGTCGAACATTTAAGGATAGTACTGGAGACATTGAGGAGAGAGAAATTGTATGCAAAATTTTTGAAGTGTGAATTCTGGCAAAAGAAAGTTCAATTTTTGGGCCATGTCATCGACGAGGAGGGAATTTCTGTTGACCCTGCAAAGGTAGAGGCGGTGAAAAATTAGGGACAACCGAAGACACCGACAGAGGTCAGAAGTTTCTTGGGATTAGTAGGATATTACCGGAGGTTTATTAAAGATTTCTCGAAGATAGCAACGCCGTTGACCAATTTGACCAGGAAGGCAATTAAGTATGTATGGACGGAAAGGTGTGAGCAGAGTTTTCAGGAGTTGAAGAAGTGACTAAGTGAAGCACCTGTGTTATCTTTACCAGATAGTACGGAAGGTTTTTTATAGTGTATAGTGATACGTCTCACAAAGGACTGGGTTGTGTGCTGATGCAGAGCGGAAGGGTTATTGCATACGCGTCACGTTAGTTAAAGGATTACGAAAAGGGATACCCTACCCATGACTTAGAATTAGTGACGGTAGTGTTTGCCTTTAAGATCTGGAGGCATTATCTCTATGGAGAAAATTGTGAGATATACACAGATCACAATAGTCTGAAGTATATCTTTACATAAAAGGAGTTGAACATAAGACAGAGGAGGTGGTTAGAATTGATCAAGGACTACGATTGTGATATTTTGTACCATCCAGGAAAGGCCAATGTGTGGCAGATGCTTTAAGTAGAAAGAGCGGTGAAACGTTATTTGTATTTATAGAACAGGAAGAATTAGTAAGAGAGATAGAAAAAATGGAGTTGGAGGTGAAAAATTCGAAAGATTCGAATAAAGTAACGGAAGTGGAAGCAAGTTCGACCATATTAGACAAGGTGAAAGATGCCCAGGAAAATGATGAAGAATGTGGTAATATCAAGAAGCGGTTAACCGAAGGTGAAGAGTTAAAGTATAAGATCGATAGCACCGGATTACTAAGATTTGAAGAACGAGTTTGGATACCCTCAGTGCCGAAATTGAAAGAGGAGATTCTGCAAGAGGCCCATAATGCGAGATATTCGATACACCCAGGAAGCACAAAGATGTATCAAGACCTGCGTCAACATTTCTGGTGGCCGAATATGAAAAGGGAGGTTGCAGAATGTGTTAGTCGATGTTTAACTTGTCAACGAGTCAAGGCAGAACATCAACGACCGAGTGGATTATTACAACAGTTAGAGATTCCTGAATGGAAATGGGAGCACGTCACGATGGATTTCATGGTGGAACTTCCAATAACACAGAAAGGTTACGACGCCATATGGATGATAGTGGATCGTCTTACGAAGTCAGTGCACTTTTTGCCGATCAAGATTAGGTATAATTTGGACCAACTAGCCAAATTGTATATCAAAGAAATAGTTTCAAGACATGGAGTGTCGATATCAATTGTATCTGATATGGATCCGCGCTTCACGTCAAACTTTTGGAGAAGTCTTCAAGAGAGAATGGGAACACAGCTAAGGTTGAGTACCGCGTATCATCCACAGACCGATAGGCAAAGCGAAAGAACGATTCAAACATTGGAAGATATGCTTAGAGCCTGTGTGATGGACTTCAAGGGAAGCTGGGAAGATCATCTTCCACTGGTAGAATTTGCTTATAACAATAGTTATCACGCAAGCATTGGAATGCCGCCATACGAAGCCCTGTATAGAAGGAAATGCAGAACGCTATTATGTTGGGATGAGGTAGGTGAACGTATACTGTTAGGGCCAGAATTGGTCCAACAGACCGTGGAGATAATCAAAGTAACAAGAGCTCGACTGGTAGCAGCTCAGGATCGTCAAAAGAAGTATGTGGATTTACATGGCAAGAAAAGAGAATTTGAAGTGGAGAGCTATGTGTTTTTAAAAGTGTCTCCCTGGAAGGGAAAAATCCGATTTGGGAAGAAAGAAAAGTTGAGTCCGAGGTTCATAGGACCTTTCAAGATTTTGAGGAAAATAGATGAAGTGGCATACGAGGTAGCTTTACCTCCCGAACTTGAGCACATTCACAATGTGTTTCATGTGTCAGTGTTGCGTCCATATAAGCCGGACTATAAGCATGTTATATCATATGTGTAACGCCCCCGAAACTCGGGTCTTACCTTGAACCTGGGTCCGGTACGTCACGGTACAACCCATGCAACATAGGCTTACTACAAATATGTACTTACAATAATATTACAACAGATCCTTATCTAATCCCAGGCACGAAGACCTTAAATAAAACACTTATGATCAAGGTTAAATAAATACAATGATCCTTTACAATATCTCATGTGTGAATGCAAGGTTCAGATTCTGACTTTATCCAATCCCTGAATATTCGCAAGGTTATTCAATAACCCAACAATCGTTATAAAAGTGTCCTTTATACATCATCGCCATCCTTGAAGGTTACTATAACAAGTAACTAGCATAATCACGTCTTATCTACTATAATGGATAACCTTCATTTTTAACTCAAGGTTTACATAGTCAAATTTGCGTACATCATATACCGTCATCACAGTTAAATAATTACAATAAAGGAATATTTAGCAACCTTCTTGTTTCCATGCGCCTCTAATCCTTATCATCATGATATCAAGATAATTGCATTGCATCGTAAATCTGCAAAAGTTTTATTTTTGCAAGAATGAGCACGACGGCTCATCAAGAACTAACAGTTTTCACATTTCATGCTTCACGTAAAACATAAGTTTGCACTTTATCCATGCATCGTGATTCTCATACTATGCATCTTACTCATGCATTATAAATCTTATGCAATTCATTTATATATATGCATCATGCATCTCATAGCATACCTCACGCATCTCATATTGTATATTTACAATAATTCAAGTTCTACATAGAACAATATAGTCACATAATTGCACATTGTGCACACTTAAATCATGCTCGCATATAATTCACATAATAGTGAAAGATTTAGTAATCAAGTCATGTACATCAATATATTTAAACAAGTTAACAAGTTACTGAAAGAACTTGCCTTTAAGCGTTCCTTGCCAAATTATGATGGCTTGTCCTTCAAATATTCTACACAATTTATTTAACAATAAAATACCAATTAGCCACTAAAAAGGCTTCATATAATGATTTATATTATAATCCCACTCCATATCTTATAATGTTCGTTTTGTTTAAATCGAAACACTATTTAAGTTCTTTAACAATTTAAGCGGCGTTTCGACGTTTAAACGTCACACACCTAATTCGCCTCGTTTGCATGTGCTTAGCATGCTCATACATTGGGTTATAATAGTATATCATGTCTCATTATTATTAGAAACAAAATATTAAACAAGGTTATACACACTTGTTACGGCGTTACGACGTTTGCACGTCTGTACGCCACACTTGTCTATTCGAACGCCCAAGTGACACGCGATTGCGTACGCTTGGCACGCCCATTCGAATTTATCTAATACCCAATGGTTAATGTTAAGTATTATTATAAATCATAATCATCATATTTTAGAACTTATAACATCATAACATAGCGTCGAAAACATTACACATTGTACACGTGCATGTCCAACGCCCTCCGATTGTCTCCAATCGCACAATAGTTCTAAAGATGGTCGATTTTAGAATTAGAACATGTAGTAAATTTAAATTCTAATTAATGAAAGTTGTAGTTCTATCTCTAAGCTTTTCGGATCATCTTAAATCGCCCTAATCCGAGTTCGTATGGGAAAGTTATGGTCATTTTACTAAGAGGTGTTCATGCTTAAAAATTTTGGATTCAGGCAGTCGGCGGGGCCTCCGTGAGAATCACGGAGGCTACGCCACAAAGGCAGCAAGGCCTCTGTGAAATCACGGAGTCTGCGCCAGTGACCAATGAGCTTAGCAAGGCCTCCGTGGTTCTCACGGAGGCTGCGCCGGTGCCCAGAAAATGCAGATTTCTTCCTTCGTGCAATCCGACCTTTCTTCACTCCAACCTTCATAACTTCCTCTACACACGTTCAAATTGGTCCATTCTGGACTCTATGGACTACTAATACATAGAGCTACAACATATCAAAAATTTAGAGTTAACCATTAATATTAACATGGCCAAATCTTAGGCCAAAGTATCAACTCATGCTATATTTTCTTGTTCTTGGTGTTTTTGGTGTTCTTCACTAGAATCATCACCAAATCTTCGTTTTAACTTCTTTTTAATCTGTTCCAGTTGGGTTAGCTTCGTAACCCATGGAACTATACTTTTATAACATCAAACAAATTAAAACAACAAGGAATCTAAGTTCCAAATCCTCTAAAATTCGTCCGAAGGTCCAAAGTTCCATTTTTGTCCAATGTTCATCCTCTTTAAGCAAAGGTACGGATTTTTCTTTGCTCTTGTTCCACTTTCATGTTATTAATGGTTAATATAACCTCTTGACAACATTTACAACCATCTAGAATAAATAAAAACAACAAGAATCGTCACAAATCCGACCCACAAGCTTAAGAGCTCAAAAACCTTCAAAACTCAAAAATCTTAACAAACTTAAATGAAATGGGTTTAAATAAGATGTTTACATCTGTAAATCTCTTCTAAATGCTACTAAGCCTTGCTTGGAGCTTGGCTTGAGGATTTTCTTCCTTCTTGGCTCACCCGAGCACTCTTCTTCTTCTATTTTCTTCCTCCACCCGCATACCCTCTCTTCCTTCTTCTTCTTCTTCTTCATTTCCTGCAACTTTCTCTCTCTCTCTCTCCCTCTCTCTCTCTCTAAAATCTGCAGAAGCTTGGAGGGAATGAATGATTTAGGAGAAGTGGAAGGAGTGATTTAGGGAGAAATGATTTTGGGAGAGGAATTAAGGAGCTCCATGCATTAGGTTGGGGAAAAAGGCCAATAATGCCGAGTACTCCCTCCCTTCCTTCATTCTCATTGGTCCAAAATGGGGAAGTTGGTTCCTTCTTGGAGTAACAAGCAAAAATAAATACCCATATACACAAAAATATATCCGATTACTCCCACTTTTGTACCCAATTTGGTAAATAACTCTACCCAAAATTAAAATGGGTAGTCCCATAAATTATTGGGACGCATAAAAATAATTATTATAGGATTTGTTCATTTATTCGGAACACCCATATAATACATTTCGGATACGGATAAAATCACGTATCAGCTCAAATAAAATTTCTGACACTTGAAAAAATTATTTCTTCGCGTACACGTCTTAACAAAATTAATAGAAATCGAAAAAGATGTAAAAATATTTGGGCGTGAATAGTGCATCGGGAAACGTGCTCGTAAATAGTGATTTTGCGATTCTTCGCGAAATCAAATATTCACTCCTACGGTTCAACAACGCATAAAAATTCATACATTCACATCATCCGGGTTATAAAATAACCTTAAAGGACATCACATAAAAATAATATTTAATCCATTTAATAATTTTAATAAACCCAAATTACAAGGGTATTCACGATTCGCGATCGCTGCTCTTCACGATTAACTCCCCATAATCATATACATCATCGCACATAAATCTCGCCCATAATTCGGGTTAGCGTCTTTACAACAAATAACTCGTTCAATATTATTATCCATCAACTATTTATTTAATCCAATAAATAGTACTCTAGCGATATTTCTCGAAACCGCCAAATTAGCCTATACGAACACTTTCATACTTACTAATCATCGCCTACACATAATCTAGGTCATAATATAACCTTTAAACACTTAACACATAATATTATTAATAAAAGTCTATTTTATTCAATAATATCCATAAGCTCGAATTACCAAGCTACCCACGGCTCACGATCGTTACAATTATTAACTAGTAACTCATTCATTCTGAATCTATGTATATATTTCACATTTATATATATACATATTAAGCTCACCAAATAAATCACATAAATATATATATATATATATATATATATATATATATATATATATATATATAACTCATATATATTCAAACTCGAATCATAATAAGAATTATTCTATATTAAATTCTTATTATAATTATTCTCGAAAATCCGGGTTGTCACATCCTTCCCTCCTTATAAGGATTCCGTCCTCGGAATCACAAATATCAAACCTCTCTTACTCGGTTTGCGTAAACCTTCTTCCTAAATTTTGTCGTTGAATTATTTCAACGCATTACTATATCATAGGTTTTACATCGCCTATTTAATCCACTTCCTTAACAGATTCTTGTAGGCTTTATTCTATAACCTTTATCAACTCAATCATACTCTGGGTATTATCCTATGTTTAACCCATCAATTTCCTTTTCTAAGGATCATTGTATGTCACAATCATCATAATAATTTAATATCATGATTTACTAACTCATAAACATTCGGGATATTACATTCACCCCTTCTTCTAAGAATTTCGTCCTCGAAATTTCAACGCATTCATCTTTGCTCATTCTACCAATCAAAACTAGGGTTTCAATCTAACCTTTACACTATCCTCTTTCAAGGATTCACTTAAAATTGTCGCATTCTATGACTACTTCTCCCTGGGAAAATTACCCTTCCCACAATCAGTTTCCCGAATAATAGGAACCTTCAACAATTGTTTAATAATTGTGAAGTAACTTGAACAAATAGGAAATAAAATATTCCTTAAAAACTTTTCATATTATGTTGAGGGGCCATAAAGACCATGACCATAGAGGTTTACGGGTATTACTACCCCTACCGATTTCAATTATGAAAAAGGTAATCTACCTCATAAAGACCATGAACATAGAGGTTAAAGGGTGTTACTACCCATACCGATTTCAATTAAAAAAAGGTAATCTACCTCTGTACGCCAGGTGATCAGCCTTTTGTACTCTGACGTTGTGCACAACATTCTAGTCAAACGACTATATGCGTTTGTTTGACCACCATAGGGTTAGTCAGGATTTTTTCGACATCAAATACCCCAATAATAGGGTTGTTCACCTCAGCTTACTACAAAATTCCTCACCAAAACAATTTGGTTAGGCATAAATTCTCAAATAATGCTTGAATTTCATAAACACATTGCAACATTCGTCTAGCCAAATCAAATAGCTTAGACTTTTATTAACAATTCGAACATCAATCGAATTATTTTAGCCAACTCAATTGGCATACTTTTTCATACTTTAAAGAAAACAAAAATCATTTTATGACGTCATGATACCGCACTGTTTCTACAGTCCGTTGAGGATGCCGTCATTTTGTGACTTTGTCATACTACATCATACCATAGTGGGTTGACGATTCTATGATCACATCCAACACTAGGTTAATCTGCATTGATGACTCCATCATCTGTCATTCTGCACCAGGTTCCATGATGCATTGATGACATAAAATACATTTTGATATTTTCAAATCATCTTTGTCTAGCCGAAACTATTAGCATAGACATATGAATAATGGTACTTTTTTTATAAAAAAAATCCTTAGTCCAGAAATCTGGCCCCATACATTTTTCAAAGACACAAAAGTGCAAATAACAGCACGAAGTTAATAAATTTCGAAATCTAGCATAGCTAGAAGATTTGGAATATCCATGTCTCCTCATCAACTTCAATTTCTCTTCAATGCATCATTACTTCATAATTCTATCTATTTCTAACATCACCAATGCTCATCATTTTGAGAATTCACAATTCTCGCTCTACAACTTTCTTATACCCTAATATAGTTCATCAACTTACCACACATTATGAGTTCAGGAACTTGCCACAATGATATGAGTTTAGGAACTTGTCCTAGCAATACGTAGTCCAAGAACAAATCAAAGACTGTCCATACGCTGAGGGGCTCAAAACATACCATATGATTATGAGTCGCGAACTTACCATAAGTATGAGTTTCAAGAACTCGCACCTAATCTTATTATTCTCTAACCATCAAATATAGATATGAGAAAAGAATCACATTCTCGTCATACGTATAGCGATAGCGCGATACCAGGTTCCAACGATTATCAATATAGGAAGCTAAGTGATTGTCGAACCCATCACAATCCCCTGCCCATACAAGGAATCGATCAACTCGGCCACTAATCAATATAGGAAGCTAAGCGGTTGTTACACCAAGCACAAATTCCCCGCCCATACAAGGAATTGTTCAAATCAACCACTATACCGATATACGAAGCTAAGTGATTCTCAAACCAAGCACGAATTCCGCGCCCATACAAGAAATTGTACAACTCAGCCACTAACATGAGTCCTCAATTGAAATCACCCCCAATCCTAGCTTACTCGTTGCTCCTCAAGAATTTAATTCGTGTTTCATCATCCATAACTCTTTCCGAGTTTTACTCGTACTATATCATAGTACCATCTTGTTAGGTTTGTATATAGCGCGAACATGCAATCAAATTACATAAATAGTGCGGAAGCGCGATAAAAACAGATTTTAAATTTTTTTCTTACAAACCATCATCATGATCATCCATGTGCTCAATTATCAATTAAACGAAAGAGATAAAGTATGAGAATCATACCCTTGTAGAACCATGCTTCCACAGGTACGAGTTCACCTCCAAATCCTTCGCGTTCTTCTCGAATTCCACCGATTAAATTCCTTCCTTTGATCAATATTAGCCACCCAAGTGTTTGGCCTCTAGAGGTGATCCACCAAGGAATAATAGTTGTTCAAGAAGATGGGTGTTGGCAAAACCCTAGTTTCTCTCTCTATAGAAATTACAGGTACTCTCTCTCTCCAATTCTTATGGAAGAGTGTGTAACTGTCTAACCCTAAATCATGATAAGACTCCTCTTATTTATAGATATAGGGAACCCTCCTAAACTATTTAGGATTAGGGTTTTTATTCTAATTAAAGTCCTTTAATTAATTAAACTACTAATCCAATTAGGAATTTATGAGAGAGTACTTCTATTAATTAATTCACAATCCCTATTAGGAATTAAATAATAGTAATGGTAATAATAATAAGACTCCTCTTATTAAGTTATATTTAATATTTCCACAATATTAAATAATAAATATTAATCTATTTAATTTATTCTATCTCCATAGATTAAATTAAATACACTTAACTTATTATTACAATTATGCCATTTACTTCTTAAACAAATATTTTTTTTGCGGTGCGACCCTTTAGGTTCTCCATATTAAACCGGTTGTGATTAAATCAATTAGAACAATTCTAATCTTATTTAAATAAATAAATTAAACTATTTAATTTATTTAAATAAATAATATTTATTCTACAATAAGGGTAAGCCCCCTTAGCGATCAACGACTTTCCAAATAATATAGATTTCAACATTAACCACAAAAGAACCTTTCAGTGCATAGTTACCGTACAATTCAATCCTTCTACCATACAATGTCCCAATTAAATATAAGATATGGAATTACTGTCAAGTCTTATTTTATTTAATTATATGTATTTCGATTCTCAAATGCACAACTTTGATAATGCAAATTAGAAACTCCTTTCTAATTTCATTCTGCTTTGGCCAAAGACTTCTGAGTCGTCATTTATCGAATCACATAGGACATTCTCTTCTTTTACTAGAAGTGGTAGATTCTTTGTTGATCATTCACCTATCTTCATGTATAACTTATTATACCCAATCATACCCTTTGATATACCCTAAGGGTCTTAAGGGACATGTCAAAGTATAACTAATCACACACAAGATACTATGATGATCTCAAGTCCAAGGATCACTTGTACTACTATCACTAGAGGAATTCCTATTGACAGGCGAGTAAAACTCCATTAGGTATTCCTTAGCGAGCCACGTTCAGTGAACTTATTCTCTAATAAGCACCTACATACTTGCTTCAGTGTCTCCACACAAATGATTATGAGATCAACCATCCTCTTCATAAGAACAAGCAATGTATGTACTAATCTATCCGGATTCACTAATCCCCTTTTTAGTAATCCAATGATTAGGAACGATTTTAATTTGTGAGCTATCTAGAATTTAGATCTCATTAGCATGATCACCATCATGATTCTAAAAGCATTGCTCAAAACTATGGGTTTATAACATTTAATATAACAACATTATGTAGATAATGTAAAATACCTTTAACAAACGAATAGGATTACAAAGTATATGCTACATCATATCAAATATGATTGGCTTGCGTGCATACTACTTTCAATCTCCCACTTGCACTAAAGCCAATCGCCATGGTATTTTATACCCTTCTTCTCTAAGTGACGATCATCCTGCTGTTTGGATAAAGCTTCAGTAAATGGATATGCAATATTGTTCTTGAGAGTCCACTATCTCTATAGTGAGTTCTCCTCTTTCAATGATTCTACTAATCAAATGAAAGTGGCGCAACACATGTTTGAATCCAAGATGAGACTTAAGAACTATTCCTAGTTCTGTGATGAACTTTTCATTCAAATAATCAACTTGCAACTTCATTTACAGCTATAAACTTTGTCTTTGTCATTAAACCAGCAACTTTTTGCTGTTTGGAACCTTTCCAATTCACTGCACCGCCTTTTGAGGTAACTATTTACCCTAAAGTGGATTTGTTATCGTCTTGGTCAATCTGAAAAACTTGAGTCTGTTTAGCCCTCTAGTTTTAATTCAGATCCACCATGAATCATGATCACATCTTCAGTACTAGTTAAGTACCTAAAGATGTTTATCACTGTCTTACAGTGATCATCTCCAGAATATGACTGATCAACATCAAGCCTTGTATATTCGTTGCATACATGATAGTAACTCATGCGATCTCTCTTTTAATTGGAGACAATTTTAGAGAGATACACTTCATGGCTCATCATCATGAGACCTCTCTTGGAGTTTGCCATGCTAAACGCCTTTAGCATCAAATGAATATACGTTCCTTGGGTCAAGCCGAACATCCTTTTAAATCTATCTATATAGATTTATATCCCCAATTTATAGGATGCTCCTCCCAAGTCATTCATGGAGGAATGTTTAGATAATTTTATCTTTACTGATTGTAGCATTGGTGTGTTATCAGTAGTATATCAACATATAATACTAGGAATGTCACAGTGCTCCCACTAACCCTTTTGTACACACTAGGTTCATTCTCATTTTTGATAAAATCAAACTCTTTTGTTTGTCTCATCAAAACGAATGTTCCATCTTTGAGAAGCTTGCTTCAATCCATAAATGGATCATTGTAGCTTAAAACACGATTTGCTTGAACCTTTGAAACAAATTCCTCTGGCTGTATCATACATACATTCTCCTCAAGTCTTCATTGAGGAAGGGCGTCTCCACATCCATTTTGCCAGATTTCGTAATAAGCTGCAATCACAAGCAAAATCCAAATAGACTTGAGCATTACCCAGTAATAAGGTTTTATCACAGTCAACTCCTTGACTTGAAAAAACCTTTTAAACAGGTCTGGTCTTATAGGTCTCCACCTTACCATTTGTCTTAGTCTTTCTCTTAAAGACCCATATTCACACTCTAGGCACTATGCCTTTTTTTGTGGAGTAACCAGAGTCTATACTTGGTTCTCACACATGGAGTCCATTTCGGATTTCATGGCCATCTGCCATTTCTCTGAGTGTCTTCTACTCATAGCCTCATCATATATAACTGGATCATCATCCTCTATGATGTGTACCTCATCATCATCCTCTATGATGTGTACCTCATCATCATCCTCTATGATGAATCCATACCTCCCAGTTATCTTCGGTACTCTTCCAGATTTACGATTCGATTGTGGTACAATAGGTCTATCTACAGGTTCCTCGGTTCGACTTAAAGTGCTTTGTGGTTCTTGAACTCCTTCAAGATCTATTACCCTCCCACTAGCTCCTTCAATGATAAACACCTTTATCTAAGAAGGCAGCGTGTAGGATTATAGTAATAATACCCTAAACTTTCTTTAGGATATCCCACAAGTCTACACTTGTCAGATTTTGTCCCAAACTTATCTTCGAAACCTTTTCACATAAGCTGGACAACCCCTTATCTTAACATACTTAAGAGTGGGAATCCTTCCTATCCATAACCTTTATGGAGTCTTGGGCTCAGATTTTTGAGGTTACCTTATTTTTGTAGATATGCAGCCATTTCTAGGGCATAACCCCAGATGGATATTAGAATGTCGGTAAAAATCATCATGGACTGCACTATGTCCAACAAGGTACAATTTCTCCTTTTAGATACACCAATCAATTATTGCGTATCAGGAGGTTCCATTATGAGAAAATACCATTTTGAGATGATCTAGAAACTCATTGCACAAGTATTCTTTCCTCGATCTGATCAAAGAATCTTAATACTTTGTCAATTTGTTTCACTTCTGAATTCTTTGAACTTTTCAAATGATTCAGACTTGTATTTCATCAAATACACACATTCAACTCTTTGAATGACCATCTCCTTTTCTTTTACTAGTTTGTTCAATTTACAAAATTATTTTTCATATAAGTCAAGTTTACAAAGTCTATCAAGTATTCTTCCAGTTTCAAACAAAATATTATCATTATAAATAGAACAACAATTGTTCTTAAATATAATACCAGAACCTTCCTTGTCCAACAACGAAAGTTCTAATGTTTCTAATGAGAACTGAAACATAATAACAACTTATTAACTTAATAGACTTGCCCGTAGGCAATGCTAAACTATAAGTTCCTATGGTTAATGCAGCAACTTTTGCTCTATTCCCACACATAAGATTACTTACTCTTTGTTTAGCTTTCTACTTCTGCTTAGTCTCTGCATTAGATTGCATACGTGAGAACTACAACCGGTATCCAATACCCAAGTAGAACCTTGACTTACAGAAAGATTTATTTTTAATCATGAACAAACCTGTATTTGTAACCGAAGCTTCACTAAGCTTCTTCTGGTTAGCCTCTGTAAGATTCTCCTTACAGTTTCCTTTCTAGTATCCAGGCTTATTGCAGTGGAAGCAAACTCCTTTGCTATCTGCATCAGTCTTTTTCTTATTGTCCTTTGTTTTTGCCTTTCCATTTACCTTCTTTGAATTGTTCTTCTTTCAAGAAGATCCTTTGGCCCTTTTCCGCTTCCTGGAAGAATCATCTACCAGTAAGACTTGGTCTTTCTTGGTTGGAAAGTGATTCTTTACATTTTTCAACATGTTTAAGCAACTCAGGCAGGCTGACATATAGCTTGTTCATGTGGAAATTCACAAAAATTTGTGAGAAAGAGTCTGGAAGTGATTGCAAGATCAAATCTTGGATCATCTCTCCATCCATTAAAACCCAGTTGTCCCAATTATTCAATCAGATTGATCATTTTAGGACATATGTCTGTACTGTAGTGCCATCGGTCATTCTAGATCGGAAAAGCTCCTTAGATATCTGATATCTAATAGTCCTACTTTCCTCACCCTTCAACTCCTTGAAGGTACAAGAGTATAGTAGGAGCATCCATAGTTTCATGCTGACGCTGAAGCTCGTTACTTATGGATGTGAGCATGATGCATTGAGCCAACTGTGCATCATCTTACCACTTTTTAAAAGTAGCAATCTCTTCCTCAGAGGTATTGTCTGCAACCATTGCAGGGATAGGCATATTAAGGACATAAGATAGCTTTTCAGCCTTGAGAACTATTCTCAAATTTCTTAACTAGTCCGTGTAATTCGGTCCGGTTAATTAGCATCTAATATGCTACGCAGTGATAGTGAATTAGACATTGTAAAATTCTGTTAAATGAATTTGTAATTTAACAACATTTTAGCATACATTCATTTAATTAATTACCAAAATAAATTAGGTCTTTAATTTAAATTGGTATCTCTCACTTTTTCATCAAACTATATTACCCTCAATATATATAGTTCGGTAAATCTAATTAAAGGTTTGCTAGTGAGAATAAGGATCTCATTTCAAATATATATAGCTTGTGTGACACAACAAACGATATATAAATAAATAGGTAGACAACTATTGTTAATTACATCACTATGTAACTCCTTGTATTTTGCCTCTTAGATTATTTTGATCAAGTGTGACACATCCGAATCAAAATTATCCAAGTTAAGTCCAACCTAGCACTTCCATATATTCGAAAGAAAAACACTGTCCTTGTGTGACTGTTGTCAGATTTCACAATCAATAATTACGTGCAAGTATACACGATCAACAAGTAATAAAGTGATAAGATAGAGTGTCGAACCCACAGGGAATCTCTGTTCAATAATTTCCAACTACTAGTACTATATCAATTCAATTTTATTTAAACAATCACAATTTGAATAATAATTAAACTATTTAAATCAAAACTAAGAATAAGAACTAACACAAAGGTTGAAATTCAGATTTTTAAAGGCTTAAGACTACAATATCCCCAATTATGTAATACAAAATAATTATCCAATTCATCCAATTATTAACTTCAACAGAGTTGTTAAACAGAAATTCAAAGTTATTCATAAGCCCTTTTCTAAGTGATCAAATAAATTTATCTAACTCAATTAATTCTGCGATATTCCTATGCAAAACTAAAGAATTAAATTCATTAAGCACCAATTCCCAATAGTTACATGCAGTAAAGAGATATCTCTATTCACTTCACAACCCCAATTATTCATCCCATGTAAATAATTAAGAATGCATGCTATCATATTCAGATCTAATCCTAGATTTCATCTCCCGAATTCATCTAAAGTATCCCGCTAATTGTTGATCAGACAATTACTCAATAAACACACAAAATATGATAGACAACTCAATATTAAATAATAATTGGAATCAAATAGATAATTAATCCATAAACACAAAAGATTCAATTGTAACCTTAATTGCAAATTTAGTTCATACTGAAAATAGAAAACATGAATCCCAAATAAGTCCTCACAATTAAATTACAAATCTAAGATAGAGGATAAGAAAAACTCAGTAGAAGTCCTTCAATCTTCAAGTCTCTAATCTGAATTCCTTGCGATGCTTTCTCTAGTCTCCAATCTCCCAAATTCAGCTCTGTGTCTCAATCCTTGCGTAACTATGTAACTATGAATGTATCATGTATGTGTGTATCTATGTATGTTCCCTATTTCCATCTCTCTATGTCTCCTTTATAGTTTCTGAATCAAATCAATAGAAAGAATCCAATTCCAAATCAATTTTTCAAAAGAACTGAACTTCAATATTTTTTTCCTTCCGCGCATTCTCGCCCCAGCGAGGAAATTCTCGCCCCCGGGGAGAAAACTTCTGCTCATTCTCGCCCTGGCGAGAAATTTAAGCCTGCGATTCTCGCCCCGGCGAGAAAATATTTTCTACTTCGACGTCGGTTAGTAAAATGGCCATAACTTGTGATCCAGGAGGAGTTACGAGGCCTGCCACCTACCAAATCGAAGATATCGACGAGATCTACAACTTTCATTCTTTGAGAATTGAGAGATTCAGGCCGGAGCATGGTTGAAATTGAGCTTGAAGTGACTGTTATATAAATGACAACTCCAAACCTTGATCTCTATTGATAAAAATGTCATAACTCTCGCATCCGAACTCCGATTGAGGTGATTCAAGATGTTCCGGAAAGCTAAGAAGTAAATCTACAATAAAATCTAAGTTCAAAACCAAGAACATGCATCTATTTTAATGTTAAAATCCCCGTAATCTTCCCTTCTCGCACTTGCTCACATGTTGTACTCCAAAAGATGTTCGAATTGCGTTTCCTTGCTCATTCCTACAAAATAACATAAAAACACTATAAATATCTAATACTAACTTAAAATACTTAAGAACTAACAAATTGTCAAGTCAAACGTACTTAATTCGTAAGTATAAAACCCACTCATCAAATACCTCCAAACTTAAATCTTTGCTTGTCCTCAAGCAAAAACACAAGAAAAACAAAAATAAACAAACCTATCTAAATGAATGCAGATGCATGATGTATTACGACCGAGCAATCAATCAATATAGATTATAAATACCAGACCTCAAAGATCAATAACTAACAATTGAGCAAGAATTCAAATTTATGCACCATCAAGAAATCAAGTTATCACCAATATCATCTTACTTTCAACCCTTTCGTGTGTGTGTGAATCCAAATGTATCAAACTAGCGGAAAAAAAATCAAGGAAGCTCATGAAACTAAATGCATCATCAAAGATATCAAAAAGGTTAGTATAACAACAAAAACTCTATATGCTTATCTTCCACAACTCAAAGCAAATATAGAAAAACATCACTAGAAGATCACAAGGTTATTTAAAATATTTAAGCTCCTTTTAAAACCCTTCCCCACAAATTCAAATAATTTTTTTCTCTTTTCATTCTCTTTTTTTTAGTGAGTGCGTTTTACGCTCCTTCTCACCTTCAATTGAACGAGTGCGTTTTACGCTCCATCTCGCTGCATGTGCTTATGAGTGATTGCGTTTTACGCTCCATCTCAACCCACCATATGATCCATTTTTTCAATTGGGGAAGGTTCAAAATTTTCAATTTGTTTTTCAAATTAACCAAGATTTCTCCCAAATTATATTCTTCCTCATATTACACTTTAAGTTATGATCAAACAAGATATAGAGTTCAGAAATATCTTCTATGAGCATTTAACATATAAACTTCCTCAAAGTAAAACTAGCTCAACCAAATGGATATGTGCATAAAGGAATTAAAAGGGTCTTAAGCTTGACAAAATCAGGAACAGTCAAAATTCATAATTTAGCACTCCTAATCCGTCTTGCTAAACTAATTAACTAACTGATCACAATTTTCATCATTGGCCTTCCTTAAATATTCTACATCAATTTATTGCTCAAACTAAACCTAAATGCAATTCTATATAACCCTAAATCTATAAGAAAATGCAATAAATTAATCTGCAAAAGAAAATATTTTAGTGATTTTAAAATTTTTACTTTTTTTTTAAACTATTCCTACAATATGCAATGCATAGTACGTGAACTAAACAATTATATAATGCAGTATGACATGACTATATATAATGACAGCAAATCCACCCCCAAACTCATAATGAACAATGTCCTCATTGTTTGCAAAATAAAGAAATTAAAACGGAGGACTTCCCTGACTGGTCAAACGGCGTGATCGACCTTGCTCATTATCCGAATCTGAAAGTGAGAATACTTGCAGCGGCAGAGGCTCGAGAAACTGGAACTAGAACGACACTCGGATTTATCTTGATTTTAATGTTTGATGTTCATGAATGCCTTGCTCAAGTATCTACTCTCCCCAATTTGCTTGATAAAACCTTGTGAATGTTTGATACAGTGGAGAGGAACCCTTAGAAGTTGAATCTGTGTGGGATAAGGGTGGAGAGGGTTTAAGATTGAGTTTGATTGGTTAGGAAGGTTTTGGAATGAATGGAATCTGTTTTTGGGAAGGAAATTAAAAACTAAAATCAATCATCTTCGCCGGGGCGAAGATTTTTGCCTTGGAATCTCGCCGGGGCGGGAATGGACAGACAGGTATGGGCTGGGGCGAGGAATTGAGTCGCTGGGGCGAAAACTGGCAGAGGGGTTCTCGCCGGGGCGAGGATTCCAAGGTCATTTTTCTCGCCGGGGCGAGAACTCTGATTTTGAAATTTTAATTTTTCCTCCTTTCTTCAATTGCTACAATCCCAAAACTTTTTACCTGTTCAAAGCAATATAGCATGGATTAGCACAACGTTTTTTAGAGCATGAGAGACTAGCAAAGTACTGACAAACCTAAAACCAACTACTAAAGATACTAAATTCTTGCAAAAGTATGGAGTTAAAAGAAACTAAAACAATAAAATAAAGTGATTGGGTTGCCTCCCATCAAGCGCTTGAATTATAGTCTTTCAGCCTGACTACTTCCTTTTCTATCCAATGCCTCTTCAAAAATTGAGGAATCCTCCATCCAGTAGTAATAATGACACGTCTGAGGGCTTTGCTTCTGTAAGGGTCATTGATCCAAAATCACCTAGCATACTCTTTTCCTGTAGAATCTCCTTTATAACCTTCAAATAGCCAGGCTTATGCTCCATTGTGTTTGTGAACGGAATATTGAATTGAAACTTTTTGAACATAACTGGATCATCAACTAACTTCTTATAGACCCCTTTCTCATCCCACCATGGCTCCAGATTCATGTTAGCTCCGATGTCAAATAGAGCTTTACCGACGATATGAGTACTAATTGGGCAGGGGATTGCAAAACTACCCGGATCGTGGTGGTTTGGTGAAGAAGGCACATGGGGCACTAACAAAATCAGTACATCAGCGTCGTAACTCACGGCTAGATTTTCTTCGGCTGTATCTTCCTGATCCCCACTATTCTCATCCATATCAAAATCATCATCAATTAGCACATCCGGTTGCAGCTTTGGCATGGGCAATCCATCAGCCTCGAGAACCACGTCACTGGGCCATACACAATGATAGCTACTGTTGACTGCGTTGATAAGCTGTCCCATCTGGTTCTCAAGATTTCGAATCGACACTGCTTGGCTTTTTATATTTAAATCCACTAAGTTCAACAACTGATCTTGATCACTCATTCTTTCGTCCATAGCTGTAATAAACCTCGCCAAGGTCTCCCCCAAACTCAGTTTCCTTTCTTCATGTGGAGAGGCTGAATCTTGAGATTTTGGAGTGTATGAGTGACCTGGAGCAATGATTTGGACTTGATTATTATGGCTCCATGAAAAATCCGGCTGATACCCCCAATCCCGATGATAGTTGTTTGGATAGGCATAACTGTTGGGGTAATCATCGACTCAAAATTGATGGCACATTGATGACTCGGATGATTTCCAGCACAATAATCACAAATCACCTCCACACTTTGACTACGTTGTACTGCAAAAGCGTCAATCATCCTCGAAAGTGTCTCAATCTGTGCTGACAATTCATCAAATTCATAAATCCCTGCCGCTCTTGGTTGCGTCATTCTCGTATACGGCCACTGATAGTCATAGTTGGCCATGGTGTACCTCACAAGGAAGTAAAACAGAAAAAGAAATAAATAAAAATAAAAATAAAACGTTTAAATTAAGATTGAATTGATTATAACTAATATGTAAATAAATATTAAACAAAAAGATTCCCCGGCAACGGCGCCAAAAACTTGTTGTCAGATTTCACAATCAACAATTACGTGCAAGTATACACGATCAACAAGTAATAAAGTGATAAGATAGAGTGTCGAACCCACAGGGAATCTCTGTTCAATAATTTCCAACTACTAGTACTATATCAATTCAATTTTATTTAAACAATCACAATTTGAATAATAATTAAACTATTTAAATCAAAACTAAGAATAAGAACTAACACAAAGGTTGAAATTCAGATTTTTAAAGGCTTAAGACTACAATATCCCCAATTATGTAATATAAACTAATTATCCAATTCATCCAATTATTAACTTCAACAGAGTTGTTAAACAGAAATTCAAAGTTATTCATAAGCCCTTTTCCAAGTGATCAAATAAATTTATCTAACTCAATTAATTCTGCGATATTCCTATGCAAAACTAAAGAATTAAATTCATTAAGCACCAATTCCCAATAGTTACATGCAATAAAGAGATATCCCTATTCACTTCACAACCCCAATTATTCATCCCATGTAAATAATTAAGAATACATGCTATCATATTCAGATCTAACCCTAAATTTCATCTCCCGAATTCATCTAAAGTATCCCGCTAATTGTTTATCAGACAATTACTCAATAAACACACAAAATATGATAGACAACTCAATATTAAATAATAATTGGAATCAAATAGATAATTAATCCATAAACACAAAAGATTCAATTGTAACCTTAATTGCAAATTTAGTTCATACTGAAAATAGAAAACATGAATCCCAAATAAGTCATCACAATTAAATTACAAATCTAAGATAGAAGATAAGAAAAACTCAGTAGAAGTCCTTCAATCTTCAAGTCTCTAATCTGAATTCCTTGCGATGCTTTCTCTAGTCTCCAATCTCCCAAATTCAGCTCTGTGTCTCAATCCTTGCGTAACTATGTAACTATGAATGTATCATGTATGTGTGTATCTATGTATGTTCCCTATTTCCATCTCTCTATGTCTCCTTTATAGTTTCTAAATCAAATCAATAGAAAGAATTCAATTCCAAATCAATTTCCCAAAAGAACTGAACTTCAATATTTTTTTCCTTCCGCGCATTCTCGCCCCCGGCGAGAAAACTTCTGCTCATTCTAGCCCCGGCGAGAAAATATTTTCTACTTCGACGTCTGTTGGTAAAATGGCCATAACTTATGATCCGGGAGAAGTTACGAGGCCTGCCACCTACCAAATCGAAGATATCGACGAGATCTACAACTTTCATTCTTTAAGAATTGAGAGATTCAGGCCGGAGCATGGTTGAAATTAGGCTTGAAGTGGATGTTATGTAAATGACAACTCCAAACCTTGATCTCTGTTGATAAAAATGTCATAACTCTCGCATCCGAACTCCGATTGAGGTGATTCAAGATGTTCCGGAAAGCTAAGAAGTAAATCTAAAATAAAATCTAAGTTCCAAACCAAGAACATGCATCTATTTTAATGTTAAAAGCCCTGTAATCTTCCCTTCTCGCACTTGCTCACATGTTGTACTCCAAAAGATGTTCGAATTGCGTTTCCTTGCTCATTCCTACAAAATAACATAAAAACACTATAAATATCTAATACTAACTTAAAATACTTAAGAACTAACAAATTGTCAAGTCAAACGTACTTAATTCGTAAGTATAAAACCCACTCATCAGTGACACAACAAAACAGCATCGTTCAGTCTATTTATAAGCATCAAATGTGATAAAGCAACATCTTAAATATTTAATACTTGACTTGTGTGACACAACAAACCCATATTAAATATTTAATACTCTATCGCTTTACCATGCTAGAAGGCGACGTTAGATATTTCAAATATCTTTGAACGCTTAGGACTTAATATAATTTCTTTGAGGGGTTTGTTATTATTAGTCTCATCTTGTTTAGCGCGCATGCACATATATATATGAAATACGCATCATATTATTTAACATGCAAAGCATGCTGTATAATATATAATATATACATAGTAAGCATGCACATATAGAATACTATATTCTACCCGGATTGATTATGGACTTTTATTCTAGTTTGGTTCACTAGAGCCACCAAGTGAACCAAAAGGTCAAACTTAGGGTGCAAGAACAAAATTTAAATATAACTATTACATTTAAACCCGGCCTCCATTACAAACGGGTCTTCAAGCGCTCCTTGCTCCTTTGTCTCCAATTCTTCAAGTAATTCTAACTAAACCTATTACATAAACTATTTACAATAAATAGAAACCTTGATCAGCAGTCAAGGGGAGGTACATAGGAGGAAGATAGAATTTACATCAAGAAAAACTAGAGAAGACGAGGTACGCAGACCCCATTTATAAAAACCCATTAATTCAAGCATCCACTAAAATAAATCCAATCACACATTGGTCAGTAGTCCATAATCAATCCCTATTTATTATCATACATATCTCCATATGTACCAATAAATAACATTCATCTTATGAATTATAAAACCATTCCATATATGCATTGCTATCATTTAATGGGCAATTAAAAGTTTACTAGAAATTCAATTTTGAAACAAAATAAACTCCTTTATTTTAATCAAAATTTAAATCATAATAAACTTATTTATTTTATTTTATCCAATTTTGAATAAAAATAAACTCCTTTATTTTTAATCAAATTTCAAATCAAAATAAACTCCTTTATTTTAATTAACATGGAAACCAATTTCAAGTTCAAAATAAACTCCTTTATTTTAACTTAAAATTGCTTGAAAAAATAAAATATGTTAAATCCTATTCCTTATCAAAATAAACATCTTTATTTTTAAGGAAACATGGAATCCTATTCCATATGTGAATAAACTTCTTTATTCTAGTTAACATAGAATCCAATTCCAAGTTCAAATAAAACTTTTAATTTTAATTATATTCCAATTCATAATAAACCTTTTATCTTAATTAAAAATAAATAAAATCAAAATAAAAAAATTTCAAAATCTGCAGACTGGCGCGGCCACGCTCCAAAATGAACTAGGAGCGGCGCGGTCGCGCTACACCCACAAAAACGATTTCTGGGTTCGGGCGCGGCCGCGCTTTAGAATGAACTGGAAGCGGCGCGGCCGTGCCGCGTAGCAGACTTCGAAAATTTTTCTGTTGCCCAGAAAATCGATCCAATCGCATACCCATACATACATGGAATCATAATAATCGATAATTAGCACAAGGTTAGGCTCTGATACCACTGTTAGGTTTGTATATAGCGCGAACATGCAATTAAATTACATAAATAGTGCGGAAGCGCGATAAAAACAGATTTTAAATTTTTTTCTTATAAACCATCACCATGATCATCCATGTGCTCAATTATCAATTAAACGAAAGAGATAAAGTATGAGAATCATACCCTTGTAGAACCATGCTTTAACAGGTACGAGTTCACCTCCAAATCCTTTGCGTTCTTCTCGAATTCCACCGATTAAATTCCTTCCTTTGATCAACGTTAGCCACCCAAGTGTTTGGCCTCTAGAGGTGATCCACCAAGGAATAATAGTTGTTCAAGAAGATGGGTGTTGGCAAAACCCTAGTTTCTATCTCTATAGAAATTACAGGTACTCTCTCTCTCTCCAATTCTTATAGAAGAGTGTGTAACTGTCTAACCCTAAATCATGATAAGACTCCTCTTATTTATAGATATAGGGAACCTTCCTAAACTATTTAGGATTAGGGTTTTTATTCTAATTAAACTCATTTAATTAATTAAACTCCTAATCCAATTAGGAATTTATGAGAGAGTACTTCTATTAATTAATTCCCAATCCCTATTAGGAATTAAATAATAGTAATGGTAATAATAATAATAAGACTCCTCTTATTAATTTATATTTAATATTTTCAAAATATTAAATAATAAATATTAAGCTATTTAATTTATTCTATCTCCATAGATTAAATTAAATACACCTAACTTATTATTACAATTATGCCATTTACTTCTTAAACAAATATTTTCCTTTTGCGGTGTGACCCTTTAGGTAAGCCCCCTTAGCGATCAACGACTTTCCAGATAATATAGATTTCAACATTAACCACAAAAGAACCTTTCAGTGCATAGTTACCGTACAATTCAATCCTTCTACCATACAATGTCCCAATTAAATATAAGACATGGAATTATTGTCAAGTCTTATTTTATTTAATTATATGTATTTCGATTCTCAAATGCACAACTCTGATAATGCAAATTAGAAACTCCTTTCTAATTTCATTCTGCTTTGGCCAAAGACTTCTGAGTCGTCATTTATCGAATCACATAGGACATTCTCTCCTTTTACTAGAAGTGGTAGATTCTTTGTTGATCATTCACCTATCTCCATGTATAACTTATTATACCCAATCATACCCTTTGATATACCCTAAGGCCATGTTTGTTTGCAAGGATTATAATCCGAGGATTATAATCCCATGAATTATAATCCCAAGACTATTAATCCTAGGATTAAATAGTCCTAATCACATGTTTGTTTTTCATAGGATTATTCATGGGATAACTTAAAATAATCTCATGCTATGTTTTAATCCTTCATGATGGGATTATAATACCTAGCTAGACATGGTATTAAATAATCCCTCATCTTAAGCTATTTTATATTCCTTGGACTAATAGTTCCAAGCTCAAATTTAAAAACAAACAAGACACTTGGGATTAATAGTCCTATCCCAAGTGTAATCCTTGCAAACAAACATAGCCTAAGGGTCTTAAGGGACATGTCAAAGTATAACTCATCACACATAAGATACTATGATGATCTCAAGTCCAAGGATCACTTGTACTACTATCACTAGAGGAATTCCTATTGACAGACGAGTAAAACTCCATTAGGTATTCCTTAGCGAGCCACGTTCAGTGAACTTATTCTCTAATAAGCACCTACATACTTGCTTTAGTGTCTCCACACAAATGATTATGAGATCAACCATCCTCTTCATAAGAGTAAGCAACGTATGTACTAATCTATCCGGATTCACTAATCCCCTTTTTAGTAATCCAATGATTAGGAACGATTTTAGTTTGTGAGCTATCTAGAATTTAGATCTCGTTAGCATGATCACCATCATGATTCTAAAAGCATTGCTCAAAACTATGGGTTTATCACATTTAATATAACAGCACTATGTAGATAATGTAAAATGCCTTTAACAAACGAATAGGATTACAAAGTATATGCTACATCATATCAAATATGATTGGCTTGCGTGCATACTACTTTCACATCTATCTATAGCATTGAGCTAAAATTTTCAATCATTCAATTAATCATCTACCATCCTATGACTTAATCCAATCACATCGTGATCTTACTCTACAATCGTTTTACATTACGATCTTCCTTATCCTACGATCGTTTCATCCTACGATCTTCTATACTCTTCTCTCTAATCATAATATATGATTTTATTGCATTTTTATCTTATAGACCTCGTCTATTTATCAACACTTACCATCTTTATCACTGGAGTCAGGTAACTCCTAATTCTCATCTTTTATAACACATCAAGATTCTTCTTTGAATCGTCTTATATATATCTCAACTCTTACTATGAATTTTCTAAATTCATTTACTATCAATTAAACTCTATTTGAGTTTTATTCCTTCACTATCTTCATCATTATCATCTTCCTTCACTACAATTATTGCCTAAGGGACTCTTACCTAAGGTTTATAACCTATCAGCTTTGATACCAACTGTAACACCCCCGAAACTCGGGTCTAACCTTGAACCCGGGTCCGGTACGTCACGGTACAACCCATGCAATATAGGCTTACTATAAATATGTAATTACAATAATATTACAACATATCCTCATCTAATCCCAGGCACGAACACCTTAAATAAAACACTTATGATCAAGGTTGAATAAATACCATGATCCTTTACAATATCTCATGTGTGAATGCAAGGTTCAGATTCTGACTATATCCAATCCCTGAATATTCGCAAGGTTATTCAATAACCCAACAATCGTTATAAAAGTGTCCTTTATACATCATCGTCATCCTTGAACGTTACTATAACAAGTAACTAACATAATCACGTCTTATCTACTATAATGGATAACCTTCATTTTTAACTCAAGTTTTACATAGTCAAATTCACGTACATTATATACCGTCATCACAGCTAAATAATTACAATAAAGGAATATTTAGCAACCTTCATGTTTCCATGCGCCTCTAATCCTTATCATCATGATATCAAGATAATTGCATTGCATCGTAAATCTGCAAAAGTTTTATTTTTGCAAGAATGAACACGACGGCTCAGCAAGAACTAACAGTTTTCACATTTCATGCTTCACGTAACACATAAGTTTGCACTTTATCTATGCATCATGATTCTCATACTATGCATCTTACTCATGCATTATAAATCTTATGCAATTCATTTATATATATGCATCATGCATCTCATAGCATACCTCATGCATCTCACACTGTATATTTACAATAATTCAAGTTCCACATAGAACAATATAGTCACATAATTGCACATTGTGCACACTTAAATCATGCTCGCATATAATCCACATAATAGTGAAAGATTTAGTAATCAAGTCATGTACATCAATACATTTAAACAAGTTAACAAGTTACTGAAAGAACTTGCCTTTAAGCGTTCCTTGCCAAATTATGATGGCTCCTCCTTCAAATATCCTACACAATTTATTTAACAATAAAATATCAATTAGCCACTAAAAAGGCTTCATTTAATGGTTTATATTATAATCCCACTCCATATCTTATAATGTTCATTTTGTTTAAATCGAAACACTATTTAAGTTCTTTAACACTTTAAGCGGCGTTTCGACGTTTACACGTCACACACCTAATTCGCCTCGTTTGCATGTGTTTGGCATGCTCATATATTGGGTTATAACACTATATCTTATTTGATTATTATTAGAAACAAAATATTAAACAAGGTTATACACACTTATTATGGCGTTACAACGTTTGCACGTCCGTACGCCACACTTGTCTATTCGAATGCCCAAGTGACACGCGATTGCGTACGCTTGGCACGCCCATTCGAATTTGTCTAATACCCAATGGTTAATGTTAAGTATCATTATAAATCATAATAATCATATTTTAGAACTTAGAACATCATAACATAGCGTCGAAAACATTACACATTGCACACGTGCATGTCCAATGCCCTCCGATTGTCTCCAATCGCACAATAGTTCTAAAGATGGTAGATTTTAGAATTGGTCCATGTAGTAAATTTTAATTCTAATTAATGGAAGTTTTAGGTCTATCTCTAAGCTTTCTGAATCATCTTTACTAAGAGGTGTTCATGCTTAAACATTTTGGATTCAGGCAGTCGGCGGGGCCTCCGTGAGAATCGCGGAGGCTGCGCCACAAGGGCAGCAAGGCCTCCGTGAAATCACGGAGGCTGCGCCAGTGACCAGCGAGCTTAGCAAGGCCTCCGTGGTTCTCACGGAGGCTGCGCTGGTGCCCAGAAAATGCAAGTTCAAATTGGTCCATTCCGGACTCTATGGACTCCTAAGACATAGAACTACAACATATAAAAAATTTAGAGTTAACCATTAACATTAACATGGCCAAATCTTAGGCCAAAGTATCAACTCATGCTATATTTTCGTGTTCTTGGTGTTCTTGGTGTTCTTCACTAGAATCATCACCAAATCTTCGTTTTAACTTCGTTTTAATCCGTTTCCGTTGGGTTAGCTTTGTAACCCATGGAACTACACTTCCATAACATCAAACAAATTACAACAACAAGGAATCTAAGTTCCAAATCCTCTAAAATTTGTCTGAAGGTCCAAAGTTCTATTTTTGTCCAATGTTCATCCTCTTTAAGCAAAGGTACGGATTTTTCTTTGTTCTTGTTCCACTTTCATGTTATTAATGGTTTATATAACCTCTTGACAACATTTACAACCATCTATAACAAATAAAAACAACAAGAATCGTCACAAATCTGACCCACAAGCTTAAGAGCTCAAAAACCTTTAAAACTAAAAAATCTTAACAAACTTAAATGAAATGGGTTTGAATGAGATGTTTACCTCTGTAAATCTCTTCTAAATGCTATTAAGCCTTGCTTGGAGCTTGGCTCGAGGATTTTCTTCCTTCTTGGCTCACCCGAGCACTCTTCTTCTTCTATTTTCTTCCTCCACCCGCATACCCTCTCTTCCTTCTTCTTTTTCTTCATTCCCTACAACTTTTTCTCTCTCTCCCTCTCTCTCTCTCTAAAATCTGCAGAAGCTTGGAGGGAATGAATGATTTAGGAGAAGTGGAAGGAGTGATTTAGGGAGAGGAATTGAGGGGCTCCATGCATTAGGTTGGGGAAAAGGGCCAATAATGCCGAGTACTCCCTCCCTTCCTTCATTCTCATTGGTCCAAAATGGGGAAGTTGGTTCCCTCTTGGAGTAATAAACAAAAATAAATACCCATATACACAAAAATATATCCGATTACTCCCACTTTTGTACCCAATTTGGTAAATAACTCTACCCAAAATTAAAATGGGTACTCCCATAAATTATTGGGACGCATAAAAATAATTATTACAGGATTTGTCCATTTATTCGGAACACCCATATAATACATTTCGGATACGGATAAAATCACGTATCAGCTCAAATAAAATTTCTGACACTTGAAAAAATTATTTCTTCGCGTACACGTCTTAAGAAAATTAATAGAAATCGAAAACGATGTAAAAATATTTGGGCGTGAATAGTGCATCGGGAAACGTGCCTATAAATAGTGATTTTGCGATTCTTCGCGAAATCAAATATTCACTCCTACGGTTCAACAACGCATAAAAATTCATACATTCACATCATCCGGGTTATAAAATAACCTTAAAGGACATTACATAAAAATAATATTTAATCCATTTAATAATTTTAATAAACCCAAATTACAAGGGTATTCACGATTCGCGATCGCTGCTCTTCACGATTAACTCCCCATAATCATATACATCATCGCACATAAATCTCGCCCATAATTCGGGTTAGCGTCTTTGCAACAAATAACTCGTTCAATATTATTATCCATCAACTATTTATTTAATCCAATAAATAGTTCTCTAGTGATATTTCTCGAAACCGTCAAATTAGCTTATGCGAACACTTTCATACTTACTAATCATCGCCTACACATAATCTAGGTCATAATATATCCTTTAAACGCTTATCACATAATATTATTAATAAAAGTCTATTTTATTCAATAATATCCATAAGCTCGAATTACCAAGCTACCCACGGCTCACGATCGTTACAATTATTAACTAGTAACTCATTCATTCTGAATCTAAGTATATATTTCACATTTATATATATACATATTAAGCTCACCAAATAAATCACATATATATATATATAACTCATATATATTCAAACTCGAATCATAATAAGAATTATTCTATATTAAATTCTTATTATAATTATTCTCGAAAATCCGGGTTGTCACAATATGAGCCGATTCAAGTCGAGAAGGACTTGTCCTATGAAGAAATTCCTATAGAAATTTTAGACAGGAAGGAGCAGAGATTAAGGAATAAGGTTATACATTCTGTCAAAGTTCTTTGGAGGAACCACAACGCTGAAGAAGCTACATGGAAACTCGAGGAAAAGATGAGGAAGAATTATCTGAGTCTTTTTAAGTAACCTTATGCTGTAATTCCGAGGACGAAATTCTTATAAGGGGGAGAGGATGTAATAACCGGAAACTTCAAGTCTTGTTGTAAATAAAATATTAAATAAATATTTATGAAAGCGAATACTTTGTGGTTTCTGTTGTGTGGGTATATGATTTAATGAATACATATATATGTATGTATACTTATATTTATTTTAATATATATATATATATATATATGTTCATGCTTAAGTGAGTCTATTTTATTAAACCAATAAGGGTTACTTAACCCCAAGATAGTGGGCTAGTCATTGAAGGTCTTAAATGGGCTGGAATAATATATATATATATATATATATATATATATATATATATATATATATATATATATCACCCCTGTTTCGGTCCAATGTGACCCATTGGTGGTGACCCAAAGATATGATATGGATGACCCAATTTAACCCAATTAGGTGGCCATTATCCGGATGGAAGAGAGAGAAGGTCACGTGGATGCATTAAATTCTCTCGTCATCATTTCCAAGAGCTAGTATCCTAATACTCTAGCTCCCATTCCATAGCGCGGCTGATGTGAAGATTTGAATCCCCTAAAAATCGGGATAGCAGAGAAAAGGGAGCAATGAGTACTTATACATATAGAAATCTGTTGTATGTATATGTTTGGAAGTCTATAAATAGCACCTCTCACTTAAGCTAGCAAAGGTTAGCTTCATTCGTTACCTTAGTCTGAAATCTAGTAAACAAAAGATTTGAGAGAGAAGGGAGAGGAGCTGCCGTGCTAGAAGAGAGAGAGGGAAACGATATCTAGTACATGCCTTCTACCTTTATCATTTACTTCGGAAGGAAGAGAAGACAGGCAACCAAAACAAAGAGGATATACCTGAAAGACGATTAACGTCAAGATATTAACGCACGTGCAAGGCAAGTTCCTTAACTCGCACCACCTCATATGTTGTGTGCCAGTTTCCTTATATAATGCAAATCTCTAGATTCAAACTTAAATCATTATTTCAAGCATTTTAGTTGCTATTGATTGCTCCATATCCATGATGAGTATTGCTATTCGTACTTAGTGCAAGTTCTTGTATTCAGACTTATATTTATTAGAAAGGTATCTAAGTGGTATAATTATTGAAAATTATTTCACCTCATCGTTATGATTGCTTGTTGCACTTGTGTGCCTTTAAAACTTGTTCTATTACTGGACTATGCACAAGAAATTGAAGTTCTACTATTCATGAATTGTTAAGTCTAAGCTAGTTGTATCAGCTAAGACTGAACACGTTTTGATAAAATTAAGTTTTAAAAGCAGCTTCCAAGCCAATTATTGGTAAAGACTTTTCGATTGAGAAAAGAACATTTTATTAAGGCAGTAAATTGGAAAACAATTAATTGCCCGATTTTAAGTGGTATGCATATTCACCTGGTATGAGAGGCTGATCCCCTCGATTACCAAAACTTTTAAGAGGTCCGGTGTACTTACTTGTAAACCTCCGAATTTGTTTAGGGTCAATTCTGACCACTCAGCATTTCCGATTCATTCTTTCATATTTTGGAAACTTGAATCGTCGCCCTTTCCCAATCATTATATTGTTGGAAATTCGAAGTTAAATTCTCTTCAATCATGGTATATGTATACTTCTTGTTTTTAAACTTACTGAGTAAAGTAGTTGCTCACTCTTGCTATATTATGATATTCATTTCAGTTAAGCCCGAGTGCTCAAAGAAGGACAAAGGCAAGGGGAAGGTTCAAGAATAGTTAATGAGCAAGTTTCGTTATTTTGTTATCTTATGTAAATCTTTTGGGATTCGAAGGGCATGTAATCGATTTAAAGTTGTCAGATTTTGGGATTGATGTAGAATCTAATTGTAATGAATAATGTATGTTTATTATTTTGCAATAGTTTATAGAATGTGTACGGTAAATGTTGGATCGTGAGCACCAAGTGCCAAGGGTAAGGAACCCGGATTTGGGGGCGTCACATTATCCTTCATGCGATCGTAGAGTACCAATGCTGATCGTAGAGTGTTTTTGCAAAACAACATAAAATTTAGCATTAGACTCCATAATTCACCAAATCACTTTAATCCTTCCAAAGATCCATAAACACCTTAATTCAGTTCATATAACAAATAACATGCAATTAAACCAAGCATAAAGGAATAAAAATAATCAAATATTATACACCTATCACTCCCACAGGGATTGGGAAGATTATTATGGTGTTATAAGGTCGGATTAATGCCTCCCAAAGGGGACAAAAAGGCTATTATGGTTGTGATAAGGTTGGTTCAGTTATGATAAGCTTGGTTATCTATATCTTCGGTTGTGATAAGCTTGGTTATTTATATCTTTGGTTGTGATAAGGTTGGTTCAGTTGTGATAAGGTTGGTTCAATTGTGATAAGGTTGGTTATCTATATCTTCGATTGTGATAAGGTTAGTTCGGTTGAGATAAGGTTGGTTATTTATATCTTCGGTTGTGATAAGGTTTGTTCGGTTGTGATAAGGTTGGCTCAGTTGTGATAAGGTTAGTTGGTTATCTATATCTTCGGTTGTGATAAGGTTGGTTCGGTTGTGATAAGGTTTGTAATCTATATCTTCGGTTGTGATAAGGTTGGTTCGGTTGTAATAAGGTTGGTTCGGTTGTGATAAGGTTGGTTCGGTTGTAATTGTGACACCCCCAAATCTGGGTACTTAATTTCCCCCTGATTTGGTGTTCACTATCCCATTCATTCACATCTAACTACCCATAATTAAGCAATTAAAATAAACTTAATTAATCATCTCCCAAACCGGTTTACATCAATAATTAAAATCCCAGGTCACCACAACCTTAATACATCAAATGCGGAATATAAAAAAAAAAAAAATCTAAAACAAGTCTGGTACAAATGTTCATCAATTAATTAATAAATCTAGAACTATTTCTGCATCTTGCCCTTGCCCTTACTGGTGGACGGCTCGTCCTGCTTCTCGGGCTTAGCTGAAATATTTAATGCAAGAGTGAGCAAACAATTGCCCACAAGAATGATAACAATAACTTTTAATCGAAATAGAGTTCAAATGAGAAGCAATGATTTTTTTTGAAGTTAATCAATAAGTAATCAAAGTTTGAATATATCTGAGGGTCTCAAGACCTCGAACTATGTCCTAGGTTAACAAGTATATTTTTTTACCGTAACCTTTAACAGTCTTAAAGACTATAAATGGACCTTCATCTCGTACTCAGGGGGATCAGCCCTTTGTACAATGTATTGTGCACAAACATTTTAACGCTAAGCGTAATAATCCCCTATGTTAGGGTTGTTCATCTCAGTTTATAATAAGAGTCCGTACCAAAAAGAACTTGGCTTGGAACAAGTTTAGATAATCTAAGTTTTTGAAACGCTCATCAACTAAGGACTAGCTGAATCAATAATGGTTTGCTAGTCTAGTTCTTTAGTAAAGTTTGTATTCGAAGTTTGAATGATAATCAAAGACTGAATAAATAATATCTGAAACAAAATATAATTACTCAACATGATATCAGCCTTGCTTGAATAACAATAAGCTAAGGTTAATTAATTCACTCAAAGGAAGTAAACTTGTTGAAATAATAACAAGCTTAAGAAATAGAAAACTTGCTATAATAATTTAACAAGTTTAAAGAAAGAAAACTTGCTCAACGTAAAAGTAATAAGTTGAGATAAGGAAACTTGCTCAACGCAAAAGTAATAAGTTGAGATAAGGAAACTTGCCTCAAGCGTAGATTACAAATTAAATAATTCACGATCCTTAAATCAACCTATACAATTAATTATAAGATGGTAACATAAATTAGTTACAAAATTTATAATCACTTTAGGTTCCTTTTACCTAATTATAGTATCTCATTTAACATACTTTAGACAACAAATGCTAAGTAGCAACCATCTTGGTAGTACATTAGTCACATTAATATAAGTTTAATTATGCATCATAATTTCCCAGAAAAGAAAAAAAATTTTTTTTTTTTTTTTAAACAGTAGCGTTTCTCGCCGGGGCGAGAAAAAAACTTAACAATTTCGTCGCCGGGGCGACTCTGTCGCTGGGGCGAAGAAACCAGTTCATTTCTATCGCCGGGGCGATAGACTTGACTGTCGTCTTCCCCAGCTCGCGAACCAGTGAAAACTTAGGCCAAATTTGGCCAAAATTTTCCGAATTCTACCATCCAGAAAACAAATTAGATATACCCAAACACCATATATGATATAAAACATTTACCCAACATGTTTCTAACTAATCTAAGCATTATAAAACACATAATCAATCAATTTAAAACCAAAAATTCACTGTTTTATAAAATAACCATGTTTTTGCCATTTTCATAAAACAAAACTCTGTAAATTCATTTTTCAATCAACTAAACCCATTCTTCTTGCATTATTCATGTTTTTCATCAAATAATCATAAACAATTATCAATTTACCGATTAATAACCAATTAGAGCATCAATTTTCATACATATATACAATTCATAAAGTAAACTCTGTAAAAACTAAAAACTCAATTCTAAAGCATGTTTTCATGGATTAATACCTCTAAATTAATTGTTAATCATCATATAATCATCTAACACATGATTATTACCAATTACAACAACTATAATCAAATAGTTCATATATTCTAACAATTGAATTTACATACAGTAACTAAAACTATATACAGAAGAATAAAACCAAAAGGAAAAAGAAATTATACCTTCAATTACTTTAGGAACTTGATGAATTCTTTTAAAATTACAAGTTCTTTCTCAATTCTTTCTTCTCAATTCTCAAATTCTCAAACTCTGCTCTCTCTTTTCTCTCAAACTCTGATGTTCTTCTTTCTTTTCTTTTTCTCTCTGTTCTTCTCTTTTCTTTTACAACAGACGCAACTTAAAAAAATAAACTGATAGAATTAAGAAAATAAAAACTGACAATTAAATCAAATAATAACGTAGAAATCTAATTTAATTCATCAGTTATAAAATTCAAAAGCCATAAGGCTATGTTTGGCAATTACAATTAAGGATAACCTATTATTCTTATGTCTTGTTTGGTAAAACACAATTAAAATAACCCATTATTTCCAAACAAAGATCATAAGACCTTGTTTGGTAAAACTAAATTAAAACTCCTTTCATTTATTTTAATAAACCAATATAACATATAGTTTAAAATGTCACACATTTAATTCAATTGAACTTATTATTAAATAAATTCAATTAAATATAATTAACTCAAATAATAATTTCATTTAACAAATAACAATAATACCAAATAAATTCTCTTATTCAAATAAATTATTTATTCAAATAAACCTTTTCATCATCTAATTTAATCATTAAATTAAATTAGAATAAACATAACAAATCACATTTAAATAATATTTAACATTATTAAATTCAACAAATACCCACATTTAACTCAATAAATTAATAAAAATATTTATATAACTCAATAAATATTTTTATTCAATCATAAAAATTGCATTCGTTACAGTAATAAGGTTGGTTCGGTTGTGATAAGGTTGGTTCGGTTGTGATAAGGTTGGTTATCTATATCTTCGGTTGTGATAAGGTTGGTTCGGTTGTAATAAGGTTGGTTCGGTTGTGATAAGGTTGGTTCGGTTGTGATAAGGTTGGTTATCTATATCTTCGGTTGTGATAAGGTTGGTTCGGTTATGATAAGGTTAGTTTTGTTGTGATAAGGTTGGTTTGTTATGATAAGGTTGGTTATCTATTATGGTGTTGTGTTCGATCTGATGGATTTGGCAGTAGATATGGTGGGTTCAGCAGTTCTACCGACACGACACTCAGAGGGTATGATGGACTTTTTGATTACTCTCCTATTATAAATCCTTTATAACAGGAGAGTGGGGGGCAATGTTGGGATGTAATTATTTGGGTCTAGCCAATGTGTAACCCAATTTGGGGAGAGTCCTTATTAAAGTAAGATTGTGTTTCCTTATTTGGGGGAGATAATGAGATCTAATTTGGAAAGGAATCTATCAGTCATTAATTGTAGTTACAAGGTGATTCTAAAAGGACTCTTACTCCTAATTGGATTCGGGTGGACATGACACCTATAAATACAGCAATAAGCAAGGGTTTGGGAGAGAACACAACAACATACAACAGGAAAAAGAGAGAATACAGAATGCGAGGAGAAGGAAGAGAGAAATAAATAATTTGTACTCTCCATATTATTTTTATAGTGGATTTCTTATCTCTCTCCATGGTTTTTTTTCAATTGTATTTTCACGTAAAATTCTTGTGTTATTATTTTATTTACATGTGTCATTATTTTATTCCACATACACACACTAAAATAATTGTATATCCTCCATTGTAAACGTCTTTTTAGCTTGCTGTTGGGTGATTTGGCGAGCGGTAAGATTTTGGTATTAACAGAAAGAATCTCTTAGTATAGAGAAAGTAACCTTCTTATGTTGATTAAAGCAAAGTTCTTATATCAAATTGTCAAGTATTATACTTCTCTAATCATATTTTTTTTCACCCTACATGAGCTTGTAATTTTAAGCAAAAGGCAAAATAATTTATTTCTTAAAAAGTAAAATTGAATCCAAAACGTTTGGTTCCGGTTGGGGCATGATTTGATGGGCCCGACTAATTTGGTGGGGCCTATTCTACACATGGCGGAATCTTCCTACGTGGTGGTATATTTTGGTTAGGAGATTTAATTCTTAAGAGATCTGCAGTCCTAATTATGGTTGACTTCCTACTTTTATAGAAATAGTCCGGATTGATTTCGACTTCTCATTTTTAAGGAGATTGAATTTTACACAAATATGGTAACTGACGTAATAAGGAGTCCTATTTCCATTCAGGGATGGGCGTTTCGAGGCGGTGTGAACAACTATAAATACACGATTATACCCTAAGTCACAGGTAATGTCACTTTGATTACTTTGAGCACTAAAGCATTAACGTGCCTCCATTGTTAACCTATTCTCCAGCCTGTACTATAATGCCCCCAAATCCCGGTCTATTCGCAGACCCGGGATCGGGTGCGTACGATACAACTCATCTTCTAAATATCATATTTCAACATAATGAAAATTACATTATCGTTGCAAAACTTCTGCAAAATCTTACATTCTACTCCCAGGTACGAAGACCTTAACTAATACATCATTTAATATTCTTTACAATAGTACATCAATACTAATATTACAATTAATACAAGCATTCTGCTAAACATTAACTTCTTCTTTTCTTCGACTCTACCGAATTCTTCTCAGCGGCATATTTTTGTTAATAAAATATATTATTTTTTCATCCTTTATTTTAAAACATTCATCATAAATATTAAAAATGTATTCACCACATAGCACATATTAATACACATATTTATATTAATATGCATCTCGTAGTACACCGTACTTTATACCTTATAGCCTTCTATTATTTGCATACTTACTGCTCTATTATTTCAAAAAGTCTTATAACTCTCGGACTTAATCTTTCTTTCTTACACCTTTCGACCTTGCACTTGTCTATTTCCTATTAATTATATGAACAGGAAATCCTTACTTCTCACAACTCTACATTTTTAAATGACTATATGTGTTTGTGTTTGACACCAGCTTGTGTCTGTTTGATACCAACTTGTATCTTGCGCTTAAATTAACACCAACTTGTGTTTTAGTCTTGAGTTAGCACCAACTTGTGTTTTACCCTTGAGTTGACACCAACTTGTGTCTAATTTTTGGATTGACACCAACTTGTGTCTTGCGCTTGGGTTAACGTTATATGGCTTTAACACCTTCTTACATGATTCCCTATATCTTAGGGTTGTTTATTTCTTAACTCATACCAGAGTTTGCTACCTCCGCTTCTCTTGCTCATTCTCATCTACTACCATAGCTATTTGCTTGGGTACAGCTACTAACTTCTGATCAATAACATGATCACCTTTAATTTCTTCTTCTAACATTCTCTAATCAATTTTAATATCTTGATTAGCACATAACAAATAACATATTTTACTTCCTTAAGACTTGCAAATTCAGAAATAACGTTTTGTTCATAGAACCTACCATACGTTATAAGTTCAGGAACTTGCTATAATAATATGAGTTTAAAACTTGTCATAGTAATATGTAGTTCAAGAACAAATCAAGAACTGTCCATACGCCTATGAGCTCAAAAACCTATCATACGATTATGAGTCACGAACTTACCATAAGTATGAGTTCTAGAACTCACGTATATCTCCAAAACTCACAACTTAACTCCTAATAACATATATTCATTATTATCACATAACAATATATTATTTTATTTTTACTTCTTTCGATGAATTTCCTTAATTCATCTCTTAAAAACTCTATCCGAGTTTATCTCTTTACTATCTTCATCATTTCTCTAAGATTATAGTCTAAGATTCCCTACCTAAGGTTTATAACCTATAGCTTTGATATTAATAATAATATACCAATTAGTCACATAAAGACTTCATATATTGGTTTACGTTACAATATTTCTAATTTTAGGTTGCTCCATTTTAAAAATTAAGCAAGTTTCTAACTATTGTCTAAACTTTATGTTATGCGAGATTTTTATCTATGTGCAAATGTTTTATGTTTGTACAAGATGTTCAGCTATTAGTTTGTGATGTGTGCCAATATCTGCACTTATGTGTTATTGAGATGAACTGTTTTGTATTGAACTGTTCATGTTGTTAAAGTTCTATTATTCACGAACTATTTAAGAAGAATGTCGATGCCATTTGTTTTCGGCGAGACAAGTGTAGAGGTGAGTCATTGAATTATTGAAAATTTATTGAAGTTAAGGAAACTGGTGTAAGTATGAGAGGAGAAAACCAAATATAGGGGAGTTAAGAATCAAGAGATGATGTAGACATAGGTTGTGTCATAATAAAGAAATAGACACAGGTTGTGTCATAATAATGAAGTCGACACGGGTGATGTCAAATCTAAGAAAGAACAGAGAAAAAGGGTTACGGTCTTGAGGAGTGATCAATATGTTGTTTCAAAAATGTTAAATGGAAGGAAATTGTTGTTCCTATTTATTCGAAGCTGCTTCATAACTATTATTCAGTTGTTGAAGTTTTCAGAGAATATGTCGATATTCATTATGTTGTTGATTGTTTATTCAACTATTATACTTGTTAAGCTATTAAATGCTCACTCTTGCTTTAAATAAAATGTTTTCAGCAAAGTTAGAACAAACCGAGGAATCCAGTGAAGATTAAGGAAAGAATCAAGTATTTGATTAGAAGAATTAAATGTTAAATTATATGTATCTGTTGTGGCAGATAAAAGTCATAAATATATTGTTGTAATAGATAAATGATGTAATATTCAGTATTTGTATGTTATGAAGATGTAAAGGTATTAGAACCTGGGATTAGAAGGCGACATATTATAATATATTGAAATTACATTTATGTCTTAAGAATATATGGGTGTTTATGTTGAATAAATAGTACCTTGACGCACCGGACCTGAGTTTGAAGGTAGACCCGAATTTCGGGGGCGTTACATGTACTTATTCTCACACCGGAGCTATCCCCCGACGGCCTCGACCGTCAGGCTCCTCAATGTGGTCTACCATTATCTATCTAGGATTTAGCTCGTTGTTTGATGATTGGACGAGCAGACAGATCTTGACGTTAACATTGGCGCTAGAAGGAGGGGCCAGTTTTAGTGTTATTTCACAATCACCTGTTGGTTTTAAGTTGGAGTTATAGCGAGTAAGGGGAAGAAAGTTTCTGACAAGGAGAGATCTTCGGTCAACCCCACGACCCAGGTCCGGGGATCAGTTAAGGATAGACTTGGTTCCAACAAGAACGTTACAGACCAGGTGCAGGTTCAATCGGCTCCACCTCGACGACAACTATTTTTCTCCAGTTAGAGGATTCCTGATTCCCACAGCCGCAGGGCGGACAACCGTTCTCTTGTGTGCACTCTCCAGGATCTGGACGGTCAGGATCAACGCGAGCTGATTAGGACCCAAAAGATTCAACAAAATAAGGATTCTATGGAGGCCTTACGCCTTCAACAGAAGGAACTTGATACACGGTTGGCAGAATTGGAGAGGGAAGAGGAGGTCTCCTCGAGTCGGCACAACCATCGGGAGACCACACAACACAGTCGGTCCAGGACATATCGTTCGGGCGGCTCTTGGGAAGGGAGGAACAGGCGCAGGTCACGTTCCTATAATAGTAGTGAAGGGCGGACAAGGTCTAAACGACGGCAACGGATGGCCTTCCCAGAACACGTGAAGGATCGGCCCAGGTCATCCCCTTTGAAAGAGAAACTCGACCTCGTTATGCAAAAGATTGCGGAGTTAGAACAGAAGTTAGCAGCAGTAACCCCTACGACCGAGTTACCAGTCGACCCTACATCACCTTTCATTCCTCAGATCGATCGGGTTCGGGCTGATCCAACCAAAAAGATGCCACCCATGGAAAGTTATGATGGCACCGGCGATCCTTATGATCATACGCATGCATATGACTGTCTAATGCACTACTATGATCATTCTGATGCTCCCAAGTGTCTGATGTTTGTTACAACTTTGAAGAAGGGTACCCAATTATGGATGACATTATTACCGCCAAACTCTATTGGATCATGGAAAGAGCTATGTGACAAGTTTCATGACTGGATTGGAAGCAACAAGAGAAGGGGAAAGTTGACGGCGTCCCATATGCAAATCAAGCAGCAACCAAAACGAGAGCCTGAGCCAGTGTGTGAAGAGATTCAGGGAGGCAATCGGAACAATGATAGATCTCAATGCCCCACAAGCCCTTGGATTCTTCACTACTGGGTTAGATGTAGTGAAGTCAAAAAAGTTAATAAAGGATATAATGTTCAATCCTCCGAAGGATTTGTCTGAGGCATATGACAGGGCAGAAAACTTTATTGCCATTGACGAGGCCATGGGGAGTTTGAAGCCGCAGACACATACCCCAGATAAACCTAGGGATCGGGAGAGGAGTTATAATCCCAAGTCTGAGGCACAACCAAGGAGAGAGTTCAACAATGTGGGTTCAGGAGCTGGCCGACCACCGTTCCAGAATCGAAACGTCAACAAAATTTATACTCCCCTTAACACTGATCGGCCAAGGATCTTGGAGGAGATTCGAGACAAGCCATACTTTGAGCAGTGCCCAGCCAATGCACATCCGCAAGAGGAGACCAGAGCCGGTTTTATAATTATCATCAGCATGCAGGTCACTATACTGAGGATTGTCGGCACTTAAAAAATTTGATCGAGAAAAATATTCAGAGCGGGGAGTTGGTCCACTATGTGGCTGGTCGGGAAAGCTCAGGAAGAAGACAAGAGGGTGCTAATTAGAAACAGCGTAGGGGTCGGCAACCTTATCAGAACCAACCAGCCCGTCGGGTAGTGGATGCCATTATGGGTAGTTCAGTTAGAAGGGTGACCGAAAAGAAGCGCCGAGACACGCTAGATTCAATACTGACAGTGTCCAAACAGCCTACCAAGAAGGATCGACTGTATCCTGGCACGGTTATTTCTTTCACCGATGACGATTTACCATCTGAGTCGGTCGAACCATATGAAGGGGCTCTAGTGATCACTGCTCAAGTTGGGCCAGTCGATGTGAGGAGGATTATGATCGATAATGGATCATTGGTGCACATCCTATACACCCATGCGTATCAGAGGTTGGATTTAGAAGGCCAAAAGATGAAAATCGGACAGGAGTCACCGTTATACGGGTTCAACAATGATCCAATCCCTATGGTCGGAACAATAGAATTGTATGTCACCTTTGGCATGGCTCCTCAGCAGGTGCAGATCAATGTTAAGTTCTTTATTATTCAGGTGGATTTAACTTACGACGCCATTTTAGGCCGAACAACGTTAGCAGCTTTGTAATCGGTGACATCCATACCCCACTTCAAGATCAAGTTTCCTACACTAAATGGGGTGGGCGAAGTCAAAGGAGATCTGGACATCGCCCGAAGATGTTATCGCAATACCTTGATTTTATCAAGGGTCGAGGTCAGTAAGCAGAAGTAGACGATGGCTATTGAAATAGAGTTATTTACAGAGGGTGCTATTGAACCCCTTGCCCTTTCAATAGAGGAGACAGAAGATGTAGAACTGATTTCTGGGGAATCTAGAGAAGTTGGTGAAGATTAGGTCGGGACTGCAGGAACCTCTTCGGACAAACATAGTGGAGCTATTGAGAGTGTATGCCGATATATTTGCTTGGGAGCCTAGCGATATACCAGGAATTGACGAGAAGATAGCTGTACATAAACTCTATGTAGATCCTGCCCAGAAACCAGTTCGGCAGAAGAGAAGGATCTTCGCCCCGGAGCGGTAGAAGAGTATTAATGATGAATGGCCAAGTTGTTAGCGGATGAATTCATCTTTAAAATCGACTATCTGGAGTGGTGGGCCAACGTGGTGCTTGTTAGAAAGCAGAACGGGAAGTGGAGAATGTGCATTAACTACACGGATTTGAACAAAACTTGCCCGAAGGATTTCTACCCTCTGTCGAACATTGATCAACTTATCGATGCTACTTCTGCGTACGGATTATTGAGCTTCTTGGACGCCTTTTCGAGATATAATTCGATTTCAAAGTGTAAAGAGGATATCCCGAAGATGGCTTTTATCACTCATCGGGCGATATATGCTTATAAGAAGATGACGTTTGGACTGATAAATGCGGGAGCCACCTATCAGTGGATGATGAACTACGTGTTCAGGAAGCAGTTCGACCGCAACATGGAAGTATACGTAGATGATATGATTGTTAAAAGTGCAGTGATACGGGATCATTTAGACGACCTAGAGGAGTGCTTTCAGGCTGTTCAGGATCATAACTTACGCTTGAACCTGACCAAGTGCACCTTCGGTCTTGGTTCAGGCAAATTCCTAGGTTATCTAGTCAGCAAGAGAGGAATCGAGGCCAACCTAGAGAATATTAAGGCTATACTAGATATGAAGTCTCCACAGACTTTTAAAGATGTTCAGCAGTTGACCGGACAGATTACAACGCTCAGGAGGTTTATGTCCAAGTTTGCAGAACGATGCCTTCCATTCTTTAACACTCTGAAGGGGCCGAAAAATGAAAAGACTTTCTAGTGGACTTTCGAGTTTGAAGACACGATTCAGGGAATCAAGAGGTACTTGTCATCAGCATCGTTGTTGATGAAGTCTATCCCCATGGAACCCTTATATCTTTATTTGGCAGCGAGTTAATTAGTGGTTGGGGCAATTTTAGTCAGAGAATCGAGCAGAAAGAAATTCCCTATATATTACATCAGTCATGTTCTTCGGGATGTAGAGACTCGGTATCCGAACCTAGAAACGTTTGCCTATGTATTAATAATGGCTAGTCAGAAGCTTCGGCATTACTTCCAAGGTCGAATGATTGTGGTGTATACGGATCAGCCTCTCAAGAAGGTGTTACATAAGCTGGAGGTCTCGGGTCAGTTTGCTGCCTGGGCCATAGAGTTGGGTTAGTATATTCTGGAGTATCATCCACAGACAGCTATTAAGGGTCAAGCGTTGGCTGACTTCGTGATGGAGTGTTTGTTCTCCAAACCGGACTCGTCGGATCAGCCAGATACAGTTGTGGGCTCGGTCACGGATGCTCAGCCAGTACAGTCCTCGTGGACCCTTTATGTTGACGGGTCTTCTACTTCGGATGTTAGCAGGGCTAGGATAATATGGACAAGTCCTGAAGGGTTTAGGGTTTAACAAACCATTCAATTCTGTTTTAAGGCCACAAATAATGAGGCAGAATATGAGGCAATATTAGCTGGATTGTGGTTGGCCAGAAGTCTGGAGGTTCGGCGCTTAATTGTATTCAGTGATTCGCAGTTGGTCATTAAGCAGATTGTAGGAGAATACAAGGCTCGGGGGGCAAGAATGACCAAGTACTTAGCCAAATCAAGGATCGACTCCATTACTTCGATTCCCATTCATTTCAGGGAGTAGATCGGTCAAACAACACCGTGGCTGATGCTTTGTTCAAACTAGCTACAACGGAAGCAAGTTCTTTTGGCGGTTCAGTCTATTTGGAAGTCTTAGATGCTCCGAGCATATAGAAGGCGGAAGTGTGGTGATAGAAAGGTCTAATTGTTGGCTCGCAACTTACCTTGACTATTTCAATGATGGAAAGCTACCCTCGGATCGGGTATTGGCCAAGAAAATAAAATACAGGAGTTCATTTTACTGTTTAATTGACAAGGATCTTTATTGACGAGCTTTCTCCTCTCCACTGTTAAAATGTTTGGTGCCTTCTGAAGCGACTTATGTCCTTCGGGAGATTCATAAAGGGATTTGTGGGGACTATATGGGAGCAAAAGCGTTGGCTTACAAGGTGTTGAGACAAGGGTACTATTGGCCAACCGTGTTTTAGGAGGCTAAGGACTATATAAGGAAGTGTCCTAAGTGTTAGCTCAACAGTCCGATACCGCGTCAGCCTCCGAAGGAGTTATCTTTGATTATGTCTCCGATCCTGTTCGCAGTCTATGGTATCGACATTTTGGGGCCATTGCTGAAGGCGAAGGGTCAGTTGGCGTTCGTGGTGGTAACAATCGATTACATGACCAAGCGGGTGGAGGCTAAACTCCTTCGGTTGATTATTAAACAGGAATGTCTAAAGTTTTTTAAGGAGTCGATAGTATTCCATTTCGGGATCCCCATGGTTCTAGTGTCGGATAATGGGCGTCAGTTTGTTGGAGAAAAGTTCGAATAGTTTTTGACAGATCTGAACATCCAGCATCGAACGACGTCAGTGGCACATCCTCAGTCCAACGGTCAGGTAGAGGTGACGAATCGAACATTACTTAATGGAGTCAAGAGGAGGTTGGACGAAGTTAAGGGTCAATGGCCAGAAGAATTACTCAGTGTTTTATGTGCCTATAAGACTACTCCTCGGACAACAACATGAGATTCCCCTTTCATGTTGGCCTATGGGACCGATGCCCTCGTTCTAGTGGAGATCGGGTCACCATCTCTTCGGGTCAGTCAGTTCAAGGAATTATACAATGACGAAGGGCTTCGGCTTAACTTAGATTTATTGGAGGAGGTTCGGGATTCGGCGTTGGTACGGTTAGTAATGTGTTGGTACGGTTAGCAATTTATCAACGCAGGACTGCCCGACATTACAATCGGGGTGTTAAGCAAAGGAGATTCGAGGTTGGTGGTTTGGTGCTTCGGGAAGCGGAGTCGTCCACTCCCCAGAACACATGAAAGCTTATGCCTAACTGGGATGGTCCTTATGAAGTCATTGAAGTCCCGAAGCCCGGTACCTAACGGCTTCGGGTTATGGATGGAACCGAAATAAAAAATACTTGGTATACTGGGAGGCTTCGGAAGTACTATCAATAAGATATGTATTTTCATTTTTATCAGCCAATTCATACTTGCAAATTTTTCATTTCATCCAAAAAGTTTGTACATATGAATTCTTTACAAGTTCAAATATAAAAAGCAAAACAAAGTACAAAAGATAGTTAAGTAGATGAGGGGGTTCTTCAGCTTCATCCTCTTCATCAAAGAAGTCAAGAACCTTTGGGTCGAGGCCTGGTGTTCGCATCTTCTCCTTCATCCCAGCCTTCGTATCTTGGTATCCTTCACCGAACTGGCGAACGATGACTTCAGTCAGTTTAGGGGACTCCTTATATTCGGTAATGATCTGTTGTTTGAGGGCTTCTGTCAAAGGAGGACCTTCCATCATAGTCTTCCACCAACTTTTTATCAGCGTCTAGTAGATTCATCATCTTATCATGCATATTCTTGGCATGGTCCTGAAGGTCGTCCATAGACTTCCGAAGTGCCTCGTTGTCCTCTTTCAGTTCGACCCGTTCTTTTAGGAGCTTATCCCACAAATCAGTGAGTTCGGAGCACTAACTCTTCAACACCTTCAATTCGCGCGCAAGCTCCTGGGAATGGAAAGTGGTGTTGGCATGTAGGCTTTATTCCTTGGACAGGTCGGACTTCAAGGATTGGACTTTGGCTCAGAGTTCGGCAACGATGGCTTCCAGTTCTTTTTCCTTGGCTCTAATGGTGGATAGGTGGTGAAGCGTTCGGCTCAGGTAAGCCATGGCCTGTTATACCAAGTATATATTCAAATCACGAAGAATGAAATGTGCTGGAGATGAAAATTTATATAGTTGGACTTACCCGACCCTAGTACATTGTAAACGAGGGGATAAGTTGTTGTGCGAAGTGGTCGTCGAACCTTTCTTCATCTTGAGGGAGCACGAAGTTGTCAAACAGCTCAAATAGATAATCTTCAAGGTCTTCAGGCCACAACGTCATCGAGGCAAAGGCCTCTCGAATTGAGGTGGAAGGGGACCCGGTTGGTTGGTGGATTGGGTTTTGTTGGGGGTCGGGAGATGTTTGCAGGTGGGGTCATTTAGCAGGTGGCTTGGTGTTGGTTGTGTCGGTTCTTTCCTTTTTTCAAGTTTGGGTTCGAGGGAGTTTTTTGTCGGTGTCGACAGACTGTTGGTTTGGTTTGGTTTGGTTTGGTTCGGGTCAATGGAGGACGTTTTGGAAGATGCCTTCAACAACCACCGTTTTTTCTTGAAAAGGGTTCTTCTTTTAGCGGAGGTCAGTTCAGCAACGTTCTCTCCGGTGGGAGGAAGTGTTGGCATCAAGACGGTGGAAATTGGTTCTATTAAAATAGGAGCTTCGGTTTTTAAAGGGGGTTGGGAGACGATGTTGGAAAAGTGTTTGGGTTGTTGGTCAGATTGGGGGGCAGTTTCTTAAATGGGTTCGGGGGATGGTTGAGGAATGTCTTCGGTTGGTGGTGCTGTGTGGGAAGATTGGCCGACTTCTGTGGTTTTTTGGGGTTTGAGGAGAGACACTGCAAATATAAGAAAGTTAATTAATATTGAGATTAAATATGCTTTGTATGTGGATAAGGGGTTCGGCACTTACGTTTGTGGCTGTAAAGCCAGGACTGGTCGGATAACAAGTCCATCAACCACTCTTATGTTGGCATCTTGGAGTAAAAGGATCAGAACGCATCGACCCGGTCCTTAGGGAACTTGTTGAACACGAAGTTAGCCCTTGAGGCTTCGGCCCAACCAAGAAAGAGATGGGTGTCGGGGCCTCGGATGTAGAACCAGTGGGAGTGCCACCCCTTGTTGCTAGATGGGATTTTCATCTAGATTCGCTTATTTGGTTGTTTCTTTAGTTGGCGGAACCCTGGCTCTTTGGATCGGCCTAGGGCAAATAAAGTAAAGAAGAAATCAAAGGAGGGTTGGACGTCGCATTTGTAGCAGAAGGCGATGAAGTAGATGAGGTGGATGTAGGAGTTTGACACTAGTTGTGTGAACCCGATTTCGACGAAAGGTGGAGATAAACTCATAGAGGGGGAATCGAACCCCTTACTTTAGGGCGTAGAGGGGAATGGCAGTCCAGCCGTCGGGGCGCCAATGTTAGGTTTGTATATAGCGCGAACATGCAATCAAATTACATAAATAGTGCGGAAGCGCGATAAAAACGAATTTTAAAATTTTTCTTACAAACCATCACCATGATCATCCATGTGCTCAATTATCAATTAAACGAAAGAGATAAAGTATGAGAATCAACCCTTGTAAAACCATGCTTTCACAGGTACGAGTTCACCTCCAAATCCTTCGCGTTTTTCTCGAATTCCACCGATGAGATTCCTTCCTTTGATCAATGTTAGCCACCTAAGTGTTTAGCCTCTAGAGGTGATCCACCAAAGAAGAATAGGTATTCAAGAAGTTGGGTGTTGGCAAAACCCTAGTTTCTATCTCTATAGAAATTATAAGTACTCTCCACAATTCTCATGCAAGAGTGTGTAACTGTCTAACCCTAAATCATGATAAGACTCCTCTTATTTATAGATATAGGGAACCCTCCTAAACTATTTAGGATTAGGGTTTTTTTATTTTAATTAAACTCCTTTAATTAATTAAACTCCTAATCCAATTAGGAATTTATGAGAGTACTTTTATTAATTAATTGTCAAACCCTTTTAGGAATTAAATAATAATAATAGTAATAATAATAATAAGACTCCTCTTATTAATTTATATTTAATATTTCCAAAATATTAAATAATAAATATTAAGCTATTTAATTTATTCTATCTCCATAGATTAAATTAAATACACTTAACTTATTATTACGATTATGCCATTTACTTCTTAAATAAATATTTTCCTTTTGCGGTGTGACCCTTTAGGTTCTCCATATTAAACCGGTTGTGAATAAATTAATTAGAACAATTCTAATTTTATTTAAATAAATAAATTAAACTATTTAATTTATTTAAATAAATAATATTTATTCTACAATAAGGGTAAGCCCCTTTAGCGATTAACGACTTTCCAGATAATATAGATTTCAACATTAATCACAAAAGAACCTTTCAGTGCATAGTTACCATACAATTCAATCCTTCTACCATACAATGTCTCAATTAAATATAAGACATGGAATTACTGTCAAGTCTTATTTTATTTAATTATATGTATTTCTATTCTCAAATGCACAACTCTGATAATGCAAATTAGAAACTCCTTTCTAATTTCATTCTGCTTTGGCCAAAAACTTCTGAGTCGTCATTTATCGAATCACATAGGACATTCTCTCCGTTTACTAGAAGTGGTAGATTCTTTGTTGATCATTCACCTATCTCCATGTATAACTTATTATATACCCAATCATACCCTTTGATATACCCTAAAAGTCTTAAGTGACATGTCAAAGTATAACTCATCATACACAAGATACTATGATGATCTCAAGTCCAAGGATCACTTGTACTACTATCACTAGAGGAATTCCTATTGTCAGGCGAGTAAAACTCCATTAGGTATTCCTTAGCGAGCCACGTTCAGTGAACTTATTCTCTAATAAGCACCTACATACTTGCTTTAGTGTATCCACACAAATGATTATGCGATCAATCATCCTCTTCATAAGAGCAAGCAACGTATGTACTAATCTATCCGGATTCACTAATCCCCTTTTTAGTAATCCATCGATTAGGAACGATTTTAGTTTGTGAGCTATCTAGAATTTAGATCTCATTAGCATGATCACCATCATGATTCTAAAAGCATTGCTCAAAACTATGGGTTTATCACATTTAATATAACAGCACCATGCAGATAAAGTAAAATGCCTTTAACAAACGAATAAGATTACAAAGTATATGCTACATCATATCAAATATGATTGGCTTGTGTGCATACTACTTTTAATCTCCCACTTGCACTAAAGCTAATCGCCATGGTATCTAATACCCTTCTTCTCTAAGTGACGATCATCTTGCTGTTGGATAAAGCTTCAGTAGATGGATATGCAATGCTGTTCTTGAGAGTCCACTATCTCTATAGTGACTTTTCCTCTTTCAATGATTCCACTAATCAAATGAAAGTGCCACAACACTTGTTTGAATCCAAGATGAGACCTAAGAACTATTCCTAGTTCTGTAGTGAACTTTTCATCCAAACAATCAAACTTGCCACAACTATTTGCTGTTTGGAACTTTTCCAATTCACTGCACCATCTTTTAAGGTAACTATTTACCTTAAAGTGGATTTGTTATCGTCTTGGTCAGTATGAAAAACTTGAGTCTATTTAGCCCTCTAGTTTTAATTCAGACCTACCATGAATCATGATCACATCTTCAGTACCGGTTAAGTACCTAAAGATGTTTATCACTATCTTACAGTGATCATCTCCAGAATATGACTGATCAACATCAAGCCTTGTATATTCACTGCATACATGATAGTAACTCATGCGATCTCTCTTTTAATTCGAGACAATTTTAGAGAGATACACTTCATGGCTCATCATCATGAGACCTCTCTTGGAGTTTGCCATGCTAAACGCCTTTAGCATCAAATGAATATACATTCCTTGGGTCAAGCCGAACATCCTTTTAAATCTATCTATATAGATTTATATCCCCAATTTATAGGATGCTCCTCCCATGTCATTCATGGAGGAATGTTTAGATAATTTTATCTTTACTGATTGTAGCATTGGTGTGTTATTCCTTATCAGTAGTATATCAACATATAATACTAGGACTGTCACAGTGCTCCCACTGACCCTTTTGTACCCACTTGGTTCATTCTCGTTTTTGATAAAATCAAACTCTTTTGATTGTCTCATCAAAACGAATGTTCCATCTTTGAGAAGCTTGCTTCAATCCATCAATGGATCATTGTAGGTTAAAACACGATTTGCTTCAACCTTTGAAACAAATTCCTCTGGCTGTATCATACATACATTCTCCCCAAGTCTTCATTGAGGAAGGACGTCTCCACATCCATTTTGCCAGATTTCGTAATAAGCTGCAATCACAAGCAAAATCCAAATGGACTTGAGCATTACCCGTGTAGACACCCAAATTTTGCGTTTCCTTCTACTAACCATGACAGGAGGGCGAAATCGTCAATTGAACCAGCTTGCGGGAGCGAAGGAGCGGGCACAAGGGCGAGCGCCCGGCACCGCCGCAATGTTTTGGGCAACCCAAGTTTACGTGACAATAAGCCGTCCGAGGCATATACTTCCGAATGAGGTGGCACGTCTCCCGGAAATTCCCGGACTACAGAACCCGAGCCTGTCAGCGAAGAAAACCGACGTTTTGCGGCACGAAAATCGAGGCGTGGCACGAAAATCGAGAAGAAAGTCAGGCCCGCCAGCCGCGAATAGAATCTGCGGCCAAGTGGGTGCGCCAGCACGGAAATCAGGAAAACCAGGCACTACCAGCTGAGTGCGATGGGAGGAAGGCGTGCCAGCTGGCCAGCCGCAGATCCATCTGCGGCCAGCCGCAGATCCATCTGCGGCCAGCCGCAGATAGATCTGCGGCTAGCTCTGGCCAGCCTATTTAAGCCAGCTTCAGGCAGCATACAGGAAGTTCAGCAAAAATTTGAAAGAGGAAGAATTCCAGCGGAAAACAGCAGCAAAACTCGGAAATTGAGGAAGAAATAGCATAAATTTTGCAATCAAATAGGAAGAAAAGAGAGAAAAAAGAGAGGAATAATTTTCTTTTGATTTGATTGTATCAAATAGATTCTTTCCTTCTATTCAAATACATCAAGTTCACATCCATTTGGATATCAATTGCAAGGTGAAATCTCTTTTGTGATATCAATTTCTATCATATCATTTGATCAAATTAGATGCAATTTTTCATGTAATTTATTGATTGAACAAGGAATTAGGGATTATGAGTGAAGTTTCCATCGGAATAAAACTCTTCCTAATAACCCGATGATATTCGTTCATTAATTTCTTTGTTTGTTTTAAGGTGTTATATTTGGTATCAATTCCTTTAAATCGTCATTTTAGGATGTCTTGGTATTGTTAGATTATCCGGGTTGGTTTATTTTCTTGTATCTTGATGTAAGAAGTAGAAATGACGTAGTTTTCATTGTAAATATGTAATCGTTGGGCCTTAAAACGACGCTTAAGGCGAGAATCGTGCTTAAGGCCCCGAAATAGTGAAATTTGTTGATTGTTGGCGTTCGGGGATATTTTGATGGCTTACATGCCCATGAATAGCCCCGACGCGTGTTTATGCTCGATTTGAATTATGACACGAAATTTGATTTCAAAGCTAAATGATAAGATTTTCATAAAAATCAACCAAAGTAGGATATTAAGAATCACGAGGTTAAAAATTTGAGAAATGTTAATGAATGTCGATTCCTATCTAACGAGAAAGCTAAAGAAAAATCGTTTTTCCAAAAACATCACAAAATTTGATTTTAGAAATAAGTAAACGTTTTATTAAATCTTTGTTGCATAGGGTGAAAGAGATTCTAGAAATTGCCCATCATTTTTATGAAAGCAACGTATAGATCTCGATTCCTATTTAGACGGAGGTTTAAAACTCTTGTTTTGCCAAAACGACACTTAATGAAAATCTCATAGTTTTTTGGGACAATTAAAATCAAACCTTTCTCATAAAGAATAAAGCTTTCTCGTGTATACCGAAAAGACATTCCGAAGCGTTCTCAAATTAAAGCACGATTTTCCCTAAAATCCAAATGACTCTTTCATACAAACTCACCACAACATTCACATGGGCACACATACACACACACACACACGCGCACCTACACACACACATTCATGAATTAAAGGATAGGAAAGCATCAAGATTGCGGTAACCGTGTTTCACGGAAGTCGAGGGGTGCCTAACACCTTCCCCTCACTTAAACAAGCCCCCGAACTCTATGAATCTCGATTCGCAGACCAATTAATTCGGAGTCACATATGAGCCAGCGATTTATAAAAAATGAAAACTCGGATGAGTTGGTACATCCATTTCAAATATACCAACTGGCGACTCTGGTTAATTGGCTCATCACAAAACACGATCTTTCAAAACCCCGTCGACATCAATGCCGACCTTTTCCAAAAATCATTAAATCAAAAGGCTAAAATTGGAAAAGACCAAGAGAACGAGAAAACCCGGCGTCGACAGCTGGCGACTCCGCTGGGGACATTAGAGGGCTTAAGCCGCGTTCAAATCTTGATGCTGTCCTATCCTTTAAAATTCATAAAATGTGTGTGTGTGCGATATTTTGATTTTTTACTTTTGTTGTGCGAATGTGTGTTGTTGTCCAATGAATGAATGATTGAATGGAATGGCTTTACTTTAAAGAAATCATTTGCATACGGTGAGGACGATGAATGTGAATGTATGTTGAGAGAGTACCTCCTCCTGAGGCGAACCTGTCGGTTGCTTATTACTGGACTCGATGGGCTGCTCCCCAGAGATGGCTCAGGAAACGCACCACTCAAATGCCGCTCCAATCGAAAGGGCTCACAAACGAGTAGATTGCGAAGATTTGGAGAACCTTCATGCCGAAAAGCCCGTGAGAGTAAACCCCCCTAGGATAGGTCATCCTCAGAATAACCCAACGCAGGAAAAGTCTCTTCATGCCTTTTTACGTTTATATGTCTAAATGTCATGATCTCATTCAATATTCATACATCCCTTTTTCTATGTCGAAAGAGATTACTAACCGCTGTGAATTGCAGGGAATAGTTGGGGGAGCATAATAAAGCATGTTTAGCATTGGTTATGGCACTAAAGGACTACTAACTTTCTCTTTTGCAGGGAAAGATTAAAGAACCCCAAAACACAAAAAGTTATAGCTTTAGCATGCATCCATGTTTTCATTTCCCCAGGACTAAACTTCGAACCATTTGTCTCTGTAGGATTGCTCCTCAAACCCGTTCGCAGTCTAAGAAAGCCCAGGTCTCTACATCTGAAATGGCTGATCTTCCTAACCATAATTCCATATCTCGGGAGGAGTTTTGATGATTTTAAAAGACAGATGATGGAAATGGCCACAATGTTAAAGGAACAGTTCTTAATCAGACAGGATCCGGTAAACCAGGGATCCGCATAATACTCCACCACCAGGGGATGATCAGAATCCTCCTAAAAATGGTACAAACTTGCTTAAAGAGGACCAACCCCGAACTCAAGGACGAGCCAGTCATCCCAAAGCCCGTTCCCATACCTAGCAGGACAGTGATTACTATCCCAGAAGAGGGGGATAATGACGACCTTCGGAGAAAAATTGAAACACAATGGAGGAAACCATCCAATCTCTAAAGGGCATAGGATCCCTGGGCAGGGTTAATTACTCGGATTTATGTGTTTTCCCCGGAGCCAGATATCCAGAAAAGTTCAAAGTTCCCGAGTTTGAAAAATACAATGGAAAGGGAGACCCCTATACACACTTGAAAATATACATTGGAAGAAACTCGGGGCTTATGCCGAGGACGAGGGGTTTAAGAATGCAACTATTCCAGAAAAGCTTAACAGGGGAGGCAAGAATCTGGTATGCCCGCCTCGACAACGCCCGAATCCACAACTGGGAGGAATTGGCCCATAACCTTCTTGACCCAATACAGCTTTCAGGCCCAGATGGCCCCTGACAGGTACCAAATGACAAAGGTTAAGAAACAGCCTAGGGGAGTCCTTCAGGGAATATGCCCAACGAATGGAGGGGCAATGGCCGCACAGGTAACCCCCCCAATGAAACGAATCAGAGATGGTGATGACCTTTGTAGACATCCAGGAGGCACCATATTAATGAGAGGGTCATCTCGGGGATTGGAAGACCTTTTGCTGAAATGATTAAACATGGAGAGATGGTAGACATGGGGTTGAAATCGGGTAAAATCCGGGATCTTACTGCTTTAGAAACTGCTGCTGAGCAAATACAGAATGGAAACTATAGCAGCACTTCCCGGAGGGTCCAAAAAAAGAAGGAAGAGGATGTCTCCCTCATCCTACAAGGGTCATCCAGAAAAACAGAAAGTCATCTTCCGGTTCAGGTACAGAGGGGAGGGCCATCCCGTCAGCCAAACTTCACAGATCAAAGGACAGAGGGGCGAAGAAGATATGAGGCCCTCGCAAAACCGAGTATTTACCCCGCTCGGGGAGCCGCTTGAACGGATATTAGCGGTATTAGTAGCCCAAAAGAAGATAATCAATTTGGCTCCCCCAAGTGACCCGAAGGGAAGGAGATTTGATCCAAGCAAGCGGTGCGCCTATCACTCGGGTTCCCCGGGTCATGATACACAGGATTGTTGGACATTGAAACATATAATTCAGAACATGATCGACAACGGGGAAATTGTGGTGGAGCAGCCAGACTCCCCGAATGTTAAGGCAAATCCCCTGCCAAGACATGATGGGGGGGGAGTCAATGTGACAGAGGCAAGTGAGGCTGGGGGGCCGCCAAGGTTGAACTACGTGCAGAAAATTGAGGAGATGATCAACGTAATACACGATCATGGGAATGCACGGGTAACGCCCATCAGGTTGATAGGGATAAGTACAAATGGCATGGAAGGACCTGTCAAGTTGACAGCCCCGAGGCCCATCATCCTTGCAAGCCAGGCCGCAACTCCCTATCAGTAGTCTGAAGACTGTACCCTGGAATTATGGGGGAATGCCAGAGGAAGCGGTCAGTTGTGCTTCCGTGACGACCAAGGGGAACCCCTTATATCTGCCCGGGCGAGTCCTTGAGAGCCAAAAGAGAAAAAATGAAGAGGTTTCTGAGGAAAGGGCCATAGAGTTTTTGAAAAGGATGGATCACCCAGAAATGAGGGGGATCCAGATTTTAAAACGAGGAATCAACCCTAACATCAGTCATGGATTTGGTGTTGTCATCCAGTGAGCATTGCAAAACCCTGATGAAGGTTCTGGAGGAGGCATTTGTGCCCAAAGAAATTAGTGAGGAGGGTTTCGGCCGGTTGGTAGGCCACTTATTGGAAAACCGATGCAATATCCTTTACAGATGAGGACATTCCCGAAGAGGGAAGGGGGGCACCGAAAACCGCTACACATGTGCAGTAATCTCCTCAGGATATGTCATGAATGGGGGTACTGATCGACGGGGGATCGACATTGAATATATGTCCTCTCAGTACGCTGAAGAAAATGAACATCAGTCCCAAGCGCCTGCCGGGCCAGTCATGTTGGTGGTTCGGGCTTTTGACGGATCCCGGAGGGACACCATCGGAGAGATAGAATTGCCAGTGGAGATAGGACCCTGTACTTTTGATATCTCCTTCCAAGTCCTGGATATCACGGCAAGCTACAACCTGCTGTTAGGGAGGCCGTGGATACACATGGCCGGGGCAGTTCCTTCCACGCTCCACCAACAAATCAAGTTGATCATCGATGGGAATCTGGTAACAATCTCGGCCGAATGTGATGACCCTTCTCCTCCCAGGAGTGGCCTACCAGTAATCAATGTGGATGAGTCAGCGGCGCCTGCCAGCTTTCAAGCACTAGAGATTAGCACTCCCCATTATAGATGCCTGGGAGCTCCAGCTGTGAAACCAAGGGTCTCTCCGGAACTCACCTTTGTGGCAAAGGAAATGATTAAAATGAACTTCCAACCTGGACAGGGACTAGGGAAAAGCAGTCAGGGAATCACCGAGCCCATCCACCTACCACAGCAGATAGGTAAAGCAGGATTGGGATACCATGTGGGCGCAGTACGGGGACACCGTCAGGGCGCGACTCCGATTCGACTAGTTGGCAGTCCAGTGACCAAAGTCGACAATAAGCAGGGGATCAGCAGGCCTGTGATTGGGGCAGGGAATGAAGAGTTAACCCCCACACGTAATGAGTCGGCCCGGAGGGAAAGTTTCCTGCAGGAGGTCGCAAAAGAGTTTGAAACCAAATGCTATATCCCCGGACAATCAACAAGCAGTAAGGAGGGGACGAATGTTATCACACCACCGGGAGCCCAACAAGTTGTGCCTGTCCATCGATTGGGCAGGGCTGATTATTCCTGGAGAAGATATGGAGAAGGATTCAGGCGACGTATCCGTAATCATCGGGGAGGTGTCCGATGTGAGGCCCTCCTTTATCCGGCGCATTTTCATCTGACCTGACCATCGACAATTGGACCCAGAAACCAGTAATATCCAAAAAAGGGTAAAGCTCGACGTCAGGGTGATTGACCCCAGATGATGGGGGAATGAAGAAGTTTATTTTTGTTGTTGTTTTATTTCTGCATCATTATGTCGTTTCTTCTTGTTATTTGAAAATGCGATCATCGTGAAAAATCGATTTATATATGACAAGTATTTTGTTTCATGTCAGGTTGTACCAATTTGAGTAATCCTTGCCTAACAAATGGTCTTTCAAATTTGAATGATGATTATGATTTTGACATTGAGCTGGATTTCGATTTAATGGGCATTGAACAAGATGAGACAGATTACGACGACGCACCTGACGAGATCAAGGGATGGGTCGAGGATAAACCCAAACCCAACTTGGACCAAAACCATCACCATTGATATTGGAACCCCTGACCCAGCCAAAGGAACTCAAGATAGGGACGGACCCTTACCCCCAGCCAAAAAGTCGAAATGACTGAGTTGCTTAAACAATATGAGGATGTCTTCGCCTGGTCTCATGAGGATATGATTGGCTTGTCCACCGACATTGTGGTACACCGATTACCCATCAAGGAGGGTTTCAGGCCTGTCAAGCAGAAACTGAGGAAGTTGAAACCGGAGTGGAGTTTAAAGGTGAAGGAAGAGATCATCAAGCAGTTCAGGGCGGGAATCATTATGGTATCTACTTACCCGGAAATGGCTATCCCAATGTAGTCCCAGTAGCTAAGCCTGGAGGAAAGGTGAGGGTAATGTGTAGACTACAGAGATCTAAACAAGGCCAGTCTCAAAGATAACTTCCCGGTGCCTTTCATACACATCCTGGTAGATAACACAGCCCAGTACGAAAATGTATTCTTTTGTGGATTGCTTTGCGGGGTATCATCAGATAATGGTGGCGGAAGAAGACCGGGAAAAAACCGCATTCATCACCCCCTAGGGCACTTTCTGCTATAGACGACTGGCTTTTGGCCTCACAAACGCGGGGGCTACTTATCAGAGAGCCATGATGGCCTTGTTCCACGATATGATGCACAAGGAGATAGAGGTCTACGTGGACGACATTATTGTGAAATCGAAGGTAGAGTCCGATTCATATAACTCATCTCAAAAAGCTATTCGATCGGCTCAGGAAGTATAATTTGAAACTCAATCCAGCCAAGTGTGCTTTCGGAGTACAATCGGGTAAGCTCTTGGGTTTCCTGGTTAGTGATCAGGGCATTGAGTTGGACCCCAGCAAAGATTAAGGCCATTGTGGATTATGCCGGCATTGGCACCTCACACAGAAAAGGAGATAAGGAGGATTTCCTCGGGAGGATAAACTTTATCAGCCGTTTTATATCCCACTTGACGACCACATGTGAGCCGATTTTTAGACTGTTAAGAAAAGGGGTGTCCCAAGAATGGAATGAGCAATGTCAAAAGGCGTTTCAGACCATTAAAAAGCAATTTGACTGAGGCACCAGTGCTGGTACCCCCGAAGGATGGGATCCCTCTGTTTATGTACATATCGGTCAATGCCATTGCGATGGGATGCATGCTAGGACAGAAAAATGAGGCGGGTAAGGAGCAGGCCATCTATTACCTCAGGCAAAGGATTTAGCCAATGTGAGCAGAATTACACTCCCATCGAGAAGACTTGTTGTGCTCTGGCCTGGGCGGCAGGGAGATTACAGCACTACCTCCATGGGCATACAACGTACCTGATATCAAGAATGGATCCCCTGAAATATATTTTCGAAAGGCCCATGCTGAATTGTCGACTATCAAGATGGCAGTTAATTTTACAACAGTTTTGACATGGTGTAGTTTTTGTCGTTGACCCATAAGGCCATGAAAGGGGCAGGGAATTGCAGATCAGTTGGCAGAAGCCCCGGCAGAGAGGGATGGTTAGCCGTTAGAAACCTCCTCTTCCGGGCGAGGTATATATTTTGGGTATCGCGCAAAAATGTGATGACGAGGGGACAATTCTGGAAAGCATGTATTTTGATGGTGCCCATGAAAGCCGAATGGGGGCAACGGAGCCGGACGCACGGGTCCTAGTCTCCTATCACCGGAGAAACAATATCCCGTTGGCCACCAAAGCTTCGTTTCAGCAATTCGAACAACACCGGCTGGAATACGACGGGGTGTATCTTTGGGACTACCCGATTGGCCCGTGACATGGGAGTAAAAAGACTAGCGGTGTTCCGGGGATTTCAGAATCTGGTAATCAGACAAGCAATCGGGGTATACAACACTAAGGAGCTTCGAGTTACTTCCCCCCCCCCATACCATCGTTGTGTCTCCCAGCTTATGCAAGAGGTTCGAAGATATCAGCTTTCAGCCATATCCTCGGGGACGAAAATCGATTTTTGCCGATGCATTGGCGAGACTTTGGACTTCACTTAATCCACGTGATCAAAAGTAGGGAACAGTCCACAGATTTGAAGATCACCGTTACAGGAATGCCCCCGGCATGATGAGGGAAAATGTGGCCATGTTGTGTATCAAACGAAGGTGGTGTTGACGATGGCAACCCCTGGTATCACGACATTAAGGGAATATCTGAGAGACAGATCCCTTCCCCTGATCAGGCAAATCGGACTGAAAGGATGAGAATTCAAAAGATGGCGATGAAGTTTTACCTGAGTGGCGATTCACCTTTACAATAAGGGATGCCCGTTTTGGGACTGTTGCAATGCGTAGACTAAACGCAATTCCCAAAGGATTATGAATGAAATCCAAGGCGGCGTGTGTGGGCCAACACATGAGTTGACCGATGTTGGCCAAAAAGATCTTGAGGACAGGGTATTATTGGTTAACGCGGAAGGCCGATTGCGATGATCATGTCAAACGGTGTTTATCCAATTGCCAGGCGCACGGTAATGTGATCCCATACACCTCCCAATGAACTGCATTGTATGACCTCCCCATGGCCATTTTCAATGTGGGGAAAGGATGTAATCGGACCAATAGAGCCCAAAGCGAGCAAACGGGCACCGGTTCATTTTCGTCATGTACAATTATTTCACCAAATGGGTAGCTAGGCAGCATCCTTTCCCTAAAGTAACTCAGGAGGTACCCCACCTCGTCCAGCTTCATCAGGAATAATGAAATTTGCCGATATGGGCAATCTCTACCTGAGGTTGTAGCTCTCCGACAAAGCCAAGAATTTAAACAACGCCCTCATGAAAGGACTGTGTGGACAAGTTCAAGATTAAGCATCTCAATTCCGTCATTTACCGTCCCAAAATGAATGGGGCAAGTGGAGGCGGCCAATAAGAAACATCAAGAAAGATCATGGCAAAAATGTCTGCTAATCAACGGGGATGGCCAGATCTGTTACCCCTCACCTATGCTGGCATACCCGAACAACAACGCGTACTTCTACAGGGGCAACCCCTTACGCTTTGGTGTATGGAAAATGGAGGCTGTTCTACCAGTCGAGGGTTGAGATGGCGTCCCCCAGAATAGTGATCGACGCTCATATAAGCGAAGAGGATTGGATTGCAAAGTCGTTATGACCAATTGGCCCCTGATTGATGAAAGGAGAGTGGATTGCCATATTTGCATGGTCAGCTATATCAACAGAGGATCTCTCGATCGTCACGATAAAAAGGTAAGACTTCGGAAGTTCAAGGAAAACGATTTGGGTGTTGAAAAGAGTCATGCCTTGTCAAGACGAGGCCAAGGGGAAGTTTGCCCCGAACTGGGAAGAGGCCATTTGTGATCAAGAAAGTACTATCCGGAGGGGCCCTCAATATTGCAAGAAATGATTGGTGAGGTAATTTCCACAACCCCCTCAATTCTGCCTCGGTGAAGCGGTTCATTTTTTTTTTACTACGCTTCACCATCATCAGTTCCGATTCCCACTGACAGCAAAAAAAAAAAAAAAAAAAAAGAAAAAAAAAAAAAAAAAAACAAAAAGAACTACGTAGGACCTGATCTTCCAACTTGTGGGGGTAACGTAGGCAGCCATCATGGCGCGGTCCGATCCTTTAAAAATAATCCTTTCCCTGACCAAAACCAATTTTCGATAAGCCAGATAAAACCTTCCTACACCCTCAAAACCTTCCCCGAAACCAACTGCCTAACCAGTTTCATCCCCAGAATACATACCCTGATCCAACCCAAACATTTATCCAAAATCCTGAGATTCCCCAATCCGACGAAATCAAAGGTTGTGCGGTCAATAGCTGTCAAATCTCCATCAAGGTCCTTGAGGAAAGAAAGAAGGCGAAATGTCAAAATCATGGTCAGTTGGATAAAATGATGATCCAATGGTGGGCAATGATAAACAAAAGGGGATAATGACTAAATTTAAATGCATGTCTATATATATAAGTCGTTTTTATTACAAGATTTCTCTTCAATAACGAATGAAACCAACATAGT